>JAJGRX010000932.1:0-600000 GCA_025461125.1 Carex kokanica
GGCAATTGGTTTTTCCTATTTGATCTATAGTCAATCTAGATTAAGGAAAATTAACTATTGATTAGTGAGTTAATTACCTGAGTTGTGCTTTCTCTTCTGGGCCTTACTCGTGGTAGAGGTAGGGTCACCTTGAGCTGTGAACCGAGGGCTTCTTCTCTTCTGGGCCTTACTCGTGGTAGAGGTAGGGTCACCTTGAGCTGTGAACCGAGGGCTTCTTCTGGGTCCAGGAGGGGGAGGTGGTTTGGTAGGAGCTTCAGCAGTTTTAGGAGTAGGGAGTTCAGTATCGGAATCAGAGAGTGGAATGGCTTTGGATGGTGTGGATCCAGGGCCCTCCCTTCGGGCTTTGGTGGAACTTCTAAGCTGCCTGCTCATACCACCACCAGTGGCAGATCCTGGACCAGAGAATTTGGGGGCACTGGTGCATTTTTTCTTCACTGATACATGGTGTGGGTTAGGTTTCTGTCTGCCCCAAGTGTACTTCTTTTTGGGAATAGAGGGAAATTGTTTCAGTTTGTCTGCCCACATTTTCTGGATATGAGATATATTGCCTTGTGCAACTGGAGCACTAGTACACTTGGGGCTAGCACTGCGACAACGCTTCCCTGTAGTCTTAGCCTTCATTCGAGGAGTCTGAGTGTCTGTTGTCAGGCCCAGTCGAGCAGCCATCTGTAAAATTGGTTCTTCATCACTATCACTAGTAATGGTTGGGTGATCATGTAGCCCCATGTCCTCAGCCCTGGGCAGCATAGGTTCATCACTGTGAATGGGTTTGTCTGGACTGTCAGCTGGTGGATCATTGACATGTGGGGGTGGAGCCTCCGCTGTGGATGATTTTTTGCATGGACTTTGAGGAGTCTGAGTGTTAGTTGTCAGGCCCAGTCGAGCAGCCATCTGTAAAATTGGTTCTTCATCAGTATCACTAGCAACGGTGGGATCATCATATAGCCCCATGTCCTCTGCCCTGGGCCGCATAGGTTCATCACTACTGCAAATGGGTTCGTCTGCACTGTCAACTGGTGGGTCATTGACAGGTGGGGGTGGATCCTCCACCGTGGATGTTTTTTTGCATGGACCAGCACAATGAGGGCCCTCAGTACCATAGTTTAATTTCTTGAAGTGAGCCAGCAAACTTTCATCATCAGATGAATCATAATCATTACCATCGTATCCAGAGGTATCAAGATGACAACCTGAAGTGGTATTGGGTGCTTTACCTTTTCTAACCTCTTGCATGATCTGGTCTTTGCTGTGCACGGCTGTACCATTGAGTCCAGTACCAGAAACCGTACCAGAATGGTTAAGTATTGGACCCCTTGGTTTGGAGGTGCCTTGAGGGCCCTCAGGTTCTTGGGGATTGCCGATTAGGTCCTGAACCCCTTCTTTTCTACCTGGAGGATGATCCACCTTCTCAGATTCGATCTCAAACTGGAGATCAAAACCCGAGACATAACCAGACGCATTGCGATGCATCATCCAGTGTTTTTTGGGGAGCAGATCTTTATCACAGATCCCAATACGAACCCTAACAATCTTCCAGTTACATCGTTGGCCAGCTCCTGGGTCCATTTCGAGGAGAACCGCCCCCAACGAATTGAGCATCCGATCTATCTCTACCCATTGCCAGAGCATGTGTGGATAACCCTTGATCTTTACCCAGAGAGATGTAAGTTTTTTACCTTCGATATAGCGGGGTTCCCAAGGCACCACCGGGAACTTAATCCCGTCAAGGCGGAGCATGCCTGTTGTTGTAGAAGACCGTTGCCAGTCGAGAGACGGGGCTCTAATCAGATACTTGTAGTCATCAAAGATCGTCACCTTCCAAGTAGGTTGATCCCACAACCGGAGGAGCGTACGTTCCACCCTATCGGGTCCCCATTTGGCCACATCAGAGAGTATGAAACTTTGTTGAAATTCACTAAGCTGAGCTTCCGATTCGGGAGTAGAGTTGAAGAGTAGGATCGGATGTCGGCTTCCCGCCATGGAGATCAAAGAAGAAGTGGAAACGACAGAGGAGGCCGGGGTAGGGTGATCGATTTGGGAAGAAGGTGAAACGCTGCGTGCCTCCCTCTGTTAAACAACACGATCTCGTGATCGGTGTCCATTTTTATTACACACCAGGCACAACGGTGAATTGCGACAATCGATAGCAATATGGCCTCGAGAACTGCATCTGTAGCAGATCGGATTTGCTGCAGTTGATCTTTTGCGGAAATCCTCTAGTTTTAGTTTGATCTAGTCGCTCGAAACTCGGGAATGGGCGATCGTGTGCATTCTGGCACAGGAAGTGGTTTTATCTGATCCGGACTACGAAACCACATTTTTAAACGAGGCCCTGGAAGTTGGCGCCCTGTTAGGTGGCCCATTAATTAGTCGGAATTATATTAATTGAAGTAAATTACATACTTTTGCTGTAGGGATGCAAACGAATTAAACCGAATTGAACTTATCTCAGTTTCGAGTTCGATTTCGAACCAATTTCGAACTGAACTGGTTTGATTTGAATCGATTCGAACTAGTTTTGAACCAAATTGGTTCGAAATTTAAGTAGGATTTAGAACTACCGAAGCATCCCTCACATATTATATTAATATATATATAACAAATTAAAGGGTAAATGTTTTCATGAAAAGCCAACTTAATTTGTGTGCATTTTGGATCATCTAGAGCGTATCTTGAGTTAACTTCCCTATTTTCAAAGCTTGGTAATTCAAACTCAAATTAGCTAATTGAGTTAGCTTAAATAATTAATAATTCTATAATTCTATACTAACCCATAGAAATGATGGGTTAACAAAAATAAGGGAGTGAGTTATTAATATTAATAAAATATTGATTCCTCTCAATTATAATTTGTTTAAATATCAAATTAGTATTGAGTAAAATATTTGATTTGTATTAAACAAATACATTATTAGATTAGATTAGTATTAAATAAAATTTTAGTTTGGATATTAAATGTAATATAATATTAATTTAAAATATAGACTAGCTAGTATTAAATAAATGGCTACGTACTACAAAAAGATTAATATTAAATAAAATGTTAGATTAAATATCATATTGTAGTCATATTAGATTAGTATTAAATAATTATAATATCATATTATATAGTATTAAATAAAACCGTGATTTTTATTTTTACCCAAAAACAAAATTATTTTAATATAAATAACCAAGATTTTGTAAAAAATTTATTTCTACCCAAGCCGTAAATATTATTTACGGTTTGAATTCTTAATTCAAACCATACATATTATGTACGGTTTGAATTAATAGCCGTAAATAGTCGGTCCCTAAAATTTAAGTGGAGGCTTAAATATAAAATTCAAATTTAGGAGGTCATAGAAGCTGGAGTGTTCCTATATATAAAGCGACAGATTTTACCTCTCCAGAAATAAAGTTAAAACTTGATGAGTTCCAATATTGTCAGACTGCAACCAACAATAAATGATGCATTCCCCTTCAAATAAAACAACAAACGATGCATCTCTTATTCAAAAGAATGCAGCACTGCACAAATGACAATAAAACAACGCATTATTAATGATCCACAGTGTAGTCAATAGTTTGTAGTTATTTCATTAAATTTCCCAGTGTTTCCAAATTAATTAATTTATTTTGATCAATTACATATTTGTTTTTACATTATGAAAAGTATAAGGTTTAGTGCTCGATTTATGACTAATGCAAGCATTGATATTTGATACTCACTTTCAGTTTTGAATTGTGTCAAAAAAATATTGTGTATATTCAATTAAGTCCACTAGATTTATGAGATTATGTATAAAATTCATGTTCATATTTTTAGTCACACCTATGTTTTCTTCGTCATAAAGTTTAGAATGTTATTACTGGTAGATAAAAACCATTGAAGCATATACCTCCTGTTACAAAGAAGAAAAAAAGAATATGGGCTGGGGAGAGAAAGAAAGAGAGAGGAGGGAAATGGTGACAAGTGATAAGAGAGAGAAACAGCTTTTTGTTAGTACGAAACCATCCAGCCTCTATTATTCTCAAAAGAAGAGAAATGGACAGAGACAGGTAGCATGGATGAATTCGAGAGAGAGAGAGAGAGATTTGGAATTGTGTTCAGAATTCAAACCGTACAGAATATTTACGGTTTGAATTAAGAGAATTCAAACCGTAAATAATCTGTACGGCTTGGGCAGAAATAAATTTTTTCCACAAACTTGGTTATTTATATTAAAATAATTTTGTTTTTGGGTAAAAATAAAAATCACGGTAAATAAAATATTATATTAAATATAATATAATATTAGTTTAAATATTAAATGTAATATAATATTAGTTAAATGTTAAATGTAATATAAAATTACGTTAACTATTAGATTAGTATTAAATAAACAAAATATCAAATTAGATTAGTTTTTAATAAAATGTTAGATTAAATATTATATAATATTACTTTAAATAAAATATCAAATTATATTAATTTTAAATACAATTTTAGATTAAATATCAATTGGGGTTATAGTGGATCTCTCTGTCCAGATTATTCCCGAGGGTTTGTCCTCCTCGATAATGAATTTAATACTTGGCGCCTTGGCGGGACTTGATGAAAATTGGACTCGTTGAAAATTGGTGGGACCGGTTTGTCCAAAGGCACACCTCGCGAATATAATGAAGGCACACCTCGCGGATATAGGTACCCTCGCGGATGGTTTCTGATAATAAGCACCTGAAATATACTATGCATGCACTAAGAGCACATGTGCCCAAATTTAATGACAGAAATAAACGGTCGCTGGGACAGGCGAATGCAATCTCTTGGTGTTAGTAAGCTTCCAAGAACCAAGAGCACTGAAAGTAAACAACGTTACAGTCCGGTTGTAATGTGTCCATTTTCACATAGAACTTTAAGTTGGTACGGAAATCTAAATCGTCTATGTAGCAATTTGAGGGAACGGATTAGGCGGCCGTTTCGAGCAAATGGAGAGCTCAAGGCGTAATTAATGTGCGCTAGGAAAACGAAAGTTGGAGCAATCCACATGGTTCTTCGCCAGAAAGTAAGTTTGGAGGCGCACCTCACATCTCCAAGGTTCCGTTCAGAGGAATTTACCCAAAACCCTAGCTACCTCCCGGCCCACTATCACGGCACATTCCGATCGAGGCGGATCCGACGTTCAATTAGTACAGTCCGGAAGAGCGACCTCAAGGGAACCATTTGCAAAGAGAATCACTGGATCGCAAAGCAGAGGATTAGTCCGACACCCAGAAGTTTGTACCCTCCAACGCCATTAAAATCGTCCCGATCTGGTATTAACATTATATATATAGATATATATATATATAAATATTTAGAGCTTGGCTATGGTGAGTTGTGTAGTAAGAGGTTATTACTGTTTTTAACTGATTCAGCTGTCCAGAAGTTCTTACTGTTTTTTACTGTTCATTCAAATCTTTTCAAACTGGCTTAACAAGTAGTGAAAAAAATGCCAAAAAATATAAAATTTGGTCTCCAAGCACATTTCAATATGGAGATCAAGTAGAACGGTTCGGATTGATGGTTTGGATTTTCAAAATGGGAATATGAGCGTCACAACTCACCGTTGTCTATCTATCTCTCTCTCTCTCTCTCTCTCTCTATATATATATATATATATATATATATATATATTATGTGTGTGTGTTCACATGTCTCGATTTCTTGTGTACATGTCAGGACTCCATTTTTAGAATTCCAATAAATTTCTCTAATCCCTAATATGCAACCATTACTACAATCTTCAATGTAAATCTCAACGGGAAAAAAAACCTAATCTGATGCAAATTTTATTTCCCAGATAGTTGCATCCTGCAGGCAACTACTAGGCACGAATATACTGCATTAGTTGTACTTGTTGATGAATATTAACTTGTAGTACAATTTCTTAATTAAATGGTTTTGTGGTTTATGGTAGTGACTAATGGTGGGTACGGGAGATGGAAAGAGCCGGAGGCCTCATACTCGTCAGCATGCTGCTGTTACCGAACAGCGGAGGCCTCATACTCGTCAGCACACTGCTGTTACCGAACAGCGGAGGCCTCATACTCGTCCAGCATGCTGCTGTTACCGAACAGCGGAGGCCTCATACTCGTCAGCACACTGCTGTTACCGAACAGCGGAGGCCTCATACTCGTCAGCATGCTGCTGTTACTGAACAGCGAGGCCTCATACTCGTCAGCACGCTGCTGTTACCGAACAGCGGAGGCCTCATTCTCGTCAGCACGCTGCTGTTACCGAACAGCAGAAACAAATTGGGGTTAAACCCGGTAGTGAGGCAGCAACAATGCGGACCAATGAAAGCAATGTGTGTATGAGAGGTCCAGCAACACGAGGAGAAGCGCTGCGCCGGCAGATTGCTGATGCGTTGCGCGAGCAGCATGCTGGCAATCATCAAGCAAACGAAGTCGAGGTGCAGACCAGGAGTGTGGTTTTCCCCGAGAGTACTCCCACTCCATTTCTGGTGCACTCGAATGCTGGTTTATTACTTGAGAAACAACTTTGGCCGAATTGTATCGGTAAAAAGGAGGGTGGGCAGAACAATCCGGCGCTGACAATTCTTGCGTCAATGGCAGAGGTACATAGTCAGGTAATGTAGGGTGTACTTGTTGTCATCAAAATAACATGCTATGTGAGTGTGGTACAGCTGAAGCTTTTTTCATACCCCTATTTTTAAACTCACAGGTCGATACTGATCCAGTAAGTTGTACTACTGTACCTCCTGAGTTGCAGGAGGCCCAACAAGAGGCGTTTCCACAACCACTGGAGCAGGAGCAACAGCAGCTGGACTCGCCAATTAACAACGGCACTGGGAATGAAGTCGGCAACAATGGTGAGGTGTATACGAGAAGGCTTGCAGCAGAGGGAAAAAAAGTAAGAGGGATACATAAGACCTTTTCAAAATGTCCAATTATTACTTTTTAGACCTAATATTTTTAGCGAAATTTCTAGCAATGTGTAGCAATGTAGCAATACATGAACATCTGAAGATGTATTTTAAATTTTAAATAAGGTAATACACTGACCACAAAAGGTAGTAGAACATTTTGAAAATTCCAATTTTCATACACACCCACTGAGGGAATAACAGCTTTAACTCCTTACAGCAAGCTACATATGTAAATGTGTTGTTGATTCTGCTAATTAGTTGCTTGCTGTCTTAAAAAAAAACCATGTTTCTATATGAGTAGGGTACTTCTCCGGCATTTGTGAAGCTGAATTTGTTGTGATGTTACCTAGCTAAACAATGCTCTATTATAAGTTGGACTACTTTACATCCTAAGCTGCAGGAGCCCCTACAGAAGGCATATTCAAAGCCATTAGAGCAGGAGCAAAAGCAGCCGGACCAGCCAGACCACATTGGTGCCCGGTCTGAAGTCAGAAAATTCCGTAACACTTACACGAGAAGGCATACAGGAGAGAAAAAGAAAGTATTAGGGGTTAGTGGTTTTCTGACAATGTGCAATTATCTCGAATTAATGTAGGTTATTGTTATATATGGCAACGTTTATCTAGTAATTTTCAGATATATATATCTGCGACAAAGCTAGGGTGTGAAGTGCTCACCAAGAGGGTTTGGTGAGCACAACTCCAACAGTATATCGGATTGGGTTCAAACGACGAACCCAAACCATTGAAATTTTTGAATTTATTTGCTACTAGGTCAAGCGGTCAAAGAAATGATGAAAAATGAACATATAAAACAATTTATAAAATAACTTATACAATGTTCATTTGTTTGACCGCTTGACCTTGTAGCAAATAAATTCGAAACTTTCAAAATTTTGCATGTAGGTGCATAACTCATGAAGTACATGGGATTTTAAGGTTTGGATTCGC
The DNA here is from genome assembly GCA_025461125.1 of Carex kokanica. Taxonomy (NCBI): domain Eukaryota; kingdom Viridiplantae; phylum Streptophyta; class Magnoliopsida; order Poales; family Cyperaceae; genus Carex; species Carex kokanica. The sequence goes on from JAJGRX010000932.1 coordinate 7,844, forward strand.
CATTTGAAGCCGATCCGATATACTTTTGGAGTTGGGCTCACCAAACCCTCTTGGTGAGCACTTCACACCCTAGCTTTGTCGCCAGATATATATATACATCAATATCTGGAATTGTAGGGTAATACGCGCGAGACAAGTTATTCGAATGTATGACAATCTACTTTTGTTTTGTCAACTACAGGATTGGTTTACTAGATGGCGCACTAATGTAAAATTGTCTTAACAGGGGAATGTTGACCAGCATGAGGCACACCAACAGCAGCCGGATCATGTGGAGCATATGACCGTTGATGAGACATACCAGCGAGACCAGGCAGACGAAGCCCTGAACAGCCATATCAGGAAGACCAGGCAGAACAACACAGGTCAGTGATCAACAAGTTTTTGAGGACCAGCATGAGGCAGCCCAACAGCAGCAAACTCATGTGGAGCATCGACCGTTGAGGAGACATGCCAGCGAGACCAGGCATACGAGCCCGAACAGCCATATCAGGAAGACCGGCCAGAACCACATCAAGCCGGCGATCAGCAAGTTTTTCAGGACCAGTATGAGGCAGCCCAACATCAGCAAAACTCATGTGGAGCATATGACCGTTAATGAGACATGTCCACCATATCAGGCTGATGAGTCCGAAACAGCCACATCAGGAAGACAGGCCAGAACAACATCAGGCTGGCGATCAGCAAAGTTTCCGAGGACCAGAAATGAGGCAGCCCAACAGTAGCAAACTTGTCACCAGCAGGAGGTTGTGCCCGGTGAGGAGGTTGTACCCGGTGACGATGAACCTCAATGTTGAGCCAAATCAGTCACAGCAACAACAGCGAGACAAAAGATGCTGTTCGAGGAACCCACTGCGGGTGCACAAGAATTGTGCAGGTCGTCCCCGTGTTTTGAAGAAAAAAAGCCTTAGGGACCTTGTTCTTTCCGGCTAGAAATACAAAATTCCCCTCCATCAACGGCAGATGATGGTCGTATGAGGTACCGTCTTCAAAAGGATATCCACAATGAATGCGGCAACTACTGATCGCACCTCAAATGTTCAACGCGAGCCGTCCCAACCGGCTTTGAGTGTGGAGAGCCATGATCAGCAATCTGAGAGTGGTAGTTCTGAGGAACCTGCTATGAGCCAGAAAAAGAGGCCACGTTGCGCGGATCCTCATCAGACAGATAATATATGTGGTGAGTCACACCAACTAGATTTCTGTGTGGAGAGCCAAGCTAAGTGTTTTGATGTTGGGAGTTCGAGCAAAGCTGCACAGAGCAAGAAAAGAAAGGCACGTGTTGTGAATCCTGGTCATGCCAGAAATGGTGATGACGAGACAGCCCAACCAGATTTGAGTGTGGGGGGGCAACCTCGTAGTCCTGATGGTGTTTTTTCGGAACAACCACGACAGAAGAAAAAAAGGGGGGAACGTGGCCCGAGCAAACCCCGGTGAACCAGCAACCCTTGGGAAAAGACCACTTCTTTATGTTGTTGGTCAGAAAGAATTCCGGGCAGTCCCCATGTGCACGAAGATTGTCACTACAATCCGGATACTCACTTGCCGGGCAATGCCGGGACCTTGCCGCAGCTACCACCAATTTTCCGAAAATACTCGGAAGGAGATCTTAGACAGGTTCTTGACGATCTACTCTTGGGGTAAAGATGAAGATGTTGCAGCTTGCATAGATGTGTTCGAGAACATTGCTTCCGATGGGTACTGTCGGGAACTTACTGAGAGGCGACAAGAGCTCACAAAAAAATTTGGTAAAAACATAGAGGAGTGGAAATTGATGCCTCCTCATTGGTGCCCGGTGCCGAACTATTGGCGAGAACTTTGCGACATTTGGAAGACAAAGGGCTGGCAAGAGTGGAGCGAGAAATGCAAACACAACAAAGCTGTAGTACACCACGTCGCTGGCTCGAGGAGCACTTTTAACCACATGGAGGCCCTGGTAAGATCTTAAGAAATTGTATTTGCATTATTGAGAAAATTTGTTTTTTCTGATTAAATTTTTTTCCAAGTTTTAACTCTGTTGCAACCATGCATTGTAGTGTGATCAGAAAGGAGGTGATGTTTCACTGAAAGATGTGTTTGACAAGACCCACATAAGAAAGGGACCGGAGGGTCCTGTGTATGTCAATAAACGAGCAAAGACAGTTTCGGTGGGTAAATCAAACTCGATAGAATCAAATGTGTGATGGCCCTATTTTATTAATATGAAGGATGACACTTGATTAAATTGTACTATTGTAGGTAATGTTTGATTGGTGCAGACGGCATCCGCAAGCAGAAGGCATGAAAGATATCGATGTGTGGACAGAAATTGTCGGTGGGCCAATCAATGGAAGAATTTTTGGGCTTGGTGGTCGGTCAATTCAAATTGCTCCCACATGCGTTTCGGAGACTGGACCAACGAAGAGCACCGCAACCTCTGCAGAGGACCCTGCATACTTCACCGCAGAACAGACTGCTTTAATGATGCAGGAGGTGCTGGCCAAGCAAGAGGCCATTCACCGTGCGGAGTTGTGACAAGATGAATAAGACAACGTCTCAATATAAATCACTCATCAAGACACTGTATGATCGGGGCGTGGTTAACTCCTGATCCTGTGATTCCTGTAAGTACCACTACCGGATGAATTATCTCCTATTACTTTTCCTACGGTAACATATTCAGTAACTTCGTGCAAGTGGCTTAATTTAAATGCCTTCATAATTTACGCAGGGTACATCTGGTACAAGGCAAGATGCACAAGCCGGAAATAAAAATCTGTAGTGGCGATTGGGAGTGCGAAGTTACCAGAAAATTTTTCTAGTGGGACGAGTTATTGGTTTATAAATGGTTATAAATAGGGAAATAAATTTGATTTAGGTTGTTGTAACAACTTTGTTTGTAATAATTTCTGCTAAATTTGTGGATGTACGATTGGACTTTGCAGACTTGTATGTCGTGGATTCCTTAGTTTGTTGCTGATACAATGGATGTTATTTAGCTTGATCGAATAGGCAAATTGAACTGCTAAACAATTATAGGCAAATTGAACTCATTACTAACATACTTATAAAAAAGACCTTCATACTAAAACATAAAAAACAAACACTGATAACAATGTAAAAACTAAAAAAAAAAAACTTCTTAGAACTTGATAGCTGCTTCCTCTTTACTTAAAAACGTCTTCTCCACCTCTTCTTCGATCCTTCCCAGCATCTACAGTTCTACACCCCTGCCATTTTGACTACCATTTCTGCCTGCTTCTTGGCTAGTGGGTCCAAAGTGTCCTGATATTCCAATCTCACTGGCTTGACCTTCACAGTGCTCCTATTATACTTCCTCTTCCCATAATCATACCTGAGCCTGCCCTCCGAGTACTTTTCAGTCAGCCGCCTACTCTTTCTGACTTGCTGAGTAACCGCATTTCTGTCCTGCTGAACAATTTCTTCTTGTACAACTGGGATGATGTTGCTTCCCTTATTCACATGAGTACCCTCCTTTGCTGTAGAATCTAGAGACCCAAAGCCCGGGGGAGGGCCCTGGTTTGTATCATTTACCCGCTTTCTCAAGTCTTGTATCACCTGCTGATCAATACCAGAATTTGGTGCGGTACTGCTTTGCCCTTGCTCTAAAACCAGTCCAGAGGTGTTACTTTCTTCAATCAATTGTAGGGAAGCCCCTTTTGGGCCAGTATTTCTATTTCCATTCCCAAAAACCATGTTATATCCTAGTTCAGTTTCTTGGATATACTCAACTGAGTTCGCTCTCTCATTGAGCATTCCCTTTTTAAAACAGACAAACTTAACTCCCCCTTTTGACATTTGATCATGGGTGGCAACAACCAACGTACCAGTATAAGCTTGACCATCATCATGCACAGTTGGTTGTGAAAATAGAACTTTAGTGCCCATCTTGTCAGTTGTAGGCATAACAGTACCTGGCTTGTAAAGGGCGACAGCTTTTCCTTTGTCCTTGCTCCCTTGCTCTGTATTTGTAACCTCATCATTACAGTAGCCTGGGGCAGTGAGAATCTGAATGCCTCCCTGCTGCACCTGTCCCACACCCGGTAGGAGACCTGCTGCTACCAGTTTCTCTCTCAAATCATCAACCCATCCTAACACTGCTCCAGATCGGTTTGATCCAGTGCTGGAGCAATTGCCATCATTCCTTGGACCCCTGTTTCCTTCTTGATCCCTGCTTCTTCTTCCCACTGGAGACCTTCGTGGTGAATTGTACCTTGCCCCGCTGCTACGACCCCTGTGACTCCTTCGTCCCCTGTCCCGTCTGTCCTGATTGTCATCACCATGATGTGGCGGTTGGGGTCTCTGGTGACTGAGCCAGCCGTCTAAATTAACCCTGATGTCTTTCTTATGTGGATTGACTTTGAGTTTGAGATAGAAATGTATCTCCTCAGCCTTCTTACACGCAACCAGCATCGTTAGGTATTGATAATTCCCATCATTGAAGTAAGGAGCCACCCGCAGAGGGTAGCCAAAACCAGCCACTAGTGTTGCCATGTCGATTTTGTTCCAGTGGTTTAAAGGCACTCCGAACAGCCTGATACGGGCTCTTCCTCCAAGAGGGTCAAAAGCCAACTGAATGTCTGGAGAGTAAGGGTGGAGGGTAATCTCAATGTTGTTGCCGGCATAGAAAGACCCACGACCAATGGCTGCTTCTGCCATATCAGCATTAGGAAAAATGACGAGGACATCTCCAAAATCTTCATCAATGACATACACTCCAAACTCAGTTGCGTCACAGTGGAATTGCCGACACATGCAATTGGCAATCCTTTGCCTAAGATATGGGTCAGTACGACCCGGACCAGCAAAAATGAAAGCTGATCTTTCCAAGAAGAGGTTGGCTGGGCTGAGTTCATCCCTCGGTGCTAAATAGACATTAAGGTGGTGAGGTCGCTGTTGCCAAAGATCTCCTGGTTCATTCATGTTCATAGTTAACCAATTCGTTGGTGCCTCCATATATACTTTTAATTTCTTGAAAGGTCTTGTTTTTGGACAAAAGGCTTGCCAGAGGATTTTCCGGGAGGTTTCTGATTAGGAATAGCAGGAAAGCTTGCGTCTTTAGGCAGAGATGCTCCCCTTTTATAGAAAACCTTTCCATCCTGTGCGACTGTTAATTGATTCCTCCAGGCGCTGATGGACAGTTCCGAACAATGTGCCCAGTCGTATTGCAGTGAAGGCAGCGCCTTGGATTCGCACACACCGCTTGGATGTGACCTTTCATCAGGCATTTGAAGCATTTCCGTTGTTGTCTTAGTTTGGAAGCATGAACCTGCTGGTTTCTTCTTTGTACAGACGCTTGGGCCGTTTTTTTTTTGGGGGAATTTCATGTATCCCCCTCAAAAACTTAAATATTACGTATTGCCCCCTCAAAATTTTGTAATATCATATTTACCCTTCAAAATAGTTGAAACTCACATATTTACCCAAAACTAATAAAACAATAAAATTTAACACTCAAAATTTAATAAAACAATATTAATAAAAAAAATAAGACCATTATACCCTCCATCCTTTCTCTCTTCTCTCTCTGTGACTTCTCTAGTTCCTGGCACCGAAACAAATTGATTTAGAGATTGTTCTCCTTCCATCGTCTCTACTCCTCTTCCACCATTATACAATTATTGGCTACCATGGTGTCTCTTTCTCTGAGGGGTCATTCAAACTTTTTTTTTTTTTTCTGATTTTTGAAATGTATATGATAGTTTCCCCCTTTTGTGACAATTGAGAAGTATGTACCAAATCAGTACTCTCTGGGCCTCACTATTTTTTCTTTAAAATACCATAGAACTACATTTGTATTAAGTCAAAATTGTTAATTTGATTTATTCATGGAGCAAGTCACATTAATAAGAATTTTAATGTGACCAAAATGTAGTGGTGTTTAAGAAAGTGATATAATTTAAAATCAATTTGTGACACAATTTTAATTAAAACATATGTGTATATATACAATACTACAATAGCAACAGCTCAAAAATCCTGGTCCAATATGTCACAAGGAGAGTGGTACAGACACCACATCAAATGGCCAATTGGGCGAGAAGGACGGGGCAGTCAACACGAGGGACACAGTTGCAGGTTCCTGTAACACAATTAGAGCTTGAGCATTAATTAAATCCAGACTTTTTCCTGCTAAGATAGTTCATATTTCTTCTTAAGGATTGAGGTTGGTACCGGTACTATACCAGGTCCACACAGTCATCCAAGAATGTGTTGCCTTTTTTTAGTTTATTATCTCTTTTAGTTTTCAGTCTTTATTCTCAGTGTAGTTGTTGTTTATTTTTAGGAAATGAGAACCGGTACTGGTACCATATATACCAGGTCACTCCATCCTTTCTTTGTTTTTAGTTGTTGTTTTGGTCTTTTATTGTTTTGTATCTCTTTAGCTTGTTGGCTGGTAAGTGGTAACATGTAATATTAGACGATGGAGGAAGGGAAGTAGAAACGATGGAAGGAGAACAGTCTCTAGAGCAATTTGTTTTGGCGGCAGGAACTAGAGAAGTGACGGAGAGAGAGAAGAGAGAAATGATGGAGGGTATAATGATCTTATTTTTTTAAGTAATATTGTTATTAAATTTTAAGTATTTAATTTTGTTGTTTTATTGCTTTTGGGTATATGTGAGTTTCAACTATTTTGAAGGGTTAATATGATATTACAAAATTTTGAGGGGGATATACGTAATATTGAAGTTTTTGAGGGGGGGTGCATGAACAATAGTTACCACAAAATAAAAAAAAAATTAAATGATTACACCCCTGTAGGGCTATTTCAAAAGGTACCACCCACGCGTACCCAGTCCGCGCACCAAATTGGATGGTTTCAGCTTTGTGAAGTAATAATCCCTTCTGAGAAATATTACGTCAATTGTATTTTGTAGAGTATTATTAGGACCACGAGCTTGATTTTGAAAGCTCTTGAAAGAGTCTTGACCCTCATAATTTGTTGGAGGAACTAGCCTAAGAATCGGGAGATCTCCTATCCGAAATAAACTTCCCTCTTTGTGAAGATTCTCCAGATTTGGCACAATCGATCATTGCAGGGATCTCTTCATCGATGGTCTTATTGACCTCCTTGTCGCAATGTCCTGACTTAGCATTACGATGTAGAAGTGTCTTGTTCGTCGTCTGTCACTTGTCCTTCCGCCGTTGAGAATCGCCTTTCGATCGCCATTAGGGTTTCCGCCATCTTCTAGATCATAAAGTTTTTGATATTGAATATATTGAAAATAGTCATATCCGATTACATCATTTCCAAATAAAATTACAAATTAAATCTACTAGAGTATGAGATAGCGACAAACTAAAATATAAAAAAACTCATAAAATAAAAAGGCAAATTCTTCTATGGACACAAGGACTTATTTGTAAAATGAACATATTTTCATTTTCAAAGTTCAAGCAGTCGATCCGACCGTTCAACATTATCTCCATATTAAAATGTACTTGGAGGTCAAATTTTACATTTTTTTGAATTTGTTTACTATTTATTAAGTATTTTACAAAATTCAATGGTCTGAATTTGACTAGTTTTTGTAAAATACTTAATAAATAGTAAAAAAGTTCAAAAAAAAATGTAAAATTTGACTTCCAAGTACATTTTAATATGGATATAATGTTGAACGGTCGGATTGACTGTTTGAACTTTGAAAATGAAAATATGTTAATTTTACAAATAGGTCCTTGTGTCCATAGAAGCATCTCTCAAATAAAAAACTTAACTCCGCTCCACAACCTCTTTAACTTCTTTCAACCGGCAAAATAAAAAAGATGGGGGGTCGGTCTGTAAGTTTCCTCCTCCCTTCTTCTAACATCCCCTTTCCCATTTACAAGCTAGCACCTCCGAAAAATCCTTTTGACAAGATAATCTTAAATGATGCCGACTGAAATCTTTTTTCATTGCCTCATTTCAGAATCCCCCATAGCCACCTCTCTGTATGTTCTAGTCTGGTGCAAACGAGAAATGCAATTTGTTAAGTGTTTGCTCAATCTCCAGATGTGAGACACTGCTTGTAGTGGGGTACCAGTTGCATTTTTCCTTTTCTTCTAGCCCAGTTCGCCAATCGGTGCGGAGTGCTTACTGCCTTTCTTGTACATATCGTATGGTTATCTTGTGCCAGTTCGTACTATATTCCGGCTGTATAGACTTCATGACTGATTCTGCAGCCCTCCAGGACGGTAACTCCTCCATCCTTTTTGCCAATACGGCCTGTACTAGTATCTTTCTGTCAGAGAAAATAACAAAGTTTCCATTGTTTTCCCCTTCTAGCACATACTGTATTGCTTGAAACAAGGCCTTCCTGCATGAAAAGGATCCCTAGCTTCTATCTTACCATACTGCATATAAACTAAGTCTCATCTCCTGTTAAAGACGGTCATACCAGTACCCGCCCCATGCGTGGCATCCCATGATTCATTCACCAAAATGAGCCTTGCCCTGTCTGGTACCAGTATTGACTGTGGTTGTTTGCATTCCATTTGGTCTTAGCAGCGACGTTCGGCTTAACTGTGATGAACATGGTTGCTTCAGAGAAATTTAGTGGCAGTCCCTGAACCAATTCGACAGAATTTGTTCTCTGTTACCCTCCACTCACAATCATATAACAGTAATCTTCTGATTCCTCTCTTTTGAACATCCTACAGTCCCTTGATTTCTGTCTCCTCCTGAACATTCTACGCTCTTCCAGCTCGAGAAAAATCACCTCTTCATCAGCTCCATTTTCTCTCTTTATTCCAAGGTCTGCATTTCTCTCTTCAATAAGGTAATTTTTCCTTTTCTAATTCTCTCTCTCTAACTTTTCCCTCTTTGCAAAAAAGTGTTTCAACTCTTGGACTTCACCTATTTTTCTAAGCTGGAAAAATAACAGGCTCAATTCCAGTTTTGAGAGAAATTAACAATACACCACTGTATAATAACAAATCATTTTGTAATTAGGAAGGAAGGACCTTAGAATTTGACAAAGGTGAGGTACCAAGGTTGAATCACGGATAAACCAATTTAGAGATCAGTAAATTAGGGTTTAGGGTTTTAGAATTCAGAATTAGGGTGAACTGGTTTTATACCCTTCCTCTTCCTTTTTATATTCTACTCCCAACTTGCGATACCCTTCTTCCTCTGCGAACTCACAAAGCTAAGAGGCAAGCTTTTATTGAGGAAGGTTTCAGCTTTTATTGAAGAAGGTTTCAGCAATTTGGGATGAGATTTTATTAATTATAGTAGGAAATTAATTAAATATAGTAGGAAATTAATTAATTATAGTAGTGATTTGGAGTTTCAGCGATTTGGGGTGAGATAAAATTGACCTCATTGAGAACCCTAGGTCCCAAAGCTGCCATGTTTCCTTTGATGAAAATCTACCACATATGAATTGAGATCCTACCTATCCCGGTTGACTTTCTTTTTCATTGGAAAGTGTTTATTGCATTTGTGAAAATTATGTGCATCTCTTTGCCCTTTTCGTTGGTGTCCTTCTCTTTGCCCTTTTCCCTTTTATTCCATGAATTTGCTATTGCAGCTTTGAGGAAGCTTTTATCCCTGATCTGGTTTGAGTTTGCAAATAAAACAGAATAATTGGCCTTTGCTGCCTCTTTCTTGTCTTTTCTCTTTAAGTGCTCTCTTTAATTCTTTTGTAAAATGACTAAGTAGCAAGGATATGAGAGTAGAAGCTTGACAGCTCCACTTGTATCTAACCTATTTAAATCATTTTATTTAAAGAATTAAGAGTAATAAATGGAAATTAATAAACATGAAATATAGAGCTTGACAGCTCCCTATGAAATCCTCTTTAAAAGAGCCTATTTTGCAAATATAAAGGTTAATTAATCAATATTCATGTACATGCTTACATGAAAATTGAGAAATTAAAGGATATGTATGCAAATAGTGAGGGAAGAAGGACTAATCTGCAAATAGGTAACAGCCATGCTGAATCTTGCCATTTGTACGATTCAATACCAATTTCTTGTTCAATCGGTACTGGTGCAGAACCTAAAACTGGAACTGGTACGATTTTGGTATTGGTACCAGTTCTGAGTTGAGATTAATTTAAATTGCCTAGATATGTGATTTTATTTGTGCTGTAAGATAAACTGATACCGGTACAGTGCCTTTGCAGCAGTTATTATTCTTTTGTTCTTGTTGTTTCTTCTTCTTTTGTTGGCTGTAGGAACTGATAAATTAGAAATGTAATGTATGAATTAAAAATGTAATGTATGAATTTAAAATTTAGTTAATCCTTTCTTTGGTCAAAGTTTGATTCATGCCAAAACTTGCAAACTATTGACTAATTGTTTATAATATGAGTACGGTACCAGTGGTATGAGCCTAGGTTGTGATTCTAGTAAATTAAGAGTTAGAGTGCAAAATTTGCTACTGACTATGTCAGGATATAATTTTGAAAATCAAAAGGAAAAAAACAGATGGATTTCTATGAGAAGTCTGAGTTTGATTCTTATTTAAATCTGTCCATTTGTGTAGATATTGATTGATTGCATTTTGTAAGAAAACAATGTAATTTTTTTGAAGTACGGTTAAGTAGTTTTATACTTTTACGGTTCAGTCTGAAGTAGGGTTTAGGGATTTGGAATTCAGAATTCATAATTTAGGGTTTAGAGTTTAGATAGTATGATGTACAACATGCCACTGGTTTCAAGAATCTATATCACAAATTTTAGGCAAACTTTACCGGGCTCAATTTTTATTTAACGTATGACACAAAAAATTGCTCCTTGACCTTCAAGGCTTCAACCGTGCCTTCTCTGTGTCTGTTCTTACTCTAAATCATCATTTTTGTGGCTAATATTATATTCAATATGCCTTATAATTTTTAATTGCAAAACCTTATACTAATGCCATATAGAATAATCAGCATTCAGTCCAAACTAATAACCATTAGGCCCATTTTAAACCATATTATGATCTCCTTCTGTTTGTATTCTTTTTTTTTCAATTTTCTAATTAGCAGTGGTAATTGTTACATTGGGTTGCTCAGTGTCATTTCTAGCTAATTTTATCTAAGCGGCACTGCACAGTAACATTGCACGGCTTGATCTACGTACCCCACAGGCATCTGCTCTTCATTTTTCAACGCTTAGGGTGAAAAGATGGGACAGAAATAGCTGTCGATCATGAGCTTCTTGTACAGTAAGTGTAATTTCTTGTGTAATCATTGAAATCAAATTGATGGACCATTTCAAATCTAAAAATTTGGGTTAATGTTATAAAATGGATCAAATGCACTTCCACTGTTTGATGAAATGTTTTAACATAATATTTTTTTCTGTTGTACTGTGATCAGTAATCTCCTCACCAATGTAGACAATGTACATATAGCAGTATACTGATCTGGTGGCATGGAGCAGTCCTAACACATTGCAATATATATACACCACATCGAGCACATCACATTAATTTCCTACCCATACCCAGTTCAGCATTTATTGATTGGGTTACTTCGCTAAATTCCCCAGTTATCTTAGGAAATCTAGAGCAATTGATTCCACACACACACACACACTATCAATAATGTACGTACATCTTCTGATCACAGTTACCCCGCCTGATTTAGGCTAGATGACAACAGAATGCCCATGCATGCACCGTTTCTTCGATGGAAGTGTTGATCTATCTCACATATTCCCGGCATTCCCGGCAACAGTGATTTATATTGCTAATTGGTAAGCATCTAAATTAACTAACAATGTACATCCTTTTTTTGTTTAATTTGTCTTGATTAGAGAATAAAGTACAAGGGGTGAAATTGAGATGTATACAAATTAATCATAACAGATCGTTTCTGTACGTAGGTAGGCTATCTGTCATACGTACACATCAATGGCCACCGACCGTTCCTGGATGTATGAACAGATTTTGAATGGAGCTATCAACCATTTGTGAATGGTGTGGAATATTTTATTGGTCACGCATTCAACCAGCATGGTGTCTTCTCTGTAAGGCAAGGCATAAAATTTATTAAATGCCCTTGTAGGCGATGCGACAACACAGTTCTTAAGGATGAGGTGACGGTTACTGAGCATCTCTTGTCAGCCGGGTTCTGTCCCGGTTATAGTAGATGGTTCCACCATGGAGAACCTCGTCTTAGGGCGCAAGATCATCAAACTGCCTTTCCTTCGAATGGAGCTGCAACTGGAATGAGTGCAATGCTACAAAATCTCGCAGGTCCTGACTATGATTGGGATCGTCGCCATGATGTGGAGGAACCACCAAATGCAGAGGCCAAGAAATTTTATGACATGGTGAAGGCTTGCGAGCAGCCCCTGTGGGAAATAGATTGTTCGGCGAGGACAGATACAATAAGTTGTGAAAAGCATTCTGTCCTCTCCGCCATTACAGAATGTTTGGCTTTGAAATCAGAGTACCATATGAGTGAGAAATGCTTCAGTCGATGGTTGTCGCTAGTCAAAACCATGCTTCCCGACCAGGGCAGATTATTACCGGACAATTTGTACCAAGCAAAAAAGGTTGTTGCAGGTTTGGGGCTCGGTTATAAGAAAATTGATGTATGCCCCAATAATTGCATGCTTTACTACAAACCAGTTAATGAGAGCAAGGATAAATGCGATATCTGTGGCGAGCCGAGATACAAGCCTAATCCGAACAAGGATGGAAAGTTGTCCGCGCAGAAACAATTGAGATACTTACCAATAGGCCCCAGGCTGCAAAGGATGTACATGACCGAAGCTACTGCATCACATATGCGGTGGCACAAGGAGGGGTTTCGCGCAAAACCGGGAGTAATGGTGCACCCGGCTGATGGCGAAGATTGAAAACAGTTTAGCGCCGCTCATAAAGATTTTTCTACTGATCCTAGAAATGTGGTCCTCGGCTTCTCAGCCGATGGATTCGCCCCATACACTGGCAATGTCGGCCCGTACACTTGTTGGCCTGTGTTCCTTTTCCCGTACAATTTGCCTCCAGATATGGTATTAAAGGAGGACACCATGTTCTTAGCTCTACTTATTCTTGGACCCAAACATCCAGGACGGGACATTGACATCTTCCTTTAACCGTTGATCGATGAATTGAAGGATCTTTGGAACAGTGGGCTGGAGACGTATGATATCTCACGTAAGTAAAATTTCACAATGAAGGCTGCCTTGATTTGGACGATTAATGACTTCCCGGCATATGAGCTGTTAAGCGGGTGGGGTACCAAGGGCAGACTCGCTTGCCCACATTGCATGGGGGACACAAAGGCATTCAGACTAAAACATGGAAGGAAGGCTGTTTGGTTCGATTGCCACCGTCAATTCTTACCCGAAGGACACCATTTCCGGTATCAAACTAACAAGTTCTTAAAAAAAAAAAGAGAGACCGGTACAGCCCCGAGGCGATTGTCGGGGGAGGAGGTCAAGGAGATCGTTGGTGGTCTACGAGCCATCAAATGGGGGAAGACAGGTGATCTCGACCAACTTGATGGATATGGAGTCACACACCATTGGCAAAAGAAAAGTATATTCTGGGATTTACCTTATTGGTCAACTTTGAATATTCGCCATAACTTAGATATGATGCACATAGAGAAAAACTTTGGAGACAACATCATGAACACGGTTTTTGACTTTAAAAAAAAAACCAAAGACAATCCCAAGGCCCGTCTTGACTTGGCTCTTTATTGCAACCGTCCAGAATTGCATCTTCAAGGGCAGGCACGGAAGAGCAAACCGAGAGCAACTTTTGCTTTAGGCCTCGCCGAGAAGAGGAAAGTGTTGAAATGGCTCCAGGAGGAAATCAAGTTTCCTGATGGATACGCCTCGAATTGGGCAAGATGCATTAACTTGGAGAAGTGTACGCTCACTGGGTTGAAAAGCCACGATGTTCATGTCTTTGTCGAGCGCCTCATGCCCCTTGCATTTCGAGACTTTGTTCCGAATGGCGTATGGGAGGCTCTGAATGAAATTTCAATTTTCTTTAGGGAGATTTGTGCAAAGGAGTTGGATTGTGGTATGGTGGACAAGTTGGAGAAGGACATTATTGTTACAATATGTAAACTAGAGAAGATCTTTCCACCTTCCTTTTTTGACTCTATGGAACACCTTGTAGTTCATGTTGCACATGAGGCCAGAATGGGTGGACCCGTCCAATTTCGCTGGATGTATTCGTCTGAACGGTACTCCTTTTAACCCTTGAAGGACATACATTTGTTTTACTCATTCTCGTCAACTTAATGTAATAGCCTCAACATAATTATGTGGAATGATTTGTAGGCGAAACAAAGATGCAAGGGCCAGCATCACCAACAAGGCACGGGTAGAGGGATCCATTGTTGAGGCATTTGTCGCAAAAGAGATAACTAGCACTTGTGCTCATTATTTCGATCATGATCAAGGCATACGAAGATTGCGCAAGGAAAGACATGACGTTGGCCCGGAGACCCCGTTAGATGGGAAACCTCCGATCTTAAACTACCCGGGTCGTGCTCACCATCAGGGGGTTCGAAGACTTCTAGATGACCGAGAGTACAGTGCTGCAAACCGCCATGTGTTGTATAATTTCGAAGATATTCGACATTACATGGAGTAAGTTCTCCCTGCCATCCCCTCTTACTTAGATTCACTCGAGTTAATTATCACCCTGGTCGTTTTAACTAAGCATAGTAATATCCTAATTTTTAAAATACATTAGCCTTCCAAATGCATATGTAACTATTCAATTTGTTATTCCCCAAAACTCCTACCACACTTATGCAAGGAATGCACAAAAAAATGACCAGATGGAGCCAGCCCATAGTCAATGCAAAATATATAATTGATCAGGAATTAAATGAACTGTGCTTAATTCACTAATTGTTCTGACAGCTGCTGAGCATTCTAACCTAATTTGACCCCTTACTAGTGAATCACTAACTAAAATAAATTTGTATACACTATGCATTAAGCACACGCCCCCATACACCTGTCAGTCCTGAATTGTACCTGACAACTTCTACTACATTGATCTCTCGATGTTATCAATACTGCACAAAAGCTGAAAGTATGCTGGAAGCTGGTACCATCTGAGAACCATATTTCCAATTCATAATCACCAACCATTAAAGTATATACCAGTAATATATGTGAGGATCACCCCTACCTATAGCACCATTTAGAATGAAGGTCAATGTTTGTAGTGTCCAAATTAAGCACATACTAACTTCCAATCAACAACAGTTACTTTTTTACTGACTGTACTACCCCCATACCATAGAAAACTTCTTCTCGAACTGATCTTTAATTTTATTTCGCTGCGTATTTTTCAGTGCCTTTGATGCAGAATTTTTAGGAAATCGTCGGAATCCAGCAGTTCGGGAGCGAATCTGGGGTGAAAAGTTCCCTGAATGGGTAAGGAAGAAGCTTCTGATTGATCGTGTTACCGACACACATGTCAAAAACATATGTCATGGACCTGATAAACATGTCAGATGTTATGGCGCATATGACATCAATGGTTTCCGATTTCACACCAGGTCATACGGCCAGCACAAATCAGTGGACAACTGCGGGGTTTGCATCCGAGGAGAGGGCGGTATTGACTACTACGGATTTCTAGAAGAGGTAGTCGAGTTACATTACTCAGGATGTGGTAGCAAGGTTGTGCTATTCAATTGCACTTGGTTTGACCCAATAAATGGAGTCAAGGTAGATAAGAACCATGGTCTTGTTGAGGTCAACCATAGATCTAGACTTCGAAATTATGACCCCTATTGCCTGGCTTGCCAAGCAATTCAAGTCTACTACCTACCGTATGTATCACCTGATCGATCTGATTGGTGGGTACCCTACAAGACTAGACGCAAACCAAATTTTAGTCATGAAGGGGAAACATAAGACCTTAATATTTTTCAAGAGGAGATGCAAAGCTGCGACTACGTGGTTTCTGCCGGAGACGAACTAGATGTACCTTCTGTTTTGGTACGACAAGGTGTTCTAGACCCGGTGGATCCAGAAGATCTCACAGTAGCACCCAGAAGATCTCGCAGTAACACAGAATCAGATGTTGGCGACAATGGGTCTGAAAGCGAAGATGATGTGCCTAATTAGTACATTTATTTTGTCAGTTAGCTCTATTAATATTTTTGGCTCTTAAGCATTTGGATTCAAAGTATTTATAATTTATAAATTAATTAGTTAAATTTGTTTGTCGGTAATATACATTGGCGCAGAAATATATTCATTTTCAGGTTCTATATGCGCTCACAGAAGATGCTAATTATATTCTAAGAAAAACAAAAAAGAAAATATTATCACCTTGGTAATTATTTTATTCCCGTGTATATAATAACTATGGTAATTATTTTCTGTTGCGTATTATTACCGTGCATAGATTAGGCACGAAATTTAGGCACAAAATTTATTTAATGTACGTATAACTTATCTGCCAGGTAATTTATTAGCCTCGCAGATACCTCTTTATCCCCAAGCGTTTCATCCCATTATTGCCGACCCAATTTCATTAGCCTCGGTAATAATTTATCCGCGAGGCTAATTCAATTTTCCTCGCAGATGCATAATATTAGCTCCGCGGAAGCCCATAATTCTTGTTGTGAACTTTGATTTTGGTTGAGATTCGTGCATGAATAAGTTTTTTTTATTGAGATTCACGCATGAAAAAATGTAAACAGTTGGAATTGGAATAACAGAATCCGTGAGAATAACAGTAGATTTATTTCCGTTATATTAATGGTATCATGATAAGAATGCGTATCCTCTGCATTAACTCAAAAGGGAATCTTTTGAGTTAATGAATCTCAACCGTCTGATTTTAAACGAAGCCCATCTAGCTCCTGCCTATAACATAGGTCCTTTAATATTACTACGGATCTAG
This sequence comes from Carex kokanica, assembly GCA_025461125.1. Lineage (NCBI taxonomy): Eukaryota > Viridiplantae > Streptophyta > Magnoliopsida > Poales > Cyperaceae > Carex > Carex kokanica. The sequence goes on from JAJGRX010000932.1 coordinate 24,663, forward strand.
TCCGCACGAATCATAAAACAGATCGGATGATCGAGATACATTAACTCAAAATATTCCCTTTTTAGTTAATGCAGAGGATACAAATTCATCCTGATAAATCTAGAGTAATATAGCAAAACAGAGCAAATATAATAGAAAATAGAGTCACATTATTAAATGCGGTACTAACATCCATTCCAATCTATTACATGTCGATTCTAAATTTGCCGGCTTGGATAACAAGGGAAATCGACAAGATTCAAAGAAATTTTCTGTGGCATGGTGTTCAACAAGACAAGATGAAAATTCATCTAGCAAATTGGAATCTTATATGCACACCCAAAAAAATGGATATGGCAGTGGTCGATCAACACCGCAAATAAAACTTTTGAAGACAATAATGAATGCATTATACGGTGACCAAGGAAATGCTTTGAGGGAGTCTTTCTTTTTCAGAAATCAATTAATCATCACGATTAGATTTTGTGAATGTTTTATTGCAAGGTCAGTAGGAAAGGGCAACAACATTAATTTTTGAGATGAAGATTGGGGAGAAGGAATTTTGAAATTGAGGTTTCAGTGCCTATACAGTTTTGCTTGGCATAAAAATCTGACACTAGAGCAAGTAATACAGAACCGAGACACATCCCTTTTATTCAGACATGTATCAACTCTACAGGCGCATAACGAATTGATGACACTAAATCAGATTGTCGTTTTAGCAAGAACTATGGTTGAGGATGAAGTTGTAGATGGTGCAATTTGGAAACCGAATGCAAATGGAATTTTTATAGTAAGATCAGCGTATACTTTACAATGAAAAATGGTCCTAGATTGAAGACAAGATTGCATGGGATATGGAAACTTACTGTACCACCGTGATTTAAAATATTTGGATGGCTATTGCTATTGAGATGGATCCTCACCGCAGACAACCTCAAAAGAAGAGATTTCAATCTCGCAGGAATTTGCTATATGTGCCGAGTAGAGGATGAGATGATAGCACATCTGTTTGGTGAGTGCAGTTTTTCAAAGCAGCTTTACAACTTCATTTTTACTGTTGCCTTCCTGGAACACGCAGAGCGGGTTAGTGCAAATTTTAGATACAAAGATGTTTTACTTGGCAAGACATGGAGCAAGTCTGTCAAAGAACTGTTGCTGATGATTCTCTTTATAATTTAGAGAGAAAGATGTACGCGTATTTTCAGAGAGCAATCCAAAACAGTAGAAGAGCTTGCGATACAAGTTCGTACACATTAGAATTTAACAAATGCAAATACAGGCCTGCCGTATAAGAATTGCTAGCAGAAGTTTTCTCCACTTTTTTTTATTTTTACTGTTTTTCTTTTATGTTAATTTTCTTTTTAAACATTGTAAATACACTATAGGGTTACTACTCAAAATTCTAACAAACTTTGTAACCAATTGCAGTTAATGAAATGGGAGCTGGACTCCTATTCTTCCTAAAAAAAATTAGAACCAAGTCATCTTGATAAAGAAAGTCTTAAAAAAATGAAAAGAAGACAAATTTCATTATTTCATTCATTCATCATATATGTATTTTTAATTGCTACAATAATTTAATTTTTGTCGTTCGATGAGCAGTTGAGTGCATATATAGTTAGTCCAACATATAAAAAGTCGTGTCAGCACCACGAATGAGATATCGACACGTGGACGGTTATGTCCCACGTACCTCTTCCTTTCTGCCTATAAATACATGCATAGTTTCCTAGCTTTTTACACAAACCAAACAATTAAGCAATTTCCTCTTAATTCAATCTAAATCAACCTAATTAAACATGTCTTGCTCTTGTGGAAGCAACTGCTCTTGCTCCAACTGCAAATGCGGGTCAGTTTATTTTTTTTTTTTTTTTTTGTGTACACTCCACTTTTTCCTTAATTTTCTTGTTTTTTTTTCTCCCGTGACATTAAGATTAATTAATTGCATATACGCTTCTCCCTTATAATCCTATATTAATTATATCTGGTAAGTAAATAAACATTTAAGTTAGAATTTGGGTTGATATGATATGCAGGAAGAGGTCTTTTGACTTGGATGAGAAGATCACCACCACAGAAACCATGATCATTGGTTTCGGTTCTGCCAAGAGGTAATCAATATTCATATATATATTTTTAATCTTTTGTTTCAATTAAAATTTGAAAAAAAAAATAACCCTTATTTTTATCCTATTTTTCTTTGCTCACTAAACTTATTGCAGTGAATTTGGAGGATTTGAGATGGCAACAGAAGCGGGCGAGAACAATTGCAAGTGTGGCTCGAACTGCAGCTGCACCTCATGCGGATGCAATTAACAAATGAAACCTTCATTATATGCATCCAAATTCAAATATGATTGAGAGCTTCTATGTGTGTTAATTAATTACTTAATTAAGAGCGTGCCAAAATAAAAGAAGGCTAAGATGGATGTATTGAAATGGATGTATCGAACTGTTTTCCATGTATTAATTGCTATACAAGCAAGCTATATATATTATTAGTTTGTTTGTACATGTATTTGTGTGTCATAATGAATGAATGAAGTAATTCATATTTTACTATTATTGTATAATATATTACGTTTCATATATGGCGCTCTCTCCTGAATAATATATACCTCTATAATTCTCATTTTTATTTCAGCACCTCATCAAATTATTCTATATATGATGAAGTGTACGAATAACGCGCTATTCCTCCCATATTACACTAATTTATTATTTGAAATTATGAAATAAAATATTATATCTGAAGCATGAATTAGTCTTTGATTGAATTGAAAATGACGAAATCAATTATATAGCTACAAAATCATTGTTTTCGGACCATTAAAAATAGTGATTTTGTATCTATCTAAACAAATAGTAAAAGATTTAATATGGGAGGAGAGAGAGAGAGAGTAGAACTAAGGTGCTCTTAAGCTCACCAAGCCCTTTGTGAGCTTAACTCAAAAACCTATCGGATTGACTTCAAACGACATTTCCAAACCGTTAGATGTTCAATCTATATTAAAATGTGCTTGGAGACCAAATTTTTCATTTTTTGGAATTTTTTTACTATTTATTAAGCTGGTTTGAAAACCGTTGTTTTTATTAAATTTCTGGAGCATTGAAAAACAGCGGTTTTCAAACCAGCTTAATAAATAGTAAAAAAATTCCAAAAAATGAAAAATTTGGTCTCCAAGCACATTTTAATATAGATTGAACATCTAACGGTTTAAAAATGTCGTTTGAAGTCAATCCAATAGGTTTTTGAGTTAAGCTCACTGTTTGGTTTGGTGAGCTTAAGAGCACCTTAGTTCTGCTATATATATATATATATATATATATATATAAAGAGAGCTGGGCTATGGTGAGTTGTGAAGTAAGAGGTGATTTTTATTTCACGCTCATATTTTCATTTTGAAAATCCAAACAACCGATCCGAACCGCTCAACATGATCCATTGGTCCATAATTTTTTACTGTTTTTTACTGTTCATCCGGATCAGCGATTTTCAAAGTGGCTTAATAAATAGTAAAAAAATTCCAAAAAATGTAAAATTTAGTCTCCAAGCACATTTCAATATGGAGATCATGTTGAGCGGTTCGGATCGATGATTTGGATTTTCAAATGGGAATATGAGCGTGAAGTAAAACGTTGTTTTACTTCACAACTCACCATAGTCTATCTCTCTCTCTCTATATATATATATATATAGAGAGAGAGAGAGAGAGAGAGAGCTGGGCTTAGCTAAGCCATGGAGTAAAACGACTTGGTGCTCCACGCCTCATTATTTCCATTTTGAAAATCTAAACTACCGATCCGAACCGCTCAAGTTGTTCTCCATATTGAAATGTGCTTGGAGACCAAATTTTACATTTTTTGGAATTTGTTTACTATTTATTAAGCCACTTTGAAATCGCTAATCCATTGGTCCAGAATTTTTTGCTGTTTTTTACTGTTCACAATGGATCAGCGATTTTCAAAGTGGCTTAATAAATAGTAAAAAAATTCCAAAAAATGTAAAATTTGGTCTCCAAACACATTTCAATATGGAGAACAACTTGAGTGATTCAGATCGGTAGTTTGGATTTTCAAAATGGAAATATGGCGTGGAGTACAAAGCGTTTTACTCCATGGCTTAGCTAAGTCGAACTCTATATATATATATATATAATTTGGTTACTTCAAATCAATTATTTAGACTTTGAAATCACAAAAACTCACTTGGTATAACGAACTGTTCTATACCAACGTTAGTATATTAGCCAACCTATATATATATAGATGGACTTAGCTACTCCATGGAGTAAAACGACTTTGTACTTCATGCCATATCTTCATTTTCAAAGTTCAAATAGTCGATTCGAACCTTCCAACATGTTCTTCATATTGAAATGTACTTGGAGACCAAATTTTACATTTTTTGGAATTTTTTTACTATTTATTAAGCCACTTTGAAAATCTGAAAATCCGGGTGAACAGTAAAAAATAGTAAAAATTTCTGGACCGCCAGATCAGTGATTTTCAAAGTGGCTTAATAAATAGTAAAAAAATTCCAAAAAATGTAAAATTTGGTCTCCAAGCACATATCAATATGGAGAACAACTTGAGCGGTTCGGATCGGTCGTTTGGATTTTCAAAATGAAAATAATGAGGCGTGGAGCACCAAGTCGTTTTACTCCATGGAGTAGCTAAGCCCAGCACTATATATATATATATATATATAGATAGAGAGAGAGAGTGGCTTATCAAAACGTTTGCACCAAGGCCCTCGTGCAACCAAGTCGTTTTCGGATTTTCAAAGTTCAAACGGTCAATCTAAACCGTTAGATGTGATCTTTATATTAAAATATGCTTAGAGACCAAATTTTACATTTTTTTGGAATTTTTTTACTATTTATTAAGCCACTTTGAAAATTGCAAATCACATGGTCCAGAATTTGGTTGCACTATTTTTACTGTTCACCCGGATCAGCAATTTTCAAAGTGGCTTAATAAATAGTAAAAAAATTCCAAAAAATGTAAAATTTGGTCTCCAAGCAGATTTTAATATAGATTGAACATCTAATGGTTTGGATCGACCGTTTGGACTTTGAAAATCGAAAAATGACTTGGTTGCACGAGGGCCTTGGTGCAAACGTTTTGATATTAGCCACTCTCTCTCTCTCTATATATATATATAGAGAGAGAGAGAGGGAGAGTGATGCTACGATGCTTTGGGAAGTAAATAGGGTGTTTTACTTCCCGCTCATATCTCCATTTTCAAAGTTCAAACAATTGATCCAAATTTTTCAACATGATCTTTATATTAATATGTGCTTGGAGACCAATTTACATTTTTTTGAAATTTTTTACTATTTTTTTAGAATTTTTGAAAATCAGTTTTTTTGTGAATTTTTTTATTTAATGAAAAGTTGTGATTTTCAAAAATTCTAAAAAAATAGTAAAAAATTTCTAAAAAATGTAAAATTTGGCCTCCAAGCACATATCAATATGAAGATCATGTTGAGAAGTTCGGATCAACTGTTTGAACTTTGAAAATGGAGATATGACTACCATGCTTTGGGAAGTAAATATGATGTTTTACTTCCCGCTCATATCTTTATTTCTAAAGTTCAAACAGTTGATTCGAACATTCCAACATGATCTTCATATTAAAATGTGCTTGAGACCAAATTTTTCATTTTTTTACTATTTGTTTAGAATTTTTGAAAATCACAGCTTTTCATTAAATAAAATAATAATAAAAAATTCAGAAAAACAATGTTTTTCAAAAATTATAAAAAAATAGTAAAAAATTTCCAAAAAAATGTAAAATTTGGTCTCCAAGTACATTTCAATATGAAGATCATGTTGAGAAGTTCGAATTGACTATTTGAACTTTGAAAATAGAAATATGAGCGGGAAGTAAAACACCATCTACTTCCCAAAGCACCGTAGCATCACTATATATATATATATGAGCAAATCTAGGGTGTGAAGTGCTCACCAAGAAAATTTAGGGAGCACTGTTGTTCTATGCAATTCTCTAATTACCGTATTTGACTCATTTGCAAAACATACAATGATTGAATTTAACAATTTCATTGTATGAGTAAGTTTGCAGGTTCAAGAACATTATAATTGCAAGATTAAAGTTGAAGAACCAATGGAATCAACAAGACTTTACGAAGATCAAGAATATAGATTGTAATATCAAATAGATTAGTAAAATAAATTTGAGATTGTTGATTTCAGGAACTATTCGTTCGGTACAGAAGCAAACCGTTCAGTACGGAATGTATTGACATGGTACCGGACGGATACAGTATAAAGCGTTACAGTACAAAAGAATTATTTTGATTGACAAACCATTCAGAACTGAAGGTTCCATAAAAAGACAGAGACATTCCGGGATAACACTATCCGTTCTGAACGGATACAGTTCGTACTATACGCTACTTGAGAAACACAAAATTTGGGGAAAATACACTATCCGTTCTGTACAGACTTAAACGTACTGAACGGAAATGGTAAATTTCATAAAGGCGAAAAATCATAAACTGCAGTACATTTGAACTATCTGTTTAGTACGGAAGTTACCGTTCTGAACGGAACAGTTCAAATACCTAGATCTTGAGCCTCCTTTATAAATAGAGTAAATACTTTCACTCTAGTTTTTAAAGCAAGTCGCCTCTAATTTCAAATAGCACAAAGTATGTATTCTTGAGAGCTTTTTTCTTTGAGAGAACTTAAACTTCAAGACTCCATTGATAATCTCAAATTCACTTGACAAATCTTCTCTAGATTTAGTTAGAGCGTTGGTTCTTGTTCGATAGTGTCGAGATCTACTTTAGTGCTTCTTTGTCATAGTCGAGTGACTTCCCCGCTTGTAGGGCATTAAGGGGCTCACCAGCTCGAGCGTTTCCGCTCACATATAAATATAGTTGTGTGACGATCCTCTGCGTAGGACTCTCCAGCTCGAGTTTCTAGGCTCAACTTTGTACACGAGTTAGGCCGTGACTTCCCACCGTTGTTGGACTCACGTGTCACGAGTTGTATCCTTTCTTTTTGGGTAATAGAAAAGGGGCGCCGACGAGGTTGCTCTACCCTGGAGACGTAGGCATTTTATGCCGAACTCCGTTATCATCCCGCATGTCAAATTTCTCTAACTCTACTCTATTTACTTTATTTGCACACGTTTTCTTGTTGAATTGATTTACTTGTTGATTTAGAGGGTTGAACCGAAAAAACGACCATAAGTCTTTAAGACCATAGAAGGAAAAATCGGAATCGGAATCGGGATCGGCCCCAACCGATTCCGATCCGGATCGGAAAAATCGGTCGGGATCGGCCGAATCGGATCGGAAAATCGGACTTTTGATTTGTATCAATCTGTGATATAAGTATTATATATATATAAATGAGTTATGGTATAAATCAAAAACACTTGGATGGTGTGGTGGTAACTTGCTTGGACTCCACTCCAACGATCTAGGGATCGAATCCCGGCTGCCGCAAAAATTTTTCAACTTGTTTATATTTGCGTTTCGGCAGGAATTTGACTGGAACGGGCCGGAACGGTCCGAAATTTGACTGGAACTGGCCGAAATATGGCCGAAACGGCCGAAATTGACCGAAATTTGCACTGTCCGCGTAAATCGGTCTGGAATCGGATCGGCACCGTCCGATCCCGCTCCGGAACGGCCGATTCCGCTCCGGAACGGCCGATTTTGCCTTCTATGTTTAAGACTACCTATTAAACCCCCCCCCCCTTTTAGGTGAAGTTAGGAACAACAAGCATTAATCCAAAAGTCTATCAGATTGATTTCAAACGAAACCATTAATCCAAAATTAATTACTAAATCAACCAAACCAAACCATTAATCCAAAATTTGTCGGTTAAGTTGAAAACCAAATAAACCGGATCCAATGAATACCCCTAATTGTAATTGCCTTACCTTAAAGTCATCAATCAGAACAAAGTCAGGGAAGAAAGGCAATATATCCTCTATACTCAAGAGATTGTTATTAGCCTCAGAAAGAAAATCGACAACTTTCTTTATATTATCTCTCTTGGTTCCTTTCTCCTGTTGAATCACATGCTTTGCTATCATCAACCAAAGTTTCTTTCTTAACTCTTCATCCTCTTCTACCTTGTCTGCTTCAGCTTTTGCCAGATCTAGGTCAACCTTTTATAGAGAAGTTCACATTATTATTAGAACATTAATTTCATACTCTTCACAATCAGAGAAATCGTTATAGAGTTAGGACATGGTACTATGCATAGCGCGGATTGGTCTGTTCTATGGAAGAATATCTTTGTTTTCATAGTTCATATAATCAATCTACACCGTTCAACATGATTTTCATATGAAGAAGTACTTGAAGACTAAATGAATTTAAATAACAATCCTTTAGCCAAATAACAATAAGGATTGCTAGTCTACAATTCCTAGTATATTTATGGGCATGTAATATAAAAGGAAAGAAATAATGAGTAAGTTGTGCGTATGCGTACCAAGTTCCAACCCTGAAATTTTCAGACAGTGTACTGTACCAGTACCGGTTCAGTTGAAGAAAAGACAAAGAAGTTTTGCCATGAGCTGTCAAAGTTTTCAAACAAATTGAATAGAAGGATTAGAAGAAGGAAAAAAAACAATATGAAATAAAGACAAACTTGTCCATAACTTCTGACAAATGTTTCAGTGCACACTGACTCAAGCTTGCTGCCATGCATTATGCATTATGAACTGGTTCCCAAAAGATATGAGAAATAAAATAATAAAATTTCAGAATGCATATTAAATTACATAATATTAGCAATTTAATTAATTGACAAAAAAGCAGTAGCTTTTGAAAAGAAAAGGCTTAATTAATTTACATCTCTTAATTTGTTTTTGTTTAGTTGGTAGATAATTAGAAAACAAGGCAACAAAGCGCGCGGATCAAACACTATGATCTCTTCCTTGCCAACCCTCAGGGATTCAAACTCCGAATCACCCCCAAATCCATCTCTAACCCGACCCGCTATGAGCCGACAAACCAGCATAGCACGCTTTCCCATATCCTTACCTACGCTCTCATGCGCGCCACCACTTCCAGAGAATGTTCGGATCCCCTTAACGGGCAACTCAGACCCGTTGTAACCTGACAACCCATACTTCACTTCCCCTCCAGCTGGGCAGTGGAAGCACATCATTTCATTACCATCAGCAATGCATCTCGCGTCGGATCCTGCACAGCGAGCACGCAGAGCCGCCCAGTATTGCTCGAATTGTGTAAGGGCCTTTATCGGGTGGCGGATCCGAAACACCATCTTTATCTCACCTGGGAAGGGCAAGGCGTCTCTGTTTGACCAACTGGAGAGGAAGATGCGCTGAACCACTCCATGGGTTGGGTGGTCTGGAGGGAGTTCTACAATGGATGGAAGAGAAGCAGAGAGGAGCGGAGGAGGTGGCGAGGGTGGAACAGGCATCGTTTTGGATTTTATTACAGTTTTCGGGTTATTGGGTTTGGTTTTGTGGAAGGAAAAGATTGAATCTTTGAGGGCCTGAGAACGGGTACAGGAGCGGGGAAGAAGAAGCTTGGAGTGACAAGACTTGGGCGGGATGATGACGTCATCACTGACATTACTCTTGCAATGGAACGACCGGACCCATCCAGTCGCCATTGAAGCGGTGCGAGAGGAGGAGGGAGAGAGAGAGAGAGAGAGAATAGTAAAATATCGATGCGTGCATCTTATGGGTTGCTGAGAAAGTGTTTATGAAGAAAAATTAACTCGTGCAGATTTACAAATTACAATTCTTAAATGTGACATTTACAAATAAAGCTAATTAGTAACTTCTAAATTTGCCAGCTAGACAATTCTAATGGCTCATGGAATTTAAACGTTCATATATACACAACTGTTACTTTTCTTTCTAGTGCAATAATATATTATTAATTAATAAGAACTGGATTCAAATATCTATATTTTTATATTTTTTATCGTGCCTTTATTTATTTTATTTTCTATGATAAAATTCTAAAATTTGTACATAAAAATAGACTTTTAGGTTTGATCTATATTTTGTTGCACAAAAAATATTAGTATCTTTTAATATAAATCAACGTTTAAAAATTATCTGCATAACAGACAGAGGCGTGAAAGAAAATAAGGAAATCAGATCTAGGATTTCTCTCCTGCCCTCCCTTTCCACTCTGGCTCGATCTCCACCCCATGTCCGCCTTCCTCTTCACTTCTATCTCTATTCAAATCATATTTCCACCTCCATCTCAGTTTCAACCTTCTTCACGCCTTAATGTTGGACCTTCGTCCTCAACGTTTTCGCTTTGGGTGCTACACCTCCGTCCGTGGGAAGAGTGAAGGGGAACTAACGAGAAGAGACATAGCCCCTCTGTCTTTTCCATCTACCACATTCTCCAACCGTCTTCCAGTCTCCCTTCCCCTCTCAACTAAACCCTAGATCCAAAAGAGAAAGCCAGAGAGAAGAGGTGTAGCCCCATTCGCATCTCTCTCATCTGCCTTCTCCAAACGCTAGGGGTGTCAATGACACCCGTTTACCCATTTACCCTACCCGTATCGTATTCGATAAGACGGGTATGGGTAAGATTTTTTTTCGTTAGCTTATTGGGTATGGGTATGGGTAAAGATTTTTTTCATTAGATAAATGGGTATGGGTACGGGTAAAGATTATTTCGTACCCGTTGGGTAACGGGTAATTATATGAAATAAATTATATATAGATATATCAATATTATATTCAATTTATTTATTTCCCTGTTTTCCATATTGCTGTATCAATGCTGGAGAAAATGTATGCATTTTGTTATAAGAAGAATATTATGCTAAACATATTACTTTTTTATTTGAATGTTTTGTTATTTAGTTAACGAATTGAATTTGTTAGAAGAGATATTTGTGATTTTTATTTTATTTTTTCTTTATAAAAAACTATTAGTTAGAATTGATTGCATATTTGTATTTTCATTTTTATATTAGTAATTGTGATGGCGTATGTATGACGTGATGAATTTAGATGGTTTATTTGTAAAAATAGTAAAACCATTATATTAGTATTTTCGTTATTCGCCCACTACCATTTCGTTACCCGTTAATCATAACGGGTATGGGTAGGGTAGGGTAAGACAAATTCTTAACGGGTATGGGTAGGGTATGGGTAGATCAATTCTTAGTGGGTATAGGTATGAAGATGGTTCCACCCTACCCGTATCGTACCCATTGACACCCCTACAAACGCTGCCCAGCCTCATTACCGCTCCTACCTCCTCCCACCTCTAAACCCTAGATCTGTCTCTAAACCTTTGAGTTGTATTCCTGCCTCTAAAGTCATTAAACCAAAACCATTGACAAGGTAGGAGAAGGCCGGCACAACCTTGGCCTCCCCTCACCTGTCACCCTCTACCTGACCAAAAAAAAAAGTAAATGAGAAAAAGGTTCCTAGATGCTTACTACATCTCATCGCTAACAAGCCGGTGCTGAAGGAGAAGATGTCGCTCTGCTGTTTTACATCATTAGATGTTTATGTTGTTAGATATTGATTTTTTGCTATTAGATATTGATGTTTTTTTAAGTTGATGATCCATAATGTAGATGTGAAACGATGGATATATGTTATGTTTTATTTGATGAAAATTATACTTGGTGGTCACTGCCAATATTTAAAAAAAATTATCAGCACAAGTGTATTTTTTCAAATTTTTGGTAACAAACAAAATAAAGTTTAAAATATCAATCTTTTATATGTTCGTAGAGAAAATGAAATAAATAATAGCGCTGTTGTATTAGCATTTAAGTTTTCAATTTTAAATTATTAAAGTTTTAACAATGACATCAAAATTAGAGGTTGAACCCTTCTCGATTATTTAATAAGAACAATATCCGCGCTATCATATATAATTTAATATTCAGTTTTCACATTATTATATAATTTTTAATTTGTATGAGTAGTTCATCAAATTAATCTACAGTTTGTCTTGTAATTCATCGCCTCCTGTTATAAATAGAAGCTAATGTGCAGTACTATATATGGTTTGTGGCTTTTCATCGATTCATATTTTCAACACTAAGCGTAAGGTGATTTTTTTATTGCAACATTCTGTGTTATATATATATTTTTTATGCTGGGATAAATATGCTTAATCGTTATTAGCTCTTAGTCATCCCATAAATTCACTAAATATTCTTAGATATAGTATTTAATTATTTATTGCTTGTTTTATATTTTGTTCTAATAGATATGGTGTTCTTTTCTTTATATGCTACCTAAAATCTTTTCCTCTGATACAATACAAATCATGACAATAACTAAAGAAAAAAAAAGTTTTTACCATCTTAAAAAAAGTGTTAAACAAAATAACCACGATTTGATCAGAATTCTATTTTTGGCACGATCACAACGTAAAATTGCAGACATAAATTGAGTGTTCGCAACTTCACATTGATGACACATTTCATGGTCCATCCAATGATTTTCTTGGTCAATTTGAAAACCAAAGTTTTGAGAAAAAAAATAATAAAATGTGTCCTCAACGAAAAAAAAATCATACAATTTATGTCTGTAATTTCACGTTGCGGCCGTATTAAAAATGGAATTCTAACTAACTTGTAGTAATTTTGGTTTAATTTTTTTTTAATGGTATATTAAAAAAATTCGGTTAAACAGGATCATTTCGAATTTAAGTTACTTGATAAACTTTAAAATTTACATCAAATTTTGTCATTTTATTGTATAATGTGCATGAAATATATAATATAATACATTTAAATTGTTGGATTTTAAATATTTTATTTTAAATATTATAAATTATTTTTCACAGTTGTAAAAATTGTTAAATTAATTTGTCATAAACGTTGAATCCTAATCCTAAACAAATTTTCATGTGGGCCTTTATCTACCGATAGCCCAAATGATCAACGGGTTGTTAAAACCCATTACCGAAAGTAATACGAAGGGTTATTATTTTAACAGAGATGTTTTAGATTTATGCAGCGCACCAATTATAGAATATTGTACAACGCTTTGTGGCTTCACAAGCCTGAACCACATTGACAAGACTCGCGTTTTATTCGCGTTTAATTCACGAATAAAACGTTTTTGGGGTGTTTCCGAACCGAATGGCGTATTATTCGTTGACCGAACCTTTGACCGAATAAAACGCAAATTTTACGAATTTTACGAATAATACGCGTTTTTTTTCAAAAAAAATTCGAAAAGAAAATTTGAAATATCGCGGGCACAGTACCCAATTATTGGCGACATTTGAAATTCGCGACATTTCCCCAGGCAGCACCATTAATTGGTGACATTTGAAATTCTCATTTCTCCATTTTATTAAATTTTTTACTATGTTGATCTTCTGTGGCAAATACAAGGAGTATCGTATAGTAAATCATTGATAATGAATTAAATATGCACTGAGATCTTGTATTGTAATTCCGAATCATTCCCGAATTATATCCGAATTATTCCCGAATCACGAATTTTTTTTTTTGAAGAAAAATATGGGTCTAGCCCGTATTTCATTCATGATATGATCCATTACATAAGTGATGTAATAGTGAAATAAAAACAAAAAGAGCTCAAAACAGTTGAGCAACTAAATGAGAAAATGAAAAAGTGAAGTAGAGAAAATATTGAAAAATTGCATTGAAGTCCCTAAGAAAACAGAAAATTATTCTTCAAGTTCCTTGGCAATTGATGAAGCAGCACATCCTCCCAATAGCACTGACCTTCTTGTGCTATCCCATCATACCAATATCACAATTACAGCTGTGCTATGGATTGTCCAGCATCAGTTATGCTTATACTTGCTTCACCATCTTCGCTCCCTTTTTACCAGTGATTATGTCCCAGTTTCAGACTGCATCTATCCATGCCAATGGTATGTGCCCCATACCTGTTTTGATCAGAAATTGTCCGTACCAGTTGTATACACATCAGACCCCTATTCCAACATCTAATTTCAGCCTCATTGCCGTGTTTCTGTCTCACTGTACCTCTTTTGGTTTTATCATTTCTATGCCCTCTTAACTAGCATACTATAACTCCATTGTGTCTGAACCTGTTCTACTAGATCCTCAATATCTTTCTCTGAATCTCTGAAAATTCTACAACACCTTTCTCTCCATAAAACAAATTGCGAGATTAACAATATTGATCTTTCCTTCGTTGTATATCTCCTATTGGTTAGTGCAGAGATGGCATCAATGTTGATAACATCGGATGCCGTCGGTAATCTGACATCTAAAAGTGAGGACACTCTTCTATATAGTGTCCGCGCAGCGCAGCAGTCATTAAACAAGTGTTTCGCTGTCTCGGATCCATTCTTGCACATAACACACCAATTGACAAGACACCATCCCCTTCTATTTAAATTATCAATTGTGAGAATTCTATTAATTAATAGTAGCCAAGCAAATACCTTCACTCTGGGTGGTGCGATTAATTTCCAGATTTTGTTGTTTTCTGTCTTCACTCCATGCTCATTCATCATACCGAAATATGCTGTTTTTACAGAAAAGACCCCTGTTACCTCCAACTTCCAGACAACATCATCATGCTGATTTTGTACCAGCTGAACAGCTTGCAAAATTTGCTGTTGCAAATTTTCCCTTTCCAACATTGCCCTTTCTGACAAATTTCCATGAAACAGTAAGCTAAAAGGTTGAGTTTGCATTACCTCTGACAGTGTGATAAGTGGATCAATACTGTAAGTAAACAGAATTGGAAATCTATGTTGCAGAATTCCAAATCCCCATTCATGGAGCCAGAACCGTATGGTTTCACCATTACCCGGTTTTCTGATGGTTGAACTATCAAAGAAAGGGTATGCACATTTGAGTGTTTTTGTGAAGAGAGTTGAATCCGGCTGCAGGTCTGACTGCCAATGAGTGCAATAAAAAATCGACTTCCATAATTTCTCTTCTGGTTTTGCCCACTGCCAACACCATTTCATTAGCATTGCAAGATTAAAAATCCTTAGATCCAATACTCCAAGTCCTCCAAGTTCTCTAGGAGTACAAACAATGCTCCAATTGGCCAAATTTAGTTTGTGAGATTCGGTGGCCACCCCATGCCAAAGAAATCTTCGTCGAATTTTGTCTATCTCTTGAATTACCCATATCGGTATTCTGAAAACCGACATATAATATGTTGGTAAGGATGATAAAACCGAGTTTAGCAATTGTAATCTTCCCGCAATTGAGAGACTTTTGGCCGCCCATCCCTCCAATCTCTTGCTAAACTTTTGAATTAAGGGTAAGAAAGCCTCCTTTTTCAGACCTCTGTTTGATAGAGGGAGTCCCAAATATGTAAATGGAAAAGTACCAAAAGTACATCCCATCATCTGTGCAAGCTGAGGTCCTTGTTGATTAAGATCCACTGAAAGTAACAGCTCTGATTTATGTAGGTTTACCGCTAAACCCGATAAATCCTCAAATAGCAAAAATACAATTTTTAATATTTGAAGCTGCTGAATGTCTGGTTTGACGAAGAAGAGTGCATCGTCAGCGTATAGGAGACAAGATTTCATACCCTCAAATGGTAATCTGATGGCACCATTTGTTACCAACTTTTTGAACCATCTTGTAAGAAAATCCATAGCAATGATGAAAAGGAACGGTGATAGTGGGTCACCCTGACGAACTCCTCTTTTAAGAATGATTTTTCTACCAGCCAAGCCATTAACAATCACTTGAGAAAATCCCGTAAGAACTATCTCTTTTATCCAAAGGATCCAACTAGCGGGAAAGTTCAAATTTTGCATCACCTTTAGCAAAAATTCCCAACTAATCGTGTCGAATGCCTTGTGAATATCAGCTTTGAAAATAGCCAAAGGAATCTTGGTTTTGAAGGAATGGTGCAGTATCTGTTGAGCATAGAGGAAACCTTCGGATATCTGTCTTCCTTTAACGAAACCAGTTTGTGCCAAATCAACCAAATTTTGTATTTCACTTTGCAATCTGTTTGCTAAAATCTTAGAAAACATCTTCTGAATGCTGTTTATTAGACTTATCGGTCGATAGTCTTGTGGTCGAAGAGCCGGCTCCTTCTTAGGAATTAGCACAATGTAAGAGTTATTCAAAGGTTCCAGCGAGATATGTTCCGTGGTGACTTTAAGGAAGACCGTGTGAATATCTGAGAGCAGCAGATCTGAAATTTTTTTGAAAAATTCAGCAGTGAATCCGTCGGGCCCTGGACTTTTGTTGTTAGGCCAGGCGTTGATAACATCTCTAATTTCTTGTCTTGTGATCTCGTTTGAGAGATGAGAAAGGTCATTTTGCTGCTGGTAAAGGTTAGGCCAGAAAATTTGCGGTGTTGCTTTCGAATCTGCACCCATTAAACCAGTAAAAAACTGAAAGAAAGCATCAGCTTTAGCCTTCTGATCTGAAAATTGAGCTCCGTTATGTTCAATTTGCGCAACAGTATTTATCCTCTTTGATTGAGAAGCTATTGCATGGAAATATTTGGTTCCTTTATCTCCATGTAATTCCCATCTCGTTTTCGCCCTTTGCTTCCATATGTCCTCTTCTAAAACGCTTAACTCAGTATATCTCTTTTTGATGACACATGCCACTAGCTTTTCCAGCATTGTTGGCCTTCTAATTTCTTTCACCTTGTCCATCCATCCCAAATAATCTCGACATGCCTGAATTTGCTTTTTGATGGACCCAACTTTCTGTTTTGCCCACTCTTTAATTTTCTTTTGCAAAAAACAGATTTTGTGATGCAATTGAAGTGGATTAGCTGCTGTAGGCAATGAGGACCATGCTTCTCTCACTATTTGTCCAAATTGTTCAAACTTAATACTAGTGGAAAAATGCACATCAGCATCGGCCTATTAGGATCGGACTTTTCAAAATTCGATACTGATCTATATCTGAATCGGACTTTATAAACAACTGATCTTAAAAAGGACAATCAGAATCGGTTAAATATTAACAACCGCTCTTAAAAGTGTTGGCCATATCAGAATCGGTTCTTTACAAAAAACCGATTCTGATTATCTACTTATTAGCATCGGTTAAATTAAATAACTGATTCTAAATACTATTAGCATCGGTTATTTAATTAACCGACTCTGATTTCTTTGTTTTAGAATCGGGTTATTAATTAACCGACTCTGATTTTTCGCTTTCTCTCAAAACTTGGGCGCTCCATTTTTTTTCTTTCTCCCTGCTCGAACCTTCGTTGTCTACTCTTTCTTCTCTCTTCCAGCTCCTTCCTCTCTCAAAACTTCTTTTCCTATTCTCTCTTTCGAAAGCTTCGTGCCCCCTTTTCTCCTTTGTTCCGTGCAAGGCCGCGTCGCTCTCTCTGTATGTATCAATCCACACTCCAGGCCAGCGAGAGGGAGAGGAGAGGAGGGAAAAGGAAAGGGAGAGGGTTTCCTTTCCATGTCCTCATATCTCCAACCCTCGCTTCTTGCTCTCCTCTTGCAACGGAGCAAGACGGGATGGCGAGGTCTTCCAAGCCAAACAAGGAGCGGCCGCTCATACGGCCAGTCACCGAATTGGATGCGTCGCTCTCCCTGCGCCAAGGTACGTTTTCTCTTCTGAAATATTCGTTTCTTTATTTAGCCGATGTCTCAGTTTTGACAAAATGAGGAAAAGGAAAAATCAATTCTTTCTAGGGTTTATTTAGCCGATGTCTCAGTTTTGCCAAGAAAAGATGATATAAAGCCCTTGTCTGATGTTAGTGATGCCTCAGTTGTAAAAAGTAACCAAAACAAACCAGAAAGTGGTGATAAATCAAGTGTTGTTCCCATTAAGAAAGAAAACAAAATTACGGTTGCAAAAGGGTTAACTAACCAAGCGAAGATAACAAACCAATCTGGTCAAATCAAGACTGATAAAAGGAAATGGGCACTTGAGGTGATAGCAAGAAAGAATGCCTCATTGAACTCAGGCTCCAACCAGGAGAGAGATGAAGACGGATTATTGTTAAAGGGAAATTATCCTTTACTGGTTAGTTATTTTTTTTTCCTGTTGTTGTTTCTTAGCAATAATTCTTACCATTTGACATTATAATACATTTTGGTTTTTCAATTTCTATCTGTAGGCAAGACTTCCCCTTGATATGAGACCGGTGCTTGGGGCTGACTGTCATAGCAAAGTTCCCACCTCCGTTAGGCAGGTATTCTTAATTTCATATTTTAGGATCTTAAAGGGTCAATATATCACTTTACCTTGTCAACCTATTCTCTGTAGTAAGTATGTAAAGAATAAAACCCAACCCAGACATTTTAATGATCTTTTTCTTCCAGCACTGTACTGGAATGCATGGCATTTATTAGACAGAAGTTAAACAAAACAAAAGAATGAAAATTAAATTAGTTATAAATATATTAAGTAAAAATCATTATTACTGAAGCTATTCAAGTCGAGACTGCACATTGTTCTGACTCTTTTTTACAGTCTTATTTATTTTTAATCTATTGACGTATTAGTTTCATACATATGTTGTGCAGTCATGAATATATGATACTTATGAGGATAGTAAATGGAGTGCAAAGGTTGTTATTTTAGATTTTGGTATCAAATATGTGCGGTCATATGCTGGCAAATCTATGGATATCAAACCAACTTGTGCAAAATTGGTTGGTTCCTGGTGTTGAGTTTAATATAGTTTGCATAATAAGTATGTGTTGTGGACAAAGGTATTGGTATTAAATGAAAAAAAAAAAAACATAATGCGTGCCAATGTAAGATAAGAAAACCTTAAATTTGTGCCATATCTATTTGGAGACGACAAATTAGAAAGAAGTGTTACTTTGGGCATATTTAGGGTGTAAACAGAGAAGACATATTTGTGGTACTTTTTTTTTTCATCGTTTTTGTGGGGGAGTGCATGATCTTTTTCTTGGTTTGCTGGGAGAACTGAAATTGTTACTTCCTCTTTTTTGAAGTATTTATGTACATGCAACGCCAAGAGCTATACTATTGCCTATTGTACTCCATCCTCTCTAATTCCTACAAATTATCAGATGTGCAATCTTGTAATTTCTTATTAGAAGTGGTTGAGTTGAAAATTCAAACAATTGAACTCTTGCATATGTTCAGTTTATACAGTTACTTTGGCTCAAGAATGCAAACTATAAGTAATAGACCATCAATTATGGCCCAGGAGGGTTTTGGGTTTTAAGTTACAGCTAGAAAAAACTTAACTTCAAGAAAAGCAAAAGAATTGACAAAAATAAAACTACTTAAACTGAAATCCTGTTGATATTGCTGCATCTAGGTTGAATATTTGTGCTGATATACCAACGTCATACTGAAAACCAGTGTGGAAATCTTTTCTGTTAGCTAACAAAGACATAATATATGCTTTTTTTCTTGGCAGTTGGGTGGATGCCTCTAACCAGTGTGCAGTCATGAATATATTTTGGATTGTGGTTTTGTGGACTGTTTTCTGGTAAATGGAGCAGCAAAGGTGATATAATCTATGACTCTATGAATTTTCATGATTTTACAAATTTTCATGAAATGTTTGATATAGTTGTAAATTAGTGTACAAATGCTAGTTAGATGATTCTATGTAATTGTGATATTTTGATAATTCATTGTTATTATTTTGTTAAGTGACATGGCTGATGTAGTTTGATTAATTGTTAGAATTGTGATTGTTGAATATTATTTTGATAATTCTTTTGTTTGTGATTGTGGCATATTAATTATTGACCAGCTTCAAAAAAAAAAAAAAAAAAAAAAAAAAAAAAAAAAAAAATGAAAACAGTGTCGGTTATCTACAGTAACCGATGCTAAAAGTGTGAATTAGCATCGGCTATTTGTAAATAACCGATGCTAAAAGTGTGAATTAGCATCGGTTATTTATAAATAGCCGATTCTAATTCACACTTTTAGCATCGGTTACTGTAGATAACCGATGCTAATTCACACTTTTAGCATCGCCTGTTCAACCGACCCAGATTAGTACCGTATTTGCGACGCCTGGGTCAGCGTCGCCTCGGGGTCCGATGCTAATGTGCGTATATAACCGACCCTGATGTGTGTTTTTCCACTAGTGCGCGCGCTTTAACCAACAATTTTCTAATATGAAAAATCTTGATCTCTTGAAGGTGGTTTTTGCGCTATACACTACCGGGCAGTGATCAGAAGAAGTATTTGGCAAGGCACTTTGCATTGAGTTGGGATACAATCTGTTCCATTCCGTTGAGATAAGAAAGCGGTCCAATCTCACCATTGTCGGTCGTTCTCTTTCATTAGACCACGTGAATTGTCGGTCGTTCTCACCATTGTCGGTCGTTCTCTTTCATTAGACCACGAATTTTTGACCCTGCCGAACCGAACCCGAATTATTCATTTGTTACTATGGCCTGAATAGCTTTGTTAAAATATTACCCAATATAAATAATAAGGTTAATTTCCTACATATCTTTCAAGACATCTCCAATTTCTTATTTACCTCTCAAGTCTTAAATTTATCTTATTTATCCCTTAACTCTTGAAACAGTTTTTTATTTACCTATCACTTAATCAATTCTAAATTATCTCTAGTTAAATTATAAAAAATTTTGATTAAACTTTGATTAAAAAAATAAAAGACAAAATTGTCCTTTTTCTTTTCTTACATTTCTAGTGACATCAATGTCACAACTACCCCAAAATCTTAGGGTATAGATCCAGTAACATCAGAACCTTAATTAGAACCTTAATTAGAAATTTGAATCGTATTTGTTTCCGATTAGCACAATCCATTCAGTACCACTTTCTATCATCTGTATTAGTTTAATGAGGGTAGAAAGTGGTACTGGAGGGTATCCATACGAAAGGTAGAAAGGACGGAACAGGCTCTTTTTCCGGTTCCAACCATTTAAATTTGTTGAAATTTGTACATGAAAAAGTTTCTTTATCAAGATGCGCAAATGGAAAATTTTGAATGGTTGAGATTAGAAAAGCAGCAGAGTCGGATCCAGAAAGAACAAATAAGATAAATTTAAAACTCAAAGAAGAAATAAGAAATTAAAAATATCTTAAAAAAGATACGTAAGAAATTAACCATAGATCCCTTTCAAACAGAGTTACAAAGTCATCGCAGTCTGTCTTCGCCCCACCAATGGCGCCGCCAATTTCCGCGCCGACCAAAGCCAAAGCCAAAGCCAAAGCCAAAGCCAGTCCGCCGCCGCCATCTTCGAGCTTTCTCCAGTTGTTCATTGCACTGGACACCTCCTTTTCCCTCCACCTTCATACATTCTTCCAATTCATCCCACGATTCCTTCTCAAATCCCTTGAAATCTGTGGCGATGGTCGTCTCTTCTTCCCCGTCGCCATTTCCCTTTTATTCCTTCCAACTCCGTCTGTCTGGTCACCTCACCCTTTCTTCCTTTCGCTCCTCATTGGATCCCTCCTTGATCTTGTCCTTGTCGGACTCATCAAGCTCCTAATCCGCCGCCCGCGACCCGTTTACAACAAATCTGACATGTCAATTGCTTTTGCTGCCGATCACTGGTATCTGTGCATATTCTTTGGACTTTAAAGTAGGAATATGAGAGATTTGGATATCTGTATCTGTGCTTGTTTGATCAATTTGGACAGATTTTGAGATTCCAAAATCTGACACTTTTGCTGTGAAATAATCATCCAATAGAATGTTTGCTGATTTTATGTCTCGGTGCAAAACTGATATAGAGGCTGCAGATGAGTGAAGATAGGAAATTGCTCCTGCAGCCTCAAGGGCGATTCTTAACCGATGTTTCCAAGTCAAGGAACAATGTTCCTCTACATGGAGATGATGAAAAAGTGTTCTGTTCGAAATGAACTCATAAACGAGCAACGGGACTTCGGTCTCTAGGCAACATCCATAGAGTTTGACAATGTTCCTATGGTTGACTTGTGAAAGAATGACCACTTCATTTATGAACTGATTGATTTCGTCCTGCCGATCAGCAGCCTGCTGAGCAACAGACCTCTGATCATCGGCCTGATCATCAATTTTGGACCTTTTTACGGCTACAACACGTTGATCTGACAAAATACCTTTATAAACATATCCATGACCTCCCCGGCCAAGAATGAGTGCATTATCGAATCCGTTTGTTGCCTTTTCCAGCTCTTGTAATGTAAGAATTCTCGTATTTTGTGTTGCCTCTTCGTTGGAAGCTATTAGTTGTTGGAGAAGCGACCCCTGATTTTGATCGAAGAACTTCTTTTTTAACTTTTCCTTTTTACTTTCTTCAAACAAGTTGATACGCTTGGCTATAGCAATATATAATAATATAATGCTACAGGCAGTAACAAATCCCAGCATGATTGTCATACCTGCATACATAAATAAAGCATATATATGTTAGAAAAGAAAGCAAGAAATTAGTTACTTTACATAATTTTCTTTTATAACAAATCAAAATTCCCTCATATGTTTATATTGTTTTATGTTTAGTTCAACCTTGAATAATCTACGAATTAGACTACTATTGTCCTATATATGTTTGGATCATTAGTTTTTGGAACGAAATGGTCGGAATCCGTGTTCTTAATAGTAGACTCAAGCAGGCTATAGAGGTATCAGTCTCCAAATGCTGAACTATATGAGCCAAATAACTGTACAAATTTAGTTGATACTTGTCTATTTTTTCTTTAGTTGCAAGGTTTGGTACATACTCCCTTTTTCCTAAGTTGAACTCTAGAAAGGCGCTGGGGAAAGATCGTGCTAAAACTTTAAACTAATGGTGCTGTGTTGCTTTTGTTCTGGACATTTCTGTTTGATGCTTGGAAACTTAAATTGACGCCGTATATAACTAATTTGGAGTTGGGTTGGACTGTTTTTCAGACTTAAATTGGATAGATACTATTATAAGTTTGGAGTTGGGTCGGACTGTTTTTCTTGTGTGATCAGATTTTGCCGCCCCAAGCTAAGTAGGCCTCAGTGAAAGAGAAACTGTATTTTTTATTAATCTTGAAAACCAATTAATCCTTACTCTCTATTTGTATACTTGTAAGTTCTAACAACTTTGAACTCTTGATGAAAGTTATTTATTCAGAAAAGAAAATAACGAACCTATAACTATTGCCACATTGAGATGGCATTCTTTCTCGCCAACATTATTACTCCAACCGAAAGGACAACTGCACCGATAAGCTCCTTGAGTATTTTGACACTTTCCTGGCTTGGTGCATGGATTTTGGTTGGCACATTCGTCAATATCTGCATGATATGTGCCACAGTGAGTTGATAAAGATTGTAAAAATAAAAAATAAAAAGAGAGCAACTGCAAGAACAGGAGAGAGTGAGATAGAAAAAGACCATGGCAGCCTTCATCAAGGTAAGGATTGCCTTCATAACCATCAGAGCAGTTGCAGAGATAGCCACCATAACTACTGTTTGAGTTTGAACAATAACTGTAATCGCTTCTGCATGCATAGGATGGCTTGTTGGTCTGTGCATCGTCACATGTTGTGTTTCCTATGGCCCAGTCAAGCACGATTGGCACTAATCGGTTAGCTATTGATTCATCAATGATTGTGTAATAGGTGTAAAACTGGAACTCAGCCTCCTCCTCCACCACTGTAGCATAGTTACAAGGACTAGAGCCATTCATCACTGTCGAGTTGATCAATCTCTCATCAAAAGTAGCATAAAAGGTAGACGTTCCCTTGGGGATATCTGTCTGGCAACAACCAATTCCAGTATTTCTAGAGCAAGATTCATGAAAACTCAGTGCATCTTGAGTACCTTCGCTAGTACAAAAAGAAAGGCACCCTGCTGAGTAATCACTAGTACTGTTGTCAAGGTGGAGATAGGCAAGTGCATTACACCCAATGACCATAAATTTGTTCTTCTCGGTGTTGAGCCGGAATTGTCCGTTACTACTAAAGTTTGCTGTTGTTGGTGTAATGCCATTGCACGTTGAAGTTATACCGGAATATATACGTGCCTGGCCTAAGGACAGGTTTATTTTATCAATCGAAAATAAACCACGGGAAGGGATATGTATATTGTTTCTAGTACTATCGCAATTGAGAATGAATTCTTCTGACAGGGCGCAATCGGGGCCAATGCCGAAAGGGTAAGGGATAAGATCAATATCATTGCCCTCACAATTCGGACCTTATTATTACACTAAAACAATTCGGTCACATAAACAGTTCAATTCAATTCAATATGCCACTATTGATCTACCTATGCCAAAATGGCCATCATGCAAAAATCATCAATTCTTAGGGAGCAGACGCAATACCTGATTCCATTAGCGTCTTTAAGCAAGGCTTCACTCAAAAGCCGGTTGATGAACTTGTGAGACAGCGGCAAGAAAACCTTCGTGCTGATGTAGAGGTTGAAGTGTCGGCGGCCTCCTCTGTGGTAGGATGAAGCCTTCCAAATCTACAAGACTGCACTTGTGAGATCGTGTTCACAATTCCTCAATGATCTCACCTCTCTATTCTTTAATGGAGAGAAGTAGAGAATGCTACAGAATTGACTAGATTGACGGCTAGAAAATTCTGCAACTTTTCGTATCTTCTTGTGCTTTGGGGACCAATCCTATTTATAGAGATGTGGAGTCAGCATATTGCTAAACCCTAACTCAAAACCGATTTTCTGGCCATATGCCAACTTAAAAAAGGTATTTTGTGCTACTGCATCAAAAACCGTGCATTCGCATCAAAATCCGTGCGGCTGCTGCAGAATCGGTTTCCTTAATTGCAAATTTCAGAATCAGTCCATCAATGATTTGATCTTTGCCTAAATTGTTCTATACATTTGTGAACTATATCATAATGAATATATATTGATTGTCTATTACCTTATTTGATCACTTTAATTGACAATCATATGAACAGTAAACAATCCATAATTAGATACATATATGCTCAATGTTGGCATTAAATCCAACAAGGTTGGCAATAAATCCAACATCAGAATCTTAATGTGCCACACATTATCAGGAAAATTATCTACGAATTCCTCATAACGTACTGATAGACTTAAATGAAGGGTCTGTATACACTTCATGGTGCCTATCACTTTCTCCAAGTATCTTTTCCCATACTTGTCATCTCGTCCAGTACACTTGTCACTTAGATTCCCTCTAAGATTCAAATATCTTACCTGAGTTAATCCCTCAAACATTCCCACATCTATGCTATCCATACGGTTCACAGTGCTTACCACTTTGAGCAGCTTTTGCTTAGAACAATTCGGCATGATTTTATCATGAAAGCACAACAGAGTGCGGAGGTTTTGGCTCATCACGAGTTTATCACAATCTGGATGGTGAACTGCCACACGACGCGCCCTACTCAAGCTTTGTTGATCACAATCTGGATGTGAATACACCACAAGAAAGTTGTCCTCCTTGGCTTTTTGGATAGCAAGATCCCGTAGGAGATCGTGAATGTAGCAACGTTCAATAGAACCATCACGAGATCTAGATTTTACTTGAACCAGGCTCCTGTTATTCAATAAGAAAATTTGTTTTAAACACACAAGAACATCCGATTAGTAGTGCTCGTAAATGTCATTACTAAATTATTAATGGAGCTCATATTTTTCGAAGGTAAGTACTGATAATGTATTATAATTTTAACAAATATATTTTAAGGACAATAAATATTTCATAACGAAAAATATTTTGCTACAAAACAATTCAATTGGAAACTCTGTAAATAACTTGTACGTGCAAAACCCTAAAAAAAACTTGTACCTGCAGATTGCATTGTGCTTTATTTGTTTTTTTTTTCTTTTTCCTTGAAACAAAAAGTGCTCCTTATATTGGAATCCTATTGTATCCAAATCGTTCAATATGTGCTTAAAGGCTTTTATGAATAAATAACTAAATTGGAATGAACACTTGTACAATGATATTAGCACGTTAGACTAAAATATGCAAAACATTAAATGAAGAAGTTATACCTCTGCACGAGATCCTCCGAGTAACTTTCCGCAGTTTCTTCCAATGTTCTGTTATCTTCTTGTGGTATGAAACCCTCTGCAACCCACATTCGAAGTAAATATTGGGCAATGATTTCATCATCTTCGGGAAATGCAGCAAAGTACATGAAACAAGATTTAAGAGGTAATGATAAATCCTCATAACTAGTGCCTATAATCTCGCTACATTTTTTTCCATCATCAACATGCCAACTCATTGTTTGCAACACTTTACTCCAAGTGGCATGGTTGCGTGGCTTTGTTGATAATAGGCCTCCTACAACCACCAATACGAGAGGAAGCGCACCACATTTACGGACAAATTGATATGTGATATCAGAAAGATCATCAAAAGAACTTTTATTTGGACCCTGATTTGGAAGAGCCTTTTTCAGCAAAAGCTCTAAGCTTAACTCTTTCGTTAAGAATCCAAGTTTGTACGGTTCACACGTGGGATCGGCTCTTTTAGCAATATTAAAGAACCTAGTGGTTATGAGTACTCTACTTTCAAGATCTTCATCTGGGAGTGCTTCTCCAATTTGAGTCCAAAGATCATTTGTCCAAACATCATCAAGGACTATGAGGTACTTTTTTTCTTTAAGAGAGACTCATGAATCATGGTAAGAAAAACTTCTTCTTTTGGTTGCTTGCTTGGATCGATAGAAAAATTGAGTTGTTCAGCTATTTTTCTCAAAATGTCAATTAATTCGAACTTTTGAGAAATAGCTACCCATATGCGAAGTTGAAAGTGTCTCGTGACATCATTACTGTAAAAATAAAACATATATTTGGTGAATTTTAGTATAACATAAATTTAAAGATGATCGACTCTTTTAAGAAAAAAAAATGTGTGTTTTGATGGTTAAATTTATGCATACATAGAAACACTAGTGGAAAATAAGGTATCAGGATCGGTTATATACGCATATCAGTATCAGAATACAACCGATTCTGACCCAGGCGTTACTGATACTACAATAATCTGGATCGGTTAATTAACCGATCCAGATAGTTAATATTAGGATCGGTTGCCTAAATAACCGATTTTAATTGGTAACTATTAGAATCGGTTGATTACTATAACAGATCCTAATAGGCATTAATCTGAATCGGTTCTTGAATATATCCGATCCTAATAAGCATTAATCTGGATCGGTTCTCAAGCTAAGAACTGATCCTGATAACTATCTAAATCGGTTGTTAGTTTGAACCGATCCTAATAGTTTTTTTACTCATTTTTTAATATCAAACAATTAGAATCGGTTGTCAAGCTAATAACCGATCCTGATAATTATCAGGATCAGTTCTTTCTGTGAACCGATCCTAATAGTTTTTTTACTCATTTTTTAATATCAAACAATCAGAATCGGTTGCCTAGCTAAGAACC
This sequence comes from Carex kokanica, assembly GCA_025461125.1. Classification (NCBI taxonomy): domain Eukaryota; kingdom Viridiplantae; phylum Streptophyta; class Magnoliopsida; order Poales; family Cyperaceae; genus Carex; species Carex kokanica. The sequence continues at coordinate 51,906 of JAJGRX010000932.1, forward strand.
AATCCTGATAATTATCAGAATCGGTTATTTCTCAGAACTGATCCTAATAATTTTTTTACTTTTTTAAATATCCAACAATCAGGTTCGGTTCTATAGCTTAGAACCGATCCAGATAACTATCAGGATCGGTTGTTCGCTTTAGAACCGATTCTGATTGTTATTTGTAATTTTTTTTTAAAATAAAAATAGGTATCTAGATCGGTTTTTAACTAGGAACCGATCCTGATGTTTTATTAAATGAAAAAAAAACTTTTTTATTTAATTGGCCAGCTTCCATATATGCTGGCCCCAAATGCAAAAATATTGTTTTTTTTGCATACAACTAAAACATACTAAATTAAATCACATCCTAAATTATCAACTACAACATACTAAATTAAATATCACACAAAAAATAAAAATTGTTACAAAAAATTCATGTTCATGCAAATTAAGTTTACACATCAACCCTAAATTGTTGTACTTCTTCATGGCTTTATCTCATCTAGGAACATTTGAACCCACATTTTCCGAAATTCGCTTAGGCGTTGTACACTATGTCTAGCAGGAATATCCTGCATTTTTTAAAAGATAGAAGAGCATGCACAATTAATTGTGTATTTCATTATAAGTGAAGCAACAATGCTTAATTACTTTTGGAATATACATAAATGCATACATACCCTTATGTTCGGAAAAGCATCGAGGTGTTCATTTATTATGTCTTGCATGAGCAACATGACATAATATGCACATTCCCAGCCGGCCGGTTGTTGCGGGCACTATATAACAAGTTTGAGAAAATTGAAATGTAGGTTAATGAGCCTACAAATGGCTTATATGTCTAGATATTCACAAATTTTTGCATCTAAGTCCCTATAATCATATCTCAATAGAAAATATTACCTTGCAATCTCTATGAACCGTTAAAGGAGTACCCATTTTCCTGATGAAGACACTGTTGAAATATGAACACATTGAACAATCAGTACTTACAAGTGAAATTTAAAATGATAAAATAATAAAAAAAATTAGGAAGGCACTTACTCCTCGATCGCAGCAGTGATCATTAGCATTAATTTAAACTTCTTATTGGAATCGTACACGTACAATGCACTTTCTCTTGGCATAAGCACGGTCAAAATCCAATGATCTCTGCATGTTAGGTTTGTAGCATGTCATATTCTATAATTTGTATGAATTGAAAGAAATATAATATAATTAGAATATATATATAACACTAACACTTGGTGGTAAGGTATGAATATCAATCGCTTGTCCCGATTTTCCTTGAGCGCTGTCCCTATGTATTGAAGTACACGACCTCGATCTTCATTCAACAGCATGGCATTCGTTCGACCGGGGTCCATGAAACCAATCTGCTCATCGGGAAATTCCTCCTTGATGAATTTGTGCAAATGCCTGCAAAAAAAAGGTATACAGGTGATTTCAATTTTGTGAAATTTGAACTGAAAGTACTAGATTATGCAATTATTACGAATATTAACTCACAGCATCCAGATCTGCATAACTGGTACAGTGAGCCACTCCTTTGGTGTAAGCAAGGTCGCATAATCATCTGCATAAACGTGTATGGAGTCTGTCGAACAGAAAAGATCAAGTGGCGGATCGATTGTGGATGGACTGCCATCTAGCTCCGAAAACCGATCACGCAGCTGCTTGAATGTTCGTCCCAGCTTGTCAAAATTGATACGATCAAACGCCTTGCTGTGACTCGTTGCTTTCCCACCTTCAGGAACTTGTAACTCTTTGCCTGGTTCCTGCAAATTCCATAATAAATTGGAATAAAATCCAGAATCAACTACAACTCTATCATGTAGATACAAATTAAGAAGTATAAGAAGTTGTAATAACAATATACCTCAACTGGACCTGTCAATATCATGGACATCGGCCATGCAGTGAAACTGCCGAGGATCGATGCAAGGTTTGAGTGCTCGCCATTTGGTATAGGTAAGGGGAGTTCTAAGAAATCCGCATCCTCAATAGCATCCACCGTTACTCTTGCATGGTTGGGCGGCATAGGCATATTGTGAATTGTTCCACCTTGTACGACTGGAACGTGAATTGTCCCTCTGGCCACAAAAAGAATATTTCCACCTACATCCGCCTGGAGTCTACAGCTCACTTCTGTCTCCTGTACAAATAAACGTTTATACTCGAATAAAATAATATGTATGAAACTAAGACATGTAATGGAAAATAAATTTGAATTTGCATTACCTCAGTAAACCCGGAAAGATCTGCCAATGGTTTGACTGACTGGCAGCTGCTCTGAACGACTGTTGGGCTAAACACCGGTTCTGGTTGGCCCATTGCCTGCCGAAGCATAAATGCCAGTTCAGATTTCATCTCTTGTCGTAATTTGTCCTCCAGTCCTCTTACTCTCTCCTCCACTCTTTGATCCACTCTCATGTCAAAATCTTCTTCGGACCTCGAGGGAGTGCATGTCTTCCTTGTTGAGCACTTCCCGTATGTTTTAGTCATTGGAACCAGGCCTCCCACTCCTCTCACCCTCCCAGGATGTTCTGAATTTGGCAGAGATTTTCCCAGAACATCGTCGTATCGTGCGACGGCCAACAAGCCTTGTTTGAAAGCCGATTCTTGTTCTTCCTGAAATGACAACATGCATGTTATAACATAATAAATTAAAGTTGAATTTAAATGAATGACAATATCTAAATCCTCACAATTCTGTTGATGACCGGTGCGTAATTATCTGGATAATAGCGTTCCTTGGTCTCGTCGTTGAGTTTCTGTCTTCCTAGTTTCCATGTGACGTGCCTATGCTCAACCGACATCTCAATAACATCGTCTTGTGTCAATGCAGTACTACAAGAACCCTGGGAAGACGGATCACTAGATGCTTTCTCGTTTGCAATCGCCTGCATAGCATTTCTAAGCCTATTCTGGAAACCCTCCCCGTTATAACCTCTGGATCCTAAGAAATGCGGGTACTTGTTTTGGGCCTGATTCCCCTTCCCAATCTGGCTGGCCTTCTACAATTTGAAAAAGAAACAATTGGCTTAAATTATTAAAAAAAAATTGAATTCTTAAATTAGAGATAAGGTAGGTGGTCGGTATAAATAAACATACACCAAATTCCTCTGTCTCTCGGTATGCGACAAATGCTTCCCAGTCTTTTTCTTCAATATGTTCTTTGGCAAAATCTGGCGTCCCACCCTCGCGCCACAGTTTAGTCATATCGGTTCGCCACTTCCGGTGACGCTCTGCCATTCTTTGATAGTAATACTTCTTCACCTCTTCCTCTTCCTCGTCCCTTATACCCCAGTCCAGCTGCCAAACAAATAGAAAACAAAATTTAGAGTTAGTTAATATCAAACGAAAGCTTTTGAAATTAATTAGTACCATGTTATTTACCTTAAGTGTTTCCCATATTTTGAGCTTGAACTCTTCCAGAACATCTTTCCATCTTTGGTACCTTATAGGAACATTCTTTCGTACCAATATCCCAAATTCCGTCGAAAAACAAGTTGTGTCTCGAGTAATAATCGGCCGGAAAAATTTGTCAATTTCAAGCTTTTTGCCTTTCTCATTAAACTTGTCCTTAATTTGGTTACGCCCTCTTCCTCGTTTCTTAACCGGGGCTGGCTCACCATCACCTTCCATATCTGCACTTTTTTTTAACAAGCAATATATGTTATGCAATTCATGCAATTCAGAAATATATGCACTAATTAGTGCAATATATGCACTATATGCACTAATATATTCATTTTTTTAACAAGCAATATATGCACTATATTAATAGAAGCAATATATGCACTAATTAGTGCAATATATGCAATATATGCACTATATGCACTATATGCACTAATTAGTGCAATTCAGAAATATATGCACTAATTAGTGCAATATATTCATTTTTTTAACAAGCAATATATGCACTAATATATGCACTAATTAGTGCAATATATGCACTAATTCAGAAATATATGTTATGCAATTCATGCAATTCATGCAATTCAGAAATTGACAAGCAATATATTCAGAAATTGACAAGCAATTCATGCAATTCACAAATTACTCCATTTTTCTCAAATTACCGATAGAAGAAGTCTATTTTTTTAACAAGCAAGTGAATCAACTAGTGCCTTCCGGGAAAATCAACAACCCGGCAAAGACACAAGCAAATGGCAACAATCGAAACAAGAAGAGCAAGAGAGTTACCTCGTTAGATCAGAGAGGGCGGCGGCTAGGTCCGATCAGAGAGAGGGCAGCTCGATGGCTAGGGCGGCGACGGAGGAGAGGGCAGCGGCTAGAGGAGAGGGCGTCGGCGCGGTTGCTCAACGGCTAGGGTGGCTCGACGGCTAGGGTGGCTAGACGGAGGAGAGGGCGGCGGCTAGGGTGGCTCGACGGAGGAGAGGGAGATGGCTCACCGAATCTCGATCTCCTTCTCTAATTTTCGGAAGAGGAGAGCGAGGCCTAGAGAGAAACAGAGAAAGAGAGAAAGAAGGGTTTCAAAATTTAGCTAAGTTCTCGGGCGCCAAATTAAAAAAAAACTATCTGAATCGGTTCCTTAACTAGAAACCGATTCTGATAGTTATCAGAATCGGTTCCTTAGCTTAGAACCGATTCTGATAGTTATCTGGATCGGTTTCTAGTTAAGGAACCGATTCAGAAAGTTTTTTAATTTTTTTTTAAAATGAATTAAACTAAAATACATATACACAATCTGAATCGGTTTCTAAGCAAAGAACCGCCAGATAACTATCAGAATCGGTTCTAAGCTACGGAACCGATCCTGATAGTTATCTGGATCGGTTTCTTGTTAAGGAACTGATTCAGATAAATTAGCAAAAATTCTGAATAAATTTATCCTGTAGGTGTATGATGTTTTATAATTTATTTTAATAAATTATCTTAAAAATTATTTTAGTATAGTAGCTTATAGTATATTTGTATAAATTATCTTGTAAGTTATTTTAGTATATTAGCTTCTAAATTATTTTTGTATATTATCTTAATAACTTGAGAATTACTTACAACATGAAATACACCAAAAATGAACCTTAAAATTTCAAAAAATAAGCTAGTAAATTACGATAATATAACATGAAATAAACTAAAAATGAACCTTAAAATTTTAAAAAATAAGCTAAGAAAAAAAGCTAATAAATTACATATAACATGAAAAAAAGAAGCTACTAAAAAAAAACTCATAATAAATTACATATAACATGAAAAAAATATAAGCTATTAACATGAATTACAAAAGTCACAAATATTGAAGAATTATATCTTGCATGCTTCCCATTGTCCAGTGTTTCAATGCATCCCTGAAGGAAAAAAATAAAAGCCTTAAGTCATCAGTATTGATGAATATTAAATTTATTTTTATATTTTGAAACCAATAAAAATTTTATATGTATGACATACCAATAAAAATTAGGTATGAATTGTTTCATTTTGATCGTTGCCAATGGGAACTTCTTCAACCCATTCTCCTTCATTATGATCGTTGCGCACGTGACTTGTTTCATTATTCTCACCGGTTGGTAAAGATGCCATGCCAGTGGAAAACGGTGGTATCTCATCAAAATGATCGTACGCTTCTTCGTCTTCCACATTATCAATCCCGATGATACGTCTTTTTCCAGAGAGGACAACATGTGTTGAACGATCGGCCGGATCAGTTACGTAGAACACTTGCGTGGCTTGTCTTGCAAGTATAAATGGATCATCCTTGTATCCAGCCTTACTGAAATCCACTAAAATAATACCATCGTCGTCGACTTTAACCCCCCTACGGTTATCGACCCATTTACACATAAATAACGGGATGTTAAATTTTCTATAATCTAGCTCCCAAATTTCTTCAACAAACCCGTAATATGACATCGATGCATGCGATGGTCCGGCACCTTTAGGATCTGAAAAATCACTCGAAACGGCTACTAACGTCACTCCACTGTTTTGAACGGTACTCTTTGAATCTTGATTTCTTGTGTAAAATGTGTACCCGTTGATGTCATATCCTTGGAAGGTCCTCACGACATGGACTGGACCAAGAGCTAATAATTTGATAATTTCTTTAATGTTTTCTGTTTCCGGAGCTTGCATGACTCTACGTGTAAACCATTCTAGAAACTTGCTATTGTGTTCGCCGATCAACCACTTGTCGGATTTCTTAGGATTCTGTTGCCGCACGAGAGTCATATGCTCATCCCAGAAAGGATGAACGTCAGTGAGGTGTTGCAAAACATGGAAATGTGCTAGTGACATGGTTTTATTATCGGGCACGAATAATTTCGCACCGATTGTGCCTACCCCGTGAAGTCTACCCTCGTGCCGAGATTTAGGGATGCCGATAGCTTTGACATCATCCAAATAATTAGTACAAAACTCAATAACCTCTTCGGCAGCATAACATCTTACAATGCTGCCCTCAGGACGATATCGGTTCCTGACATATCCCTTTAACAATCCCATGAATCTCTCGAACGGATACATGTACCGCAAGAAAACAGGTCCCACATCTTAATTTCTCTAACCAGGTGAACGGTTAAATGAACCATAATATCAAAAAAAGAAGGTGGAAAATACATTTCAAGATGACAAAGAGTGACGACAACCTCCTTCTGCAGAGCATCTAATGTGTCAGGATCAGTTACTTTGCAACAAATGGCGTTAAAGAAAAAACAAAGCTTCGTGATGGTCTGCCTAACAGGAGGTGGCAATATGCCCCGAATTGCAACGGGAAGAAGCTGTGTCATTAAAACATGACAGTCGTGAGACTTCATTCCTGTCAATTTTAAATCTTCCAGTGAAACTAGGTTTTTAATATTTGACGAATATCCAGATGGAACCTTGACACCATGAAGGCATCCACATAAGCTTTTTTCTCTTCTTTCGACAGCGTACACATTGCGGGTTTTAGATATGTACAAAATTTCCCTTTTTCTCTTTCCTTCTCTGCTGGTTGTAGATTCGGCCGTATGTTCAAGAATTGCATGTATTTCCGAGCATTGATACCGTCCTTAGGCTTACCCGAAATATTCAATAATGTTCCAACCATGCTGTCACACACATTTTTAACCACATGCATCACATCGAGACAGTGTCGAACATCTAAGTGCTCCCAGTATGGTAGATCCCAGAATATTGACCTCTTCTTCCAAATAATTTTCGGTGCCCCTTTCTTTCTCACCACCTTTTTTTTAAATTTTCCAAATTGAACTTTGATATCCTTCACTTGCGAATAAATAGCTTTACCGGTCAACGGATACTTTACTCTGGTATTCTCGGTCTTTCCATTGAATTCTATCTTTCTCTTTCGGTGTGCGTGGTTGGCAGGAAGAAATCTACGATGACCAATGTACACATTTTTAGAGGAATTAGGTAGCCACAAATCGACTGTATCGTCCAGGCAAACGGGGCACGCTTTCTCTCCTTTCACACTGTAACCCGACAAATTTCCATAAGCCGGAAAATCATTAATGGTGCAGAAAATCATGGCCCGTAAAGTGAATTTCTCCTTGCTATGTGCATCAAATATCTGCACTCTGGGTTGCCATAATTCTTTTAAATCGTCGATCAATGGCGCTAGATACACATCTATGTCGTTCCCGGGTTGTTTAGGTCCTGATATGAGCAAGGTCATCATGATGTATTTGCGTTTCATACATAACCAAGGCGGAAGATTATAAATGCACAATAGAACCGGCCAACTGCTATGCTTAGTACTCATGCTACTGTGCGGATTTATTCCATCTGCACTCAGCCCAAGCTTTAGATTTCTCGGGTCACGTCTGAATTCAGAAAACTCTCTGTCAATATTCCTCCACTGAGGAGAATCAGCGGGGTGCCGTAATTTTCCGTCTTTTTTCCGATTATCGGCATGCCAACGCATTAGTTTCGCATCTTTAGCATTTGAGAACAAACGTTTGAATCTCGGTTTCACGGGGAGGTACCACAATGCTTTTGCCGGAGGTCCTTTCTTCTGTTTATAATCATCAATTTTATCGCCGGTTAACTGCTTTGGTTTGTAACGTGATGCACCACATTTTGGACACTCGTGAAGATCTTTATACTCATTTCGATATAATATACAATCATTTGGACACGCGTGTATTCTTTGAACTTCCAAATCCACCGGGCACAATATTTTCTTCGCTTCATAAACATTAGGTGGTATCTCGTTTCCATCTGGAATCATTTCTTTCAAAGTTTGTAATAACTCAGTAAAACTTCTATCACTCCAACCGTTAGATGCTTTAAGGTTATACAATTTTAATACACCTTTCAATTTTGAAAATTTAGAACAACCAGGATACAATTCCTTATTAGAATCTTCGTACAAATTCTCAAATAAACAATACTGCTTTTCATTATCAAAATCCTCTTCTAAATCACGTAACATTTGATCAAAATTATCACATTTATCTACCACCATATCATAATTTTCTTCGGTATGGTATTCCTGATGCTCAGTACGAGTGCCTACGTGGGTTTCCAATCCCCGTAGATCATTCCCGTCATCTCCACCGGTATGGTATTCCTAATGCTCAGAACCAGTACCTATGTCGCTTGGCAAACTCTCACCGTGCCATATCCAACACTAATACCCTTGCTTGAATCCACAACGGATTAAATGGTTCCTCACTTGGTTCGGGTTGGAAAATTTGTGACAATTGTTACAATCACGGCAAGGACACGACATCAGTGCACTCCCCTTATTCGCCATATCTTCCATAGCAACTCTGATAAATTCCTCGACACCTGTTGTATATTCATCAGATAGACGTGATGTTTCGTACATCCAACTGCGGTCCATCTGCAATTATAATAAAACACAATTAATTAAGAACAAGGTTGCGGTACTAACTTCCTTTCACAATAGGGCTTACATGGGGCCGGTTACCATCCTATCCCACTCTTTGAATACTTTGTTTCAGTAGTGACCACATGTTAATCGTGTTTTAGTAGCTAAGAAAATTTCGGCAGCATTTCCCCTTAGTTTCCCGAGTATTCGGGGAACTAATGGGAAATGCTGCCGAAATTTTCTTAGCTACTAAAACACGACTAACATGTGGCCACATCCTAATTGAGACAAAATATTCAAAGAGCAGTCCCAAAACGGGGACTATCCAAAATTAATCCCTAATGGATTAATTTTGAACGGGTATCAAGACCTAAAGGCATTTAATCAACATCGGTTGTGGCTCATAAGACAATACTCTAACTAAATACCTAATATAAATACATTCAATCTAGATAGCAATTCAAAATACATATTCATGCACAAAACTAAGTAAAAATGAGTTTTATGTTGTACTTACAACTTTTTTTGGATGTTGTACCGAGTGAGATGAAGATTACTGCACCAAATCTCTCAATAATAGCTAATCTACAAAATTAAGATGACATAAAAAAGAGAAAGAAAATAAGGAGCTATATATAATTAATGTCAATTATATATCTACAAAATAGAGAAAGAAAATACATATGACATAAAAACAAACAAAATGGACCTAGATTTTACATTTATGGGATTTTTGATCTATTTATTAGCTATTTAGTTGTGTTTATGGCAAAATAAGCACCATATATTCATTTATGCATGTCTTTGTTGGATCCATATAATTAAGCACCATAGAAGCAACACTAATTAAACATGAGTTTTATGTTGTACTTACAACTTTATTTTTTGGATCCCGGAACAAGTGAGATGATGATCGTTGCACCAAATCTCTCAATATAGCCAATCTACAAAATTAAACAATCGGAACCTAAGTAAGATATAGATGTATATATAACATGCATATATATATATGTTATATATCCTAGAACTAAAAGCACATATATAGCATGAATGTGCAAATCTCCACATACAAAGAAAAACTTGAAATAAAGGTATAAAACTGAAAAGAGAGATTTAGGGTTCATATTTTATATAGTCATAGATCTAGGGTTTATATTTTGAACCCTAAACCCTAAACCCTATATAAATGGTTCTCTATTTAATAGCTAGCAAACTAGATATAAAAGAGATGATCAATTAATGAACCTGATCAGAAAACAAGGGAGAGTCGACGGCTGAATTAAAGACCTGCGAGATAGCTGCTGCGCTAATTAATGGAGGCGAGGCCAGAGGAAGAAAGACACCCAAAGGATCTGTCCAGAATAGGACTGAATTAAGCATTAATAGGTACTATCAGGATCAGTTGACTATATAAAACCGATCCTGATAGTAGCAAGATCGGTTGTACTCAAGAACCGATCCTGATAGTATCAGGATTAGTTGTACACAAGAACCGATCCTGATACTATCTGAATCGGTTTTATATAGTCAACTGATCCTGATAGTATCAGGATCGGTTTTTTATTGTCAACCGATCCTAATATAAGAACTATCAACATCGGTTGCACACAAGAACCGATCCTGATACTATCAGGATCGGTTTTGTCTAGAAACCGATCCTGATAATTGAAATATTAAGATCGGTTGACAAAAAAACCCGATCTGATTAGTTTTTTGAATCGGTTTTGTTAAGAAAAATAGTAAAAAAATGCAGCATTGAAAAATAGCAGTTTTCAAACCAGCTTAATAAATAGTAAAAAAATTTCAAAAAATGTAAAATTTGGTCTCCAAGCACATTTTAATATAGATTGAACATCTATCTGTTTGGATTTGTTGTTTGAACTTTAGAAATTGGAGAACCGAATCGTTTGTTCCATGGCCATGTAAAAAACATTTTGAGCTTAGGCAATCTCTCTCTCTCTCTCTCTCTCTCTCTATATCTCTCTCTATATATATATATATATGTAGAATCTCGCTAATATGCTACGCGTAGCATAGAGGGCCTCCGTGCTACGGCTCAATATTTGAGTTTTCAAAGTCTTAACAGTCGATCCGAACCGTTCAACATGATCTCCATATGAATATGTACTTGCAAACCAAATTTTACATTTTTTAGAATTTTTTTACTATTTTTTTAGATAGGTAGAAAATCACTTGATCTGGAAATTCTATATCATTCAGATCAAGTGATTTTCTACCTATCTAAAAAAATAGTAAAAAAAATTTTAAAAATGAAAAATTTGGTTTGCAAGTACATATTCATATGGAGATCATGTTGAACGGTTCGGATCAACCGTTAGGATTTTGAAAACTCAAATATTGAGCTGTAGCACAGAGGCCCTCTATGCTGTGCGTAGCACCATAGCCACTTCCATATATATATATATATAGAGATTGGCTAATATCAAAACGTTTGTTCCGGATTCATGGTGCCAGAACTTTTAAGATGAAATTAGTCTAGCTCAATTTTATTAATTATTAGTGTGTGCTCGTTAATCTCTGCTAATTTATGTTTTTCCACTTGTATTAGTTAAGATCAATTAATGGAACCACTTTTTTCGTTATTTCAATACTCAAACAGACATGATAGGCAAGAACAACAACCGAGCATTTTACGCAAATAAATTTCTCCATCTACGTATATTGTATGACATGCAATATTATTATCAACCATCAACAATATATCAACCGTCATCATCATCATCATCATCATCATCTTCATGATCTACTAACTTCCAATGCCCATCTGCTTCCTTAACCATACCCTAGTTTTCTCGAACTCTCCAAGAAACAGGTACATGATAATCGACCTTCAACGCATCCATTGATTTGTTGACAAGTGCTACATCTCGATCCACTTCTAGCTGAAATCCTCCCTTCTTCCCTTGTACACCAGCAACTGCATGCATGTATCCTTCTAGATTATGCCACGTTGTCATATTTCCCGGACTTTTCAAGTACGGCGATTTTTGTGTATCTATAAGTAATTCTACGCCCACTTCAGTGTATCCAACAAACAGGTAAGTTGGAATCAAGTTCATTACGCACTCGTAGTAGTTTGATGTTTTGCTTGCTAGAAAAGAGATTCTTGAAAGTTGAATCGCCGACCTTAGGGCTTGCAAATACTATGGCTGTGATCGGAATGGAAGTGGAGCACGAGGGATGGCATTTATTGAGGCGATTTGATGCTATGTCGATGGCACTTAAGAGTTGCAAGGCAAGCACCGAGGCTATGACCTGTGAGAGTTATGCTAATTTCTTCATCTTTGTACTATCTTTGTACTAGTTAACTAGTTTTTGTATTTCTGTTAAAACCTGCATCAACATGAAAATTAAAAATATTTCTTAGGTTAATATATAAGAAGTCATCACATAGGTAATGAGACTTTTATATTAGGAAAATGAAATCCTCAGCTTTTTCTGGTTTTTGACATGAAGACTTTCTTTGCTTAGAAATGCACTGTTTATGGGTGAAATTACGCTTTTCACCATGAAACTGCAAAGTTGTATTTGCTTGTGTTGTATCAATGTGTGCTGCTACATCCATGGTTCTGAAACTCGGAATCGGAATCGGAATCGGGTTCTTGACTGTGGAATTGGAATCGGATGAATTGGCTGGAATCTGCCGAGTTGACTCGGAAACTCAGATTTTTTTGGTAGAATCTTGTTTTGTAGCCTAAAAGTAGGAAAAAATTGGTAAATAGTTATTTGAAAAACTATGTTAAGACAAAATATGCTAGCTCACATGCATTCTTTACAAATTTCACATAGAGTCAAATATGCTGGATTAGAACCATAATTATGTTGATTGTTTTTTATTTAGTATCGATAAGTAAATGGGTTTGAACCCGATAAGTTATTTGAATCCGATTCTTGCCCCTCCCTGGCAGAAATCCTGCGTCCGCCCCTGCCGCTCACTGCACCGCTGCGCGATCCTTTTCTCCAACCGCTAACCCGCCTCCGCCTTTCCCGGCTCTTCCATTGCTGCTGACCGAGCCGCGTCCGCCCGGTCACCTCTGCGGCTCCTTGTGCCTTAGGTTTCCTGCTCTCTGCCGCTCCCACTCCCCGCCGTCCGGCCCGACTCCTCATCTCCGCCCTTGCCCCTGCTGCTCTTGCTCCACTAGTTGGTTAGTTTTCTAATTTATTAGCAGCATTAGTACTTGTGTTTATGCGCATGAATTGGTTATTGTTAATTTGAAAACCAGTACCACTGGCATGTGTGAAATTAGAAGAATTGGTTAATGATAATAGCCTAAATGTTTAATAGTAATTAGTAATAGATATGTATTATGCACATGAACTGAGAAGTATTTAATCGGTTTCTAATTGATTTTGTGATTCTTGTAATTTTGAAAACTTTGAAATTGATCAATCCATGTGAAAAGCCCTAAATCATGAAATCCCTTCTCTGGTTCCGTATTTCCACAAATGAATCGCTCAGGAATAATGATGCGGTTGTTTAATTAGGTAAGTTTCTTGTTTCAACTTTCTTTTTTGGTGTTGAAGTCCCAGCTTGACTTAAATGTTTTATACTATTAATGTTTGAGCAGTACTTGACATCAGTTTTCTTTCTATTTTGAGAATGAATTTGTCTTCTTTTTAGTGGAGAAGTATTTATATATTGATTTGGTAAATTGGTCGAACCACTCTGAGCATGCTCTAGTAACCAATTTCTGTGATGTTTTTCAGCCTTTTTATTTAAGGGAGGGCCTAACCTTCCCCCGCCATCCATCCCCCACATTTCCCCCAACTGAAAATAAGTAGGGGACCACAGTAAACCGTTAATTATTGGGAAATAGAAGGGGACCAAAAATACCTCCACAACATTACAGACGGATAGATTGTGCACAAGTATTCACTCTTGTAAACTCAAGTATTCATACATGTAAAGAAAAGTACTCATCTTTGAGAAATAACTATATAAGGAAACATTACCACCCATCTTTGACACGTTTTTAGAGGTGGTTTTTTTTTTTGTACGTTCACTCTAACTAATTTTTCCGACGATCTGTGAGGAATTTTTCAAATCTAAAACAACGAAAGTCTTCTACGCAATTTTCTCTTTCAAATGAGATCCATGATGACATACTTTCGAGTTGTCCGTTATGCAAGTATTCACACATCATACGCAAGTATTCATCTCTCATTTAACAAGTATTCATCCTAGTCACCTAAGTGTAAAGAGTACACGAAGGTACGCAGGACCGCACAACTGCCATCACTAGGTAGAGGGGGAAACGCATAACCGTCACCGCATAACTACCGGCGGACTATTTGCCGAAAGGTATTCACACTTAACAAGAGTTGTATTCACCAATGTAAATGAAGGTACTCATTTTTGAGGTACAATTATATATGGAAACATTACGACACTATTTAACCTCAAATGATACAAATGGATGAATACTTATGCAAAAATGGATGAATACTTATGCAAAAATGGATGAATACTTATGAAGAAACATTTATTCATCCAATTATGGTGCAAATGATGAATACTTATTAAGAGAAGGATGAATACAACATATCAACCTATTTAACATGAAACTATGAAAAATCACTTGAAAATTAAAAAAATACAGTAAACTGTTTAATATCACATCACATGAAACAATCCTATAAGGAACCCAAAAGCTGAACAAATATTGGAACCTCTCAAATTAATGTTTCTCTATTCACAAAAAAAAAAACGAAATAACAGAATTAATTCTTTGATATATCACATCACATCCAACAATCCTATAAATAACCGAAAAGCTGAACAAATATTCATCCAATAAGGAACCGAATATTGGAACCTCTCAAATTAACACACCACCAGCAAAAGTAATCATGAGCTCTCAAATTTACACTCATTTCTATCATCAATGAGGAAACGAAACGCAACGAGAAGACGCTCAGCACTTATCATTTCCTACAAAAATTTAACACATTAAAATATTGTTAGTTATTATGCATACCAACTGTAACAAGTATTCATCCATTAAAGATGTAAATATTCATCCAATAAAACAGTCTTACTAACTAAAAAAAAAAGGTATTAGTACACATTGACAAGGTAGGAGGTATTCATGCTGTCGTACTAAGTATTCATCCATAATGAAACAAATATTCATCCTGTCTAACATAGTATTCATCCCTAATGTAACAAGTATTCATCCTGTCAAACACAGTATCCATCCAACGGATTAAAAATTTGATATAATATTAACCTGAGTAAAATCCAACGGGACATTCCGCGTCAGACAATCTACACAGCGCAAGACAAAAATCGAACAATCAAGTGAAGATTGCTGAGGTGTTGCCATCCAAGATAGTGGAACATCCATCCAGGACTCTTGTCCTGTATTTTGCATAAACACAAGAAATTTTATAAAGTAAGGTTTTCATACATAATACAATTAATTAAAAAATGAAATTATAAAGTAACATATGCTTACCAAGCCTCCATGAAAGAAAGTACTTCACCCAGTGGAGATAATTGACATGAGGCTCAAGGTAGTACTGGTTGGATGAAGGGCTAAGGGAGTTATACATCTGAATTTTTTGATTTTTCAAATCAAACGCTGCTAATATCCAGTGGTTTCGACCAACTAATGGTACAAAAAACCATCTGGATTTCTCAAACTGAGGTGAGAATAACTCCCTTTGACGGCGGAACACCAATTCCATCGAATTGAATGGTGCCATTTCCTACAATATTACAATAATTAAAAAAAAGCAAACTAATAATTCATCTGTCATCATTAGTAATGCAAAAGTATTCATCCAACGACTACACAAGTATTAACACATTAACACAAAAGTATTCACCTAATGTACACCTAATGTACAAAGTATTCATCCATTAAACCCAAAGTAGTCATAAGCAAGTAACGCACAAGTATTCATCCAAATAAACACAAGTATTAACCCTTTAACACCAAAGTATTCACCCACCAATATAGAACTATCCCAAAAACCAGTAATCATACATGCATCAAATTGAAAAAATACTTTTAATAGTTTTAGATACTTACAAGAGCGTCATTGAGTATATAAAACCATTCTTCTTCCACAGCAGTCTCCCTTTGCATTATTAGCAGTGCAATATCAACCGCCTAAACAAATATATTTGTCATGATTAGTATGGAGCCATAATATACAAAGTATTCATCAAGCTAGAAATGCAAAAAGTATTCATCCAACTACCACAAAAGTATTAACCCATTGACACCAAAGTATTCACTAATTAATATATAACCATCCGGAAACCAGTAATCATACATGCATCAACTTAATACCCAAGTATTATCCCATTAATTCTTATGTCAAGATTAGTATGGACATCTAATGTACGAAGTATTCATCCATTACACCCAAAGTATTCATCAAACAAGTCATGCATAAGTATTCATCCAACTACACACAAGTATTGACCCTTTAACACCAAAATATTCACACACCAACATAGAACTATCCCAGAACCAGTAATCATACATGCATTAACTCAAAAAAGTTTACTAAAATAAAGAATTTATACCTCACTGCCAACAAAGTTTTCGAAAAATAGCAGGTCGTGGAATTGATCTACATTCATGAATAGGCTAGACTGTGTTCTTAAACGGGTACTCGTTTTCATTAATTTGATTTTGGAAATACTTCTTGACCCAAGAATCCAACACATTGCTGACTTCATCGCTAACCAAATCCCTATTCAAATAGTACCAACTCTTGTCCGGCAAGGGGACTTTGCCAGTACAGCTAACAAAGGTTGGATCCACAAAAATGCTATCGGCAAAAAAGTTCCACTCTGGATCATTTAACTTGAAAGGAATATAATCAAATTCATTAAAGTCCTCTCTGTACTTGGCAGTAATGCACTGAATCCAACTAGGGAATGGGGTGTAAACTTTTGCAGCATCATGGACAAAAGGTGCTCCGACAAAACCTGGTTTCATTTCATCAGCGCCTCTTTTAGGCAGGATTTTTCGAATTGCTACCCTCTTTTTCCTTCTAATGAGTGCCTTCTTCTTGGGTTTGCCTTTCTTTTGCTGTTGCTCTTGCTCTTGGGAGCTAATTTCAATAACTTTGGTTTCAGTTCCAGAAATTTGTTTTCGGCCTCTTTTCCAGCTAGGTACTCCATATACAACCTTTTGACAGGATTTTAACGGGCTTTTTTGGTCCACCAGTTTCTCTTGCTCTTTGGTTTTATCATCTGTGAGATCTTTCAATTCCGGTGTCAAACCGATGCTAAAAGATGGACCATCCATGTCAGCAAGATTACATATTGGCTCATTCTCCGCTTCAATTTTCTTTTCTCCAGATACTGCACAAAAACAAAAAAAATAATAATCAAATCACATTGCACACTGTTACATTCAAAATATAAAACTGAATAATAAAAGTATGAACTGAAGACCAATGAAGTATTCACCTAGACCTTCAAAATATGAAACTGAATAATAAAAGTATAAACTGAAGAACAATGACGTATTCACCTAGACCTTCAAAATATGAAACTGAATAATAAAAGTATGAACTGCAGACCAATGAAGTATTCATACCTTTTTCCTCTCTTGCTTGTTTCTTATCCTCAGCTTCAACTTCCTTTTTTCCAGATACTACACAAAAACAAAAACAAATACTCAAATTACATATGCATACTGTTACATTTAAAATATGAAACTGAATAATAAAAGTATGAACTACAGAACAAAGAAGTATTCACCTAGACCTTCAATGTATGATTCAAGTATGAAACATATGTATTCATCAACCAAGTAACATAAAGGTATTCATCCATTCATCATCAAAGTATTTACAAAAGCAACCTGACTAAGTATTCACTTGTTACTCATACTAGCATACATGACAATTGTAACAAGTATTAGTACACACTGACCTGGTAGGAGGTATTCATCCTGACACACTTAGTATTCATCCTGACACACTAAGTATTCATCCTGTCACACTAAGTATTCATCATGTCATACCAAGTATATACACCTTGTGCAAAGAAGTATTCATCCCAAATTAGATAATATTCATCCACTAATATCCAAATATTCATCCACTAAGATTAGCAGTGCAATATCTTACTAAGTATTCAACAGCCTGCACAAATTCATCTGTCATGATTAGTATGCAACCCTAATGTACAAAGTATTCATCCATTAAAACCAAAGTATTTATCAAGTAAGTAATGCACAAGTATTCATCCAACTAATACACAAGTATATATTATCCCATTAACACCAAAGTATTCACCCATTAATATAGAATCATCCCAAAACCGGTAATCATACATGCATCAACTTTATACCCAAGTATTATTTCATTAATTTATCTGTCATGATTAGTATGCAACCCTAATGTACAAAGTATTCATCCATTAAAACCAAAGTATTCATCAACCAAGTAATTCACAAGTATTCATCCAACTAATACACAAGTATTATCCCATTAACACCAAAGTATTCACCCATTAATATAGAACCATCCCAAAACTAGTAATCATACATGCATCAACTTTATACCCAAGTATTATTTCATTAATTCATCTGTCATGATTAGTATGCAGTCCTAATATACAAAATATTCATCCATTAAAACCAAAGTATTAATCAACCAAGTAATGCACAAGTATTCATCCAACTAATACACAAGTATTATCCCATTAACACCAAAGTATTCACCCATCAACATAGAACTATCCCAAAACCAGTAATCATATATGCAGCAACATAAAAAAATTTACTAAAATAAAAAATTTCATACCTCACTGCCAATGTAGTTTTTGGAAAATAGTAGGTCGCAGAAATAATCTACATTCATGAGTAAGTTAGACTAGGTGTTCATAAACGGGTACCAGAAACTGTACCGACCATTAAAAGCTATATATTAAAATTGTATAAAGCTACAGTGCTTCACTTGCGCCATTCAAAGCTATATATTAAAATTGTATAAAGCTCAATCATCACAGAAACGAAAGTAACAAAATGCTATTACCATTCATGCTAATAGTAACAAAATGCTAAGAAACAATTGTTACACAATTATTATACATACTTTAATCACTAATTCAATACCAATCAGGTGCCTACACGTATTACTATACATACTTTAATGACTAATTCATCAAGATATGCTTTTGATCACAGAGATACCAAACTTTCAAGAACACGAAAAATGAGATATGCAAAATCACTTGTGTTCATATCAACAGAGAATTCAATAAAGAAACTCACATATTGCCGAATAAAGCTCGACAAACTTAGACCTCATATGAGGGTTTCTACTACCCTTCAGTTCTGCCTATCACCTAATGATACCTTCACAGTTGGGGTAAACCACCAGATACGAAACTGAGGAGCATCATCATCATTACTCTTTGCATCATGTTGAACTTTTTGGCAACCGATAGTATCCATTTTTTGTCCATCTCAGCATTCTCTTCCAACAGACATGCTGCCGGGTTTCCCTGAAAAATCTCACCACTGAATGCACATCTACCTGAGTTTTAGAAAAGAATTGTTAATAGTATAGTCAATATGTATATATTTCTATGTAATTGTTGAGATAAGTATGGACCACTTCATACTTGATAGCTCGTTGAGGCAATTTAACAAACATCTAATATATGTGAAGCAATTGAAGCAAAAAGGATAAAATCTAAATAAATTAACTTAAAGCAAGATCTACTGAATAAAGAGGAATGAATATAAGAATGTCACAGAGTACCTGAAGATGTCTAGATCTGGATCAAAATAATCAAGAACTTCATCCCTCTGCCACTTCTTCTTATCAGATCCAAGCCCGACAAGGCTTTCAGCATTGTTTTCCTTCGATCTCTTGTTATTTGCTCCGGTGGATGCTATGTTTTGCTCTTCGCTCGTCTCTTTCTTTTGCTCTCTCACTCTCCCAGCACGAAATTCAAAATTTGAGTTCAGACTTCACTGTTTGTGAAAAAATTCATCTTCACATGATATGCGCATGATACGCGCCTGAAAGCTTAAGATCACCGGATCACGGCCTTTCCACTGGACTTCTCCTCGAACTCTATGTCTAGGTTAGACGTTAGAGACAGCGCGGAGGACGAATCGGAGGTGAGGTTGGAGAAGAGATCGGGCACGTGACGGTTGAAGGAGGAGAGATTGGAGGGATTCATGGCTGTATTGTCGGCGAACAAGAAAGGGGAAGGGGAAGGCAATAAGAAAAGAAATGGAGAGGAAGGAGAGAGAAGGTAAATGGAGAGAGTTAGATTGGTTAACTATAGTTTGAGTTTGACAGTTAACTGTTGGGGGATGTTTAGGGGAAGGAAGATCGGGGGACCATATAATTACCCTTTATTTAATTATTTCTCCCCTACCTTAGTCATGTGAAGTCTGGGTTTCACTGGTATCAAATCTCATTATTTGGTTTCATTCTGAATCTCTGAATTGATTGCTTTTTTTCTTAAATGGCAGGAAGTTGGTTGGAGTACACAAAGCAGGTGACATATATAATATAGTTTTGTTTTGTTTTACATAATGTCACTTGCCCTCCTGTTCTTAGTTGAACTTCCCTTTGAAGTTTGGAGCTGCTGGTACTGGCCCAATTCACTACTGGTAGATTGGACAGATGTTCAGGAGCCAAAAAATTGATAATAAACTGACCACAAGAAAATTTTACCAGGCATCTGCACTTGGGAGGCCAAGAAGCCACTGTAGTTACTGATTACATAATCAAGGTACTTCATTTTAGATAGGAAAGTGTTTTTTAATAATCAATAGCAATGATAGGACCGGAGGTTTCTCTGTTTTTCATTTTTCTTGTTTATACAATTTGCAGATATTGGGATTGGACATGTGCAGATATCATGGTAGGAAATGACATGATTAGAGGTATAAAAGTTTTTTTTTTAAACTAAAATAGATTTTTTTTGCAATAACCTATTTTCTTTATTATTTTCGACTAAGGCCTAAAAATCAAAGTAAAAATCAAGCAAATAACAAATTTTATCCAACAGTGGATTTCCTCATTAACTGATGAAAAAGGTCCTTATGCAGGAAGGGCAATTTGGTCATTTTTTCTGTGTAACATAGCATTTGAGCACTTGGTTCTAAGTCAAACACAAACCAACATCTGTAATTATGCAAGACTAAATAATCTTGTCTTTATAAATTACATTAAATCAACTACACTACAACAATCTTTCTAGAGGAGGGCTCAAATGCCTCCATTAAACAGGTTGTTGCCAGAATGCTTGGCACTGACCCAGCAACTGAACCCAACTGTCAGTTCTAGCTTCTTGATAAAGATGTAATTTCTTTCTTTCTCCTTGTTATATTTTCTTTGTTCTATTGAGGTTTTCATGGTATCAGCATGTCGTCTTTCTGTTTGGGTCCATCCATTTTGCTTTGTTTTACTGAGGTTTTCCCCTTGAAATTGGCCAAATATTCAATCAAAAAGTTGGACCCACCAACAAAAGCCATCTTGTCAGTACATGCAACAATTTGATTATGTAATTTCAAGTTCATTAGTTTTTAGAAAAAAATGTGTTGATATTACTGTTTTTCCTCTCAGGGTCTTACTACAAAAGAAAGAAAAAATCTTGACCCAACAGCCGTTCCTTTTGCTAGAGGCTTTGGTTCAGAGATCCAAGGGCATCGAGAAGGGTCTACTCTACTAGAAGTGGTATACAAATAAAAATTGTCTATGCTTCTTATCTCTAGCTCTTACTTTAGACTTCAAAAATTGTAAATTGAATTACTAGCTGTTAATCTAGGCATTGCCCACACTTTGGCTAGCTAATCTGGGTAGAATAGGAGGTTTTAATTATGTTGGTTTTACTTTACCTTTATTTTCAACGAGTGCTTGATGTAATTAAACAATGTACTGGTTTGATATGTGAAATGGAACCCTAAGGGCATTTGTGAATGAATATGGGTTATGTAAATTTTGTTTATGTTGTCTAAATTATTTGCATGATATTTTGTTTAATGTCAATGAATGTCGAATGGTAATATATGGCTAGTAAAAATATGGAGTCTACCCTCGATACAAGCAGAATTATGCCAAAAAATTTATACCAACACTAACTATTTTTTAAAGAAAACAGTCGGTGTTGGTACCTACACCGACTGTTTTTTAACAGTCAATATTGATACCCAACACTGACTGTTTTTAAAACCGTCAGTGTTGGTTATCTACACTGACTGTTTTATTTAAAACGTCAGTGTTGGGTATCTACACAGACTGTTATTTACCCGTCATTAAAGATATACCTATACTTACGGCGCCATCACTGACGCCTCAATAACAGTCAGTATAGGGGTTTTGTAACAGTCGGTAAAGGGGTTTTTTGTACTAGTGCCTTTTCTCTCTTTCTTAATGAAATTAATATGCAGATAAATTTACACTACAAATTTAATTTTATGGATACCTTAATTAATATGTAGTGTAAAAAAAAGTTTGTTTAATTTTTGTAGTGTAAATTTAGTTTTTTTTTAAGTTTAAATTTACAATGTAAATTAGTAAAATAGCTTAGTTAATTAATTTTCTATAATTATTATGTTTTTTAGAATTTAAATTTACAATGTAAATTAGTAAAATAGCTTAGTTAGTTAATTTTCTATAATTATTAAGTTTTTTAGAATTTAAATTTACAATGTAAATTAGTAAAATAGCTTAGTTGGCTAATTTTCTATAATTATTAGTATTTTAGAATTTAAATTTACAATGTAAATTAGTAAATCATTAAATTTATTGTAACCTTTCAAACAATGACAACCGTTTATTACACATTAACATAATTAAACTACATTTTTCAATCAATTTAATAATTACAGAAAAATAATGAATTATACAATTTTACTAATTTAGATTTTAAATTCCAACTCTCTGGTTAACAAAAAAAACAAAAAAAAAGTAATAAACAATATGGTCACCGGGGAGTAACTTCAACTGTAAGTAACATTGTAAATTTTGGTTACCGGGAAGTGTGTAAAAAAAAAAAGTTGGTGGTAACCGAAATAAAAAATTTAGTTACCATCTTTTGTAAATGAGCAAATTAGCCAAATTGGTGGTAACCGAAAAAAATAATTTTCGGTTACCGGGGAGTGTAAAATCGGTTATCGGGACTGTAAAAAAAATAAAAAAAATTTGATGGTAACCGAAATAAATTTTTGGTTACCGGCAGTAAAAAAAAATGAAGTTGGTGGTAACCGAAAATTATTTTCAGTTATTGGGAGTTAATTTTTTTTTATTATTTGTGGGATCATGAGGTGTGGCCTTCTGTACGTATAAAGGGGTAACAGAAAAAAAAAAAATTCGGTTACCCATAAGATAACCGAAATTTTTTCTCAGTTCTGATGGTTTTTTTTGTAATTTGATAAGTAATCAACCCGTTTCTTGATTTTTTTTCTTTATTGACGTTTTATAAAAAAAAATCCCATCATTTGCTTGTTTTTTGTTAGTCGTATACTTCATAATTGAGTACAGTACGTACTCCCAGCATGATTTTATTTGCCCCGTGTGGGAAAACTCAAACATACAATCTTTAACTATGTTATTAATTCATCTCAAAGAAAAAGAAAAAGAAAATAAAAACATCAGTAATTAAATTAAAAATGCAAAGCACACATGCATACAAGAAATTTAATAAAGAGAAAACAATGTCAAATATCAAATTGGAGCCTTGGAGGAGTAAAATATGCATTGACCGGAGTCCATCCATGGCTCTATCAATAATAGTTAAATTTAAGTGAAGGCACATGTTTGCATAAGTTGCGGACCTCATCTTCTTTACCCTCATGGCCATTCCTCCACCATGTCAATTTTTGAAGGTTGGTTAGGTGTCGTAGCCCATGAGGAACACACAATTCTTCACATTCCCTAATAAAGAGTTTTTTAAGAATGGGCATGGCCCCCTCCTCTATCTCCCAATCCTCTAGCACAGTAATTTCTCTAAGCCGCAATTCTTCTAATTGGTTGAAGCCTTTAGCCGAACATCTCATTTTCCGATTAGTTTTGCCTCCTAGCATGAGACGCTTGAGGCAGTGTAGATTCTCCAGTACCGGCATTACATCTTGCTGGAATTGGCAATTAGTAATATCAAGACAAATGAGGTGAGGAGGTAGCATGATAACATCAATGGCCCTTTCATTAGGAGTCTCCTGACAAAATAATAGATATTGTAGATTCTGATAAAATGGGTAGTCCCTCATATCAAATATGTCTCCCGAAAAAGAACCGGTTAGGTTGAGAGAGATCAGGTTCTTTAATGTGCCAAGGAAAGCGGCAACTACCATCCATGAACATGATTTGTGCTCTAAATCTAATGTACGTAAATTGGGTAGATGAGGAAACCCAGTTTTCCATGATTCATTGGTAGTAACGCTTGCAAGCGTTTGCAAATTTGGTAGTTCTGTTGATGGTGGCAGTTCTACAACACGTACTCCAGTGTTGACATGCCTCAGAGTCTTGATGTGCCACACATTATCAGGGAAATCATCAAGACTTAAATGAAGGGTCTGTATACACTTCATGGTGCCTATCACTTTCTCCAAGTATCTTTTCCCATACTTGTCATCTCGTCCAGTACACTTGTCACTTAGATTCCCCCAAAGCTTCAGATATCTTAACTGAGTTAATCCCTCAAACATTCCCACATTTATACTATTCATATAGCAGATGCCTTCAGTGCCTACCACTTTGAGCAGCTTTTGCTTAGAACAATTGGGCATGACTTTATCATGAAAGCACAACAGAGTGCGGAGGTTTTGGCTCATCACGAGTTTATCACAATCTGGATGGTGAACTGCCACACGACGCGCCCTACTCAAGCTTTGTTGATCACAATCTGGATGTGAATACACCACAAGAAAGTTGTCCTCCTTGGCTTTTTGGATAGCAAGATCCCGTAGGAGATCGTGAATGCTGCAGTATTTGATAGAACCATCATCAAATCTAGAATTCACTTGAACCAGGCTCCTGTTATATATACAATAAGAAAATTTGTTTTAAACATACAAGAACATCCGATTTGGAGTGTTCATAACTGTCATTACTAAATTATAATGGAACTAGCTCACATTTTTCTAAGGTAAGAAGTTAAAGAAAGTACTGATTATGTATTATTATATTAATTAACACTCATAAATTTTGAGGACAGTAAACATTTCATCAAAAAACATATTTAGCTTCAAAACAATTTAGTTGGAAACTCTATACATTACATGGCTTTAATTTTTTTTCCTTCTTTTCCTTTTATTGTTAGAAATTTATTTTGAAAACTCAAAATTTATGAAAATAAATATTTATTTTAATATTAACGTTCTTTTAACTTTATGAACTATGAAGCTATTTGTGAATTAATTCTTTTGATCCAATTTCTACATCGAAGCTCATTGTCCACCGCCACATAAAATCGAATCAAATATATATTGGATATGAGCTGTGCGTGGCATCAATGCTAACTCAAAATTCTCTGTTACGCGTTTTAATCAATTTAAGAATAGCAGCTTGCACAAGCAATTAAATCAATTTCCGTTTGAGCTATGCATATGATGACCATTCATTCAAATTTGACCGTTTCATTTTCATTTAATAATAAAAAAAAACGGTAATGGAATGAATATCATTTTAATTGTCATGAATGTATAAATTTATTGGTGCTTATGATATTTGCCTGTAAATAACACATGATATGTGAAGTGCAAATTATTCATCTATCCAATAATTCACATATTCTCTTAGTCTTTCTCTTACCTCTATAATTCATAAAGTTCAATTTCAATTCTCCCACAAACAAATATTTTCTTCATAGTAAAATTATTATTTTGCTACTATTGTTGAAAGAAGCTACGTCAACCTCTATCACGGTTGCGCCCGCAAATAGAGGAATATTGACGCAACTTGAGGGCAAGCTTAACCAATTTTTTCTGTGCATAAGACAAGAATTTGTCTTAGGTCTGCATTTTGCAGCTACGGGTAATAAAGTTTAAATTATATTTTTTATTATTATTTTTTATATAATTATTATTTATTTAGTGATCAAAATTCAAATTTAAATCTAGTTGGTTAGTTAAATTTTTCCAACATTTGTTTCTCTTGTAGTGCTCCTTATATTAGATCCCTGTTGGATCCAAATGATTTACTATACGCCTAAAGACTTTTATAAATAAAGAAATAAATTGAAACTAGTACTTGTACACAATGATATTAATTAGCACGTTAAAGTAAAATATGTAAAGCATTAAATGAAGTAAGTTATACCTCTGAACGAGATCCTCCAAGTATCTCTCTGCAGTTTCTTCTAATGTTCTGTTATCTTCTTGTGGTATGAAGTCCTCTGCAACCCACATTCGAAGTAAAGGTGTGGCTTTGATTTCATGGTCTTCGGGAAATGCAGAAAAGTACATGAAACACGATTTAAGAGCAAATGATAGATCCTCATAACTAGTGCCTATAATCTCGCTACATTTCTTTCCATCATCAGCATGCCAACTCATTGTTTGTAACACTTTACTCCAAGCGGCATGGTTGCGTGGCTTTGTCGATAATAGGCCTCCTAAAACCACCAATGCGAGAGGAAGCGCACCACATTTACGGACAAATTGATCTGTGATATCAGAAAGATCATGAAAAGAGCTTTCATGAGGACCCTGATTTGGAAGAGCCTTTTTCAGCAAAAGCTCTAAGCTTAACTCCTTCGTTAAGAACCCAGGTTTGTACGGTTCACACGCGGGATCGGCTCTTTTAGCAATATTAAAGAACCTAGTATTTATGAGTACTCTACTTCCATGATCTTCATCTGGGAGTGCTTCTCCAATTTGAGTCCAAAGATCATCTGTCCAAACATCATCAAGGACTATAAGGTACTTTTTTCTTTTAAGAGACTCATGAATCATGGTAAGAAAAACTTCTTCTTTTGGTTGCTTGCTCGGATCGATAGGAAGATTGAGTTGTTCCGCTATTTTTCTCAAAATGTCAATTAATTCGAACTTTTGAGAAATAGCTACCCATATGCGAAGTTCAAAGTGTCTCGTGACATCATTACTGTAAAAATAAAACATTTATTGGTTAGTATAACAAAAATATAAAGATGATAGACTCTTTTAACAAAAAAAATGTGTGTTTTGATGGTTAAATTTATGCGTAAATAGAATTTTATGATTTTCGTTACCAATATAAAGGGCAATAGTTTTCTATTTTCTTCCTTTTTTTTGGCATGGTATTGCAAAAGCTGTTGGCGCAATACAAATAGATTTGCACAATATCAATTCGCACGATTCAGCCGACGTTGTTTATGAGATCTAGCTGGGTTTTTTTTTTTTTTCATTCATAAAATGCCCGGAGGCCTAATCTAGCTGTTGATCTTGTTTAGATTTGCACAATATCAATAACCCATGCAATATAAAAAAAACAATTAAGTAGCTAATACGGCCTACCCTCATCAATGACCTGCTGGGGGTGGGGTTGGGTTAATAAAGGCTTCCACCTAGAACAGTACAATATAATTTAGCATGGCACTGACTAGACTTAATTGAGAGTAGGTGTGATGGGCATCGGATCTACTTTGGTTCGATGGTCTCCACCACCTTTCTTTTTTTGAACATATAAGATTCGATCCGACATATTTTGTTTAAGATGTTCGGTCATGATTGTTTTTGACAAATTCATATCACCTCTAGGTAACATAATATTTTTCTTTAGATCCAGACCATTCAATCAAAATCCACACGAATATTAAAGTGACTTCATGCATTTCATCTCAGACTTTATTAGCTCAGATTCTGATTGGACGGTACGGATCTAAACATAAATATTTTGTTACCTCAGAGGATTTGAACTCGATTCCAACTCGACCGACCAAAATTTCAGGGGTTGAGCTCGACCCCATTTGTTCAGTCTTGCGATGAAATGTCTTAATACATACTTCTCTTATAATTATATGGAATTGATTTACAAAGAATTGAAAGCTATATGGACTTGATTTAGTAAAATTTAAGTTTTTACCTACAAAACTTATTATATGCAGTTGTCTCGTAAAACTTATTATATATAGATTCACAAGACAATTTGTTCGAAACTTATTTGGCAAACATATAGATATTAAGTTTTTACCTACAAAACAAATTTGTTCGAAAATTGTAGTGGCTGGGTTTGATAATTTGGCAAATCAATTTATATTTTCTGTAAATTTATCAAACATATTTTCACAATTTATGCAAAGTTTTTAATTTAAATCAACAATGGTCGAGTTAGAACAAAATTAGAAAACATTTATTGATTAGAAAACATAAAATTCAACCACCTCTGTTGTTGCAAAATAAAGAGTGTAATCAACTTGAATCAAACAATTAAATTCAAAACTAAAAGTTTCATTTTTAAAAAAACAAATATATAGCACATACCAATTGTATACTTTTCGCGCGAGAGTTGTTTTTCCGAGCCCACCAATTCCCCAAATCGAAACGACAGAACGTCTCTTAGTGGTCTCATCCAACAACTCCTTGACAACATGGTTTTGGTCCTTCTTAAACCCAACAATATCGGGATCAATGTCCGGTAGCACGGGTGGTCTAATAGGCAGTTTGATCTCTCCACTGTCCTCGCCCAGAGTATTAATTCCATACCTTGTTGAAATTAATATTTTAGTTAGAAATAATAAACATAATTAATTAGTTAATTAGTCAAATAATTAGAGTAAATGTATTTAAAAATTTATACATAAATTAAATGTTTAGATTTTCTAGAGTTAAGATAGTTGAAAAATATTAATTTAGTATGAAATTTTTTATCACCCTAATTTTCCTTTCTCATTCTCTCTTCCATTAAGTATACAAAACAAAATACACTAAATCAAAATTAACATAGGTCGTGAATAAACCAACATATATACCTGAGTCTACTCGTCTCGATCTCAGTCATCCTTGTCTGGATCTGAGCTATCTCATGGACAAGTTTGCGTACAGACGGTAATTTTTTTGTTATCTTCACCTTCCTTTTCATGGCCTCCAATATGCCAGTGGGTTTTTGCGGTTTTGGAGGGACCTCAGAGAGAAAGGTGTCAATGACATCTTCTATTAAATACCCAACATCTCTCACCTCTTTCACCCAATGCTTCTGTTTGTCATCTGTTATCTGTTTCTTGTCAGCATCCTTCAGAAAAACCTGAATCCGGGCGAGTTCACGGTTCACCATCTCCACTTTCTCGTCGACGTCGTATAGGCATAAAACCTCTTTAACTCCAACATCAGTGAGCTTGGTCAGCAAAACCTTTACAATGCTCTCAGCCATCTCTCTTCTGTAATCTAGGTGGAGCTGAAACCAGTGAAAAACAAAAATGTTTGTGTTATGAGAATGGAATTACAAAAGGAAAAGAATAACATACAAGACCAATAATCTTCATTTAAAGTGAGGCAATGTTGGGTAAGTGAAGCATTAATTGTTTCTAATGGACAAAAAAAAACTAAAATAAGAATAACATACAAGACCAATAATCTTCATTTAAAGTAGTATTTTGTACCAATTGCATCCATTACCAAATTTGTAAAAATCTTGGTGGCAATTTTAATTTAAATTTCACGACACCAACCTCAGCCAACTTATTTTCTCTCTCTCTCTCTCTCTGCAGTCCACGTTGAAAAAAAAACAGAACCAATTGAAAAAAAAAAAAAACACAGCTAACGTACAAATAAGTTCTTCACCTTGAAAGGGACCGAGTAATGACAGTTTTGTCAAGCATAAAATTCAACAAATCGCACAACTGATAAGAAACAAAAGCGAAGGTATTGCTTACCAGTAAAAAGGGAGGGGATGAATACTGGGCAAAGGGGTGTCAATGGAGAGAGTATCTCGGTGCAAACGTCGTAGAGCTGTCGGATTGGAGTTTTGGTTACTAGAGCGCCACCAATTTTCACCGGAGATATTTTGTTCAATACCTCTCAGCTATCTATTCTAGTGAGAAATGTTGGTGTATTATATGAGAAAGGCGTGACAAAAAGAATAGTTGCAATTTAAATGCCTCCACTGGCCACAGCCCGCAAGTAATTAAAGCATTAATTGTTTTCAAGTTGTTAGTTTTCAATGAATATGTGAACGTGATAGCATCAACCTGTATTGGAATTTCAAACAAAATGTGTCTTGGAATTTGAAGGTTTTCTTAATTTTCTCCGTTCCATGAAGAAAGGACATGTCCAGTTACCTTCTGAAAGCATAAGTAATTGATTTCTCCAGTGCTTTGTTAAACGGTGAAAATGAACAAGGAATCAATTGTAAAATACTAAAATGAGCCTAACGTGCTCTTAGCATTTACTGCTCGGGACCCGATGACATTAATTAAAAACTAGCAAGTAACCATTTAAATCCTTGCATAACGAACGGAAGTTTGATAAAACTGGTACCAATTAGAATTATACTTTCCAAGTTCAAATACAAATAAAAATTTCACTTGAGAAATTCATCGAAATAAATTGACACTTTTCTTGTGAAGAGCGGCCGGGTTTAGAAGAAATTTGGTAGAGAGAAGAATAAAGCAAATGATTAGATCATTATTGTGATACTCTCCTGCTAATAAACAATTGCATAGCTGGGAATTACAAAAGAAAAGGATAAAAGTTAATCGAACTTGTAACAAAACCGGGCCTTTTTGTGAAAATCGGTTGGTTAAACATAAGCAGCCCTTTTAATTAAAGATAAGTATTCAGGTTCGATTTTTTTCGATTCATCCGATCTGGTCTAATTTTAATAACACTGATTTTTCATATTTTTGTCACATTTTTTTTTTTTTACTTTTCCTTTTTAATGAACTAACTTAAAATCGAAAAAATAAATAAATATTAACAATCACTTCATGTTTAGTCAATCATGGCACATGTGATTACAACAATCAAACATGACATGTAACTGCCTAATGTCACGATACGTGAAATTTTCTTAATAATGTTACGTGATCATAATACAACATGTTAATTACATTACGTCACTATATGTTTTATATCACTAACAATTATCTTTCCTTGAAATAACTATTTGGGATTGTGCTAGAATAAAGATTGCTACATGGCTTTTTTCCTTTTTATAAATTTCTACAGAAAAAAAATTCTCAAATAATTTTGCAGATGGATGTCTCGTCGTGTTAATGGTTATGTTTAATTATTTTTTCAAAGTAAGTTTATTGAAAAAATATCAGAAAAAATATTTAAAAAGTGAAAATTTGTTAAAAAAAAAAGGTAAGTAATGATTTTCCTTATTTCTTGGATTTTGGGCCTGGGCCTGGTGCA
Organism: Carex kokanica; assembly: GCA_025461125.1. Taxonomy (NCBI): domain Eukaryota; kingdom Viridiplantae; phylum Streptophyta; class Magnoliopsida; order Poales; family Cyperaceae; genus Carex; species Carex kokanica. The sequence goes on from JAJGRX010000932.1 coordinate 82,980, forward strand.
CATCTTTTTTCCTCGGGAGAGGGTTGGGTCCGATGCCCAAACCCTAAACCCGTTAGCCCGCATTTCTGTCTGTCGGTCTCCCACGAAATTTTCTCCTCTCCTGATGGTCCATTGTAGAACCTAAGAAGAAGGTCGAAGACATCCATATCGCTCCGCCGCCTACCTAAATCCCCTGACAGCGCTCTCTTTGTGCCCCCTGCCTTTCGATCCCGTGGTTAAACCGTGCGCACCTCCGTTCGCGACCCCTGTGAGTAACCCCAATTATGTGTCTCTATCTCTTGGTGTCGGATGAGTTACAGTCCAAGAGAAAAGTTGTGTCTTTTACCAATTGCAATTTCCTAATTTTGTTGCTAACTAGTGATATTGAATATTTTCTGCTACATTAATATAAAATTTATACTTCTCAAATTTTGGATATTTTGTAATTGGTTCATGTTCCAATGTGAGATATATCAAATTGCATTGCCAGGAATTTTGGAAAAAAAAATACTAATTTCTCGTATTGAATATTATCAGTCAGATCCAAGTCAATATTCATCCGAATTTCTCGCCCGAGCAATTTTGTCATAAAAAATCGGTTGAACCGGATTGACTCGAACGAGTTAGCTGATTTTTGTCCGAGTTAGGCCGAGTCAGTTAGAGTTAGGGCAATTCCTTTGCTTGTTTTATGTTTTTTTTTTTTTTTTTTTTTCCGAATTTGCGACAAATGTTGATGTAGGATGACGAAATGGAGACAAAGCAATTTACATTTGTTGATGTAGTAGCCTACTAGGCCTGTATCCTGCGGAAGTGCGAAGCCACTATTTGCTTTATTTTATATTTTTTTTATTTGATTAAAGTTTAAGAGATGCATAGTTACATATAGCTGGAGATACAGTTGTTTAGTTTATTTTTCTTTAATTTGTTTGACTAAAGTAAAGAATGGGGCTAGGCTCCAAGGTAGAGTTATATAACATCATAAAATTGAAGCGAGGAAATTAGTTGTCAGTAATTTAAGCACACAATAAGAATAGTATAAGAATTTCAATTAGTGTTAGCTCATATTTTATTCTCTGCAATTCATCACACATTCAGAATAGTACATATTTTATTCTCTGTAATTTATTCACACACTTAATTAGTGTTGTTGTTAATAATTATTTCTTTTCATTTTAATAGGATCATATTCTGTTATAGAACATTCGCGGGTCAATCATCTCATATTTTGTTATATAATTTCTTATTTTTTTCGACATTAAGATCATATTTAATTTTAAATAAATTTGAAATAGACATAATAACAAATTTGTAATGTCTTGTTATATAACTTTTTTTGGCAGCAAAAAGTGTGTTCTAGTTATAATGCTTTTATTATATTATATAATTAGTAGCTTATTTTTTTAACCCAAATTTTTTATGATTTTTTTAGTACAAAATAAACTTCTGCCATAAAAAATTCGAGTTTTTGATCCGATTCGACCGATTCCGGCTATTAATCCAATTCCGGTTCCACGGTCTAAGCTAGTAACCGTTTTCGATTTTGATTCCAATTTTCAGAGCCGTGTTCGAAACAAACTATGACACCTTAGCAAGTTTGACTATTTAAAAAAAATAATAGCACCTATCAGCACAAACTTATCCAACCAGACAACTATCCATAAAATAGTGCCATTTGCAATGTAACATGCCCCCCATAATTGCAATTTGGTCAATGTCACTTTTAATATAGCTGTGCTTTGCTGGAAAGCTCTGACCATTGTACAATATTTTATTTTTCTAAAGTGCCCCAACCGTTGGGAGGCCGAAAAAAAAATACAAATAAAAGCCCTAACATTTTTTTTAAAAGTGCCCCAACCAAAGACAACAGCTGGAAAACAGCAGTTGACTTTTTTTGTTTGTTTTTTAAATTTAAAAAGATGTGACCTCCATATCTTATTATAGAAATCGATGTTGTTGTATTGAAATAACAAGGATAAAAAAACATCTACGTGTCAACGATGTTTCCGCATATAAAACATTGATGCACTTGTGTTGAGATTAATCAGGGCATAAAACATTGGCGCGCCATTTATGTTTTTCAATAAAACATCGATACATTGTTTCAAATTTTACATGACCATAAATTTGGTAGGAAACTAAGATATGAGCGTTTAATGACAATTCAGAAAACTCACGAAGAGATGAAGGGCCTGCAGTCCCAGACATAACCTTCAGAAGTCAGAAGAATCTTAATTGCAAAAAAATATTATTTAGAGCCTCAAACCTTCAGTTGAAAATTGTTTCTGATTCTACGGTCCGTTAATTATTCATCATATAATTTTATTTTACAATAATAGACATTCTAAAATTGAGTATTAATATTAAAAAAATGAGGAGCACCATTTACTTTTTTTTAGTAAACATTTATATACTGAGTGTTTTTGTTTTGATCTATCATTTTCAGGGTGTAGATATATTATGAGGTTGATATTCATCATAAAAAATTAATTAACGAACAATTTTACTTCTCAATTAATCATCCATCTATATGCTATTAGTTTGAGAATTTTCAAAAGAAAAAGAAAAAAAGACAAACGCTAAAAAATGTTAGAACATAGTTGTAAAAAAAATCTTGAGGATATGTTTAAAAATTTTGGGAGAGGAGGCAAAGGAAGTGGAGCTACAGAGTATTTTATAATTTTTTTTTAAGAGAACGTATTTTGTTTGATTTTTTCAGAAAGTAGGTATGTTCTTAATTTATCTCAAAGAAAAAATAAAATAAAAACATCAGTAATTAAATTAGAAATGCAAAGCACACATGCATACAAGAAATTTAATTAATTAAGAGAAAACAATGCCAAATATGAAATTGGAGTCTTGGAGCAGTAAAATATGCATTGACTAGAGTCCATGGCTATATCAACAGCATATCACAAGTGAAGGCACATGTTTGCATAAGTTGCGGACCTCATCTTCCTTAACCTCATGGCCATTCTCCACCCATGTCAATTCTCGAAGGTTGGTTAGGTGTCGTAGCCCCTGAGGAACACACAATTCTTTACAGTCATTAATTGAGAGTATTTTAAGAATGGGCATGGCCCCCTCCTCAATCTCCCAGTCCTCTAGCACGGTACATCGAAAAAGATACAATTCTTCTAATTGGTTGAAGCCTTTAGCTGAACATCTCATTTTTCGATTAGTTTTCACTCTATATAGCGAGAGACTCTTGAGGCTGTGTAGATTCTCCAGTACCGGCATTACATCTTGCTGGAATGGGCAATTCATAATCTCAAGATAAATGAGGTGAGGAGGTAGCATGATAACATCAATGACCCTTTCATTAGGAGTCTCCTGACAATTCTTAGCCCGTAATAGTAGATATTGTAGATTTTGATAAAATGGGTAGTCCCTCATGTCAAATATGTCTCCCTAAAAAGAACCAATTAGGTTGAGAGAGATCAGGTTCTTTAATGTGCCAAGGAAAGCGGCAACTACCGTCCATGAACATGATTTGTGCACTAAATCTAATCTACGTAAATTGGGTAGATGAGGAAACCCAGTTTTCCATGATTCATTGGTAGTAACCTTCATAAGCGTTTGCAAATTTGGTAATTCTGTTGATGCTGGTAGTTCTGGATCACAGAATCCAGACGCAACATGCCTCAGTGTCTTGATGTTCCATGCACAATCAGGAAAATTATCTACGAGTCCCTCATCACGTACTCTTAGAATGATATTAAGAGTCTGTATACACTTCATAGTGCCTATCACTTTCTCCAAGTATCTTTTCCCATACTTGTCATCTCGTCCAGTACACTCTTCACTTAGATACCCATCAAGATTCAGATATCTTAGCTGAGTTAATCCCTCAAACATTCTCACATTTATACTATCCATATGGCCGGCTTCAGTGCTTACCACTTTGAGTAGCTTTTGCTTAGAACAATCCGGCATGACTTTATGATGAAAGCACAACAGAGTGCGGAGGTTTTGGCTCATCACGAGTTTATCACAATCTGGATGGTGAACTGCCACACGACGCGCCCTAGTCAAGCTTTGTTGATCACAATCTGGATGCGAATACACCACAAGAAAGTTGTCCTCCTTGGCTTTTTGGATAGCAAGATCCCATAGGAGATCGTGAATGTAGCAAATTTTGATAGCACCATCAAGAGATCGAAATCTTACTTGAACCAAGCTCCTGTTATACAATAAAAAAATTTGTTTTAAACATATAAAAACAAATTTGGAGTGCTCATAAATGTCATAACTAAATTATTGGAGCTCACATTTTTATAAGGTAAGTAGTTAAAGAAAGTACTGATTATATATTATAATATTAATTACCATTCATAAATTTTGAGGACAGTAAACATTTCATCAAAAAACATATTAGCTTCAAAAAAATTTAGTTGGAAACTTTATACATAACATGGCTTAAAATTTATTTTTTTCGTTCTTTTCCTTTTGTTTCTCCTATAGTGCTCCTTTATTATATTGGATTCCTTTTGAATCCAAATGATTTACTATACGCCTAAAGGATTTTATGAATAAATAAACAAATTGAAACTAGTACTTGTACACAATGATATTAATTAGCACGTTAAAGTAATTAAAATGTGTAAAGCATTAAATGAATAAGTAATACCTCTGCACAAGATCCTCCAAGTAACTCTCTGCAGTTTCTTCCAATGTTCTGTTATCTTCTTGTGGTATGAAGCCCTCTGCAACCCACATTCGAAGTAAAGATGTGGCTTTGATTTCATGGTTTTCGGGAAATGCAGAAAAGTACATGAAACATGATTTAAGAGCAAATGATAGATCCTCATAACTAGTGCCTATAATCTCGCTGCATTTTTTTCCATCGGTATGCCAACTCATTGTTTGTAGCACCTTACTCCAAGCAATATAGTTGCGTGGCTTCTTTGATAATAGGCCTCCTAAAACCACCAATGCGAGAGGCAACGCACCGCATTTTTGTACAAATCGATCTGTGATATCAGAAAGATCATTAAAAGTACTTTTATTTGGATCATGATTTGGAAGAGCCTTTTCCAAGAAAAGGTCTACGCTTAACTCCTTTGATAAGAAGCCAAGTTTGTATGGTTCACATGTGGGATCTGCATCCTTGGCAACTTCAAAGGACCTAGTGGTTATAAGTACTCTACTTCCATTATTTTCGTTTGGGAGTGCTTTTCCAATTTGAGTCCATAAATCGTCTGTCCAAACATCATCAAGGACTATGAGGTACTTTTTGTCTCTAAGAGACTCATGAATCTCGGTAAGAAAATCATTTGATTGTTTGCTTGAATCGATAGGAAGCTGGAGTTGTTTCGCTAGTTTTCTCAAAATGTCAATTAGTTCGAACTTTCGAGAAATAGCTACCCATATGCGAAGTTCAAATTGTGTCTTGATATCATTACTGTAAAAATAAAACATTTAAGTGGATTTTAGTATAACAAAAATGTAAAGATAATAGAATAAAAAAAGATTAAAAAAATATATATGTGTGTGTGTGTTTTGATGGTTAAATTTATGCGTAGATACAAAATTGTAATTTTTGTTACCAATCTAAAGGGCTATGGTTTAGCTATTAGGTTGGCCGGAGACATCAATGTAGGTTTGAAAATGCAAAAGCTGTTGACGCCATACAAATAGATTTGCACAATATCAATTCGCACGATTCGCATGCAATATAAAAGGAACATAACACGGCATGCCCTCAATGACCTGTTCGGGTTGGGTTGGGTTGGGTTGATAAAGGCTTCCAACAAAATACAATTTAACCCTCAATGGCCTACTTTAATGAAAATGTTACAACCAGAATAATAAATGCATAATTAATGATTATGTTTAGATATGTCAAATTTCAGATCGGGTTGCAGGGGTGCAAACGGACCGGATACGGATAAGATAGTGGTAAAAACATATCCGTATCCGTATTATTTTTTCAGATACAGATACGGATACGGATCGAATATCAAATGGATACGGATAAGGATCGGATATTAAATGGATACATATACGGATAGGATATTACACGGATGCAAATACGAATACGGATATAATTTGGATTTTTACTTAAAAATATGTATCTAATTAAACAACATTCTCACTACAAAAAACTTAATTCTAAAATAAAAAGAGATAATTCTGCCATTATGGCCTCAATTTTGTTTTTGACTTGTTTAAACCAACAATTGTGCAAAAACACCCTTACTGTTTTCTTTGATTAGAAACAAGGTTCTAATAACTCAGATGCACAAGTGAACAAAAAAAAACAGAGGTCTCCACAGGATAATGACATTTAGAATTAAATTTGGAATTGCACAGTAGAACCGCTTTGTCACATTTTCTCATTTAAGCAACAAGAGCAAGATACCAAAATTTCAATAGTTAATACTTAAAATTAAAGTACTCTACTTTAGCAAAGACAAGAAATCGAAGACAATTTTGATGAGAAATGAAGAAGTCTCTCCGTCAGAGAAGTCCAAGGGGTGGAAACAGAAAATTGGATTTGAGAGAAAGAGTCGGACTGTCAGAGTCTCACAAGAGTTGCGAAGTTTTCTGGATTATCGGATATCCGTTATATAAATTTACGGATATGGATAATTATCCGTATCCGAATACGTATTTGCTTTCGAAATAAAAAACATATCCGTATTCGAATCCGCATAGATCATATCCGTATCCGCATTTGTATTTGCAAACTTCCATATCTAAATATTTGAATCAGCAAAAATTTGGATCCGGATCCGGATCCAAACGGATAATATCCGATCTGTTTGCACCCCTATCAGGTTGGGTTCATATTGGATCATCAATATATATATATATATTTTTAACACATAAGATTCGATCCGACATGTTTGTTCAAGATGTTCGGTCATGATTGCTTTTGACATATTGCGTTTTTAATTTAATGGTTGTAATATCAATAAGACCATTTGAAGGGTCCCGATTTTGACGAATCATATATCAACTCAAAATTTGAGATATCTCAGAGGATGCTTAATTGGATCTCAAAACCATTCACTCTTCAGAGTCAAACGCTAGATTTCGACGAATTTTATATCACTTAAGGTAACAGAATATTTTTCTTTAGATCCAAACCGTTCAATCAAAATACTCAAGAATATATTAAAGGGACCCCATGCATTTCACCTCGGTCTGATTGGTCTAGATTTTGATTGGACAGTGCGGATCTAATCAATTGACCAATAGTTAGGATTAGGGTTGTAAACGGATATAGATTATCCGATGGATATCCGCTTCGAATTCATATCCGAATTTAAACGAAACGGATAATTTCGGATACTGATCTGGATAATAATCCAATTATCCGGATCGGTAAACGAATTCGGATACGGATAATAATCCGGATCGGATATACGCACTATCTGTCGGATAACCTGCATCATATCCGGCCTACCCATATTATTTTATCATTATTTTATCATATCCTGCCTACCCAGATTATTTTCTATATTGCTCCAAATACGCTTTAGCGCTTCACATGGGTTGAAATGGCCAGCTCAGTAGTATTTGGATTTCATCGTGGGACTTATGGTATATAACCTGTTCTCCGGACTGGAGAAAAAAATTGTTTATCACTGTTTCAAAAGGCCGTTAGACTAGTGGTATTACCAATGTAATAAAATGCGGTTCATGCGGCCGCATATGCATATGCGGTTGGAAACCGCATGGAAAATCAATATGCAGTTTGATATGCGGTTCCGCATATGCGGCCGCATATTTGGCCGCATAATTTTTGCCGCATATACTGTATTCGGCCGCATGAAATCCGCAAATCCATTATTCGGATCCGCATATCTCCATTATTTCTCCGCATAATGCCTAAACGGCCAAACCTAATCGCACAGTCATTATTTCTCCGGCACCAATCTCTCTTCGCGTAACTGCGGCTCCGCATAATGCCATATCTCCGCCGGCTCCTCTCCACTCTCCATCTCCACCAGTGCCGCTGGCGCTACTGACTCCCGCTGACTCCCACTGACTCCGATCTCCACCAGTCCCGCCGTCTCTCACCCTTTTCCTGCTGACTCCCGCTGCTGACTCCTCCGCTGCTGACTCCTCCGCCTCTCACGGTATGGGCTTTGGCCTTTGCTTAATTTGTGTTTGAAACTTTGAATTTGTGTTGCTATTGTGAATACTGAAATCTGAATTTGTGAATTTGTGAATTTGTGAAATCTGAAATCTGAATTTGTGCTATTCTGAATTGGTGATCATATTTGATCATAGTTGATCATAGTTGATTATTCTGAATTGGTGACCAACTTGGTAGTGATAAAAATATGGTGTTCACCAAAACTGTAGGGGTTTAGATATGGTGATAAAAATATGGTGTTCACCACTATGATCAGTTTTGATAAAAATATGGTGATAAACTCATATGGTGATAAAAATATGGTGAACACCAGTATGATCTAAACCCCTGCAATATGGTGATAAAAATATGGTGTTCACCAAAACTGTAGGGGTTCACTGATTGGTCGTTCTTTTAGTGTTCTTGACAAATTAAAAAAATATTGATTGGTTGTTCTTTCAATCATGTATGACTTCAATTTGTGCTATTCTGAATTTGGGCTATTCATGTTACTTGGTATGTTTTATACTTTTATTCATGTTATTTAGTTCTAGAGAAGATTTGCGCTCCAGAACTTTGTTGGTGTGACTGTGTAGAGGGGTAATAATAAGTAATAACTTATGTTGCATACAAAATATATTTGAATTCTCATTTTAAAATCCGCATATATAAGTACCGCATGAAACCGCATATGCGGTCGTATACCGTATATGCGGTATGCGGTGACCTTCCGCATACCGCATGAAAACCGTATTTTATAACCTTGGGTATTACTACTTCAACCAATGATCATTTATTAATGATTTGCTAGTGTATGGGTTTACCCAATATTTAATTTTGTTTACTTTTAATCTTAATTGGGTTTTTATTTCGAATTTCCTTGATTTTTTTTGCTCCCAAGTCTATATGACTCAATTATCCGAAAATTATTCGTTTCGTATCCATATTCGAATCCGTATTCATGGATAATCCTCTCTGTATCCATATTTGTTTAAGGTGGATTTGATTTTACATTTTGGCATTCATTTACTATCCGTATTCATATTCATATGCGCTCATTGTAATGTAGATATGGATATGGTTTTTACCACTATCCGCTCCGTTTTCACCCCTAGTTAGGATGTATTCTGACTAGACTGACCAATTTGACCCATTTGTTCAATTAATTATAGTCAGCCTTGCAATGAACCGTCTTAATACACACTTTTCTTATAATTATATACAATTGATTTACTAAAAATTAAAAATTATATGGACTTAGATTTAATAAAATTTAAGTTTTTACCTACAAAACTAATTATATGAGGCAGTTCACAGTTGTCTCGTAAATCATAAATTCACCAGAAAATTTGTTAGAAAATTGTAGTACGTGACTGAGTGAGTGAGTTGGATAATTTGGCAAATCGATTTATAATTTCTACAAATTTAATTATGAAACATATTTCATAATTTTTGCTAAGCATAAAGTTAAAATCAACACTGGTTAAGTTAGAAAAAAAAATTAGAATACACTAGTTGACTAAAAATATATAAAATTCAACCAAATTTATTGTTGTAAAATAAATAGTGTAATCAATTCTTAAATCAAACAATTAAATTCTAAACTATTTTTTTTCTAAGAATAAAACAAATATATAGCACATACCAATTGTATACTTTTTGTGTGAGAGTTGTTTTTCCGAGCCCACCAACTCCCCAAATCGAAACGATAGACCGTCTCTTATTGGTCCCATCTAGCAACTCTTTGACAACATGGTCTTGGTGCTCCTTGAACCCGACAACATTGGGATCAATGTCCGGTAGCACAGGTGGCCTAATAGGCAGTTTGAACTCTCCACTGTTCTCACCTAGAGTATTAATTTCATACCTTGATGAAATTAATAGTTTAGTCAGAAATAATAAACATAATAAATTAGTTAATTAGTCAAAAAATTTGAGTGAATATATTTGAAAATTTATACATAAATTGCATGTTTAGATTTTCTAGAGTTAACAGAGTTGAAAAATATTAATTTAGTATGAAAATTTCAGCTACCTTTATTTTCCTCATTCTCTCTTCCACTAAATACACAAAACAAAATAGTCTAAATCAAAATTAACATAGGTCGTGAATAAACTAGGGTTCTAAATAGCGCGCTATAGTGTTTTCAGACCATAAAAACTATAGCGCTATCGGCGCTATAGCGCGCTATTTAGCGCTATAGCGGCGCTATATGGGCATAGCGCTGTTTTTTTAACCGTTCCGCTATGACCTCATAAACGCTATTTAAACCTTTGGAATAAACCAACATATATACCTGTGTCTACTAGCCTCGATCTCAATTATCCTTTTCTGGATCTGAGTTATCTCATGGACAAGTTTGTGTACAGTCGGTATTTTTTTTGTTATCTTCAACTTCTTTTTCAAGGACTCCATCATGCCAGTGGGTTTTTGCGGTATTGGAGGAACCTCCGAGAGAAAGGTGTCAATGACATCTTCTATTAAATGTGCTACATTTCTCACCTCCTTTACCCAATGCTTTTGTCTCTCATCTGTTATCTGCTTCTTGTCAGCATCCTTCATGAAAGCCTGAATCCAGCGGAATTCACGGGTGACTGCCTCCACTTGCTTATCGACATCGTATAGGAGTAAAACCTCCTTAACTGCAGCATCAGTGAGCTTGCTCAGCACAGAATTTACAATGCTCTCGGCCATCTCTCTTCTGTATTCTAGGTGGAGCTGAAACTAGTTAAATGCCTCTAATTAACTTGCCGCTGGTTGATGCAATGTTGGATGAGTGAAGCATTAATTGTTTATAATTTATTAGTTTACAATTAGAATGAATATGTGAAGGAGATAGCATCGGGCCCGAGCTGTTGACGCTAAGGGTGCGTGGGGTCCACTCTGAAGTGGACGTGGCGACTGGACGTACTGCTCGCCGACTCGTTAGGCTGAACCGCGTAACAGCAAAGTTAGTCAATAAAGCGTGTCTTGGATATTTTGATTTTTCTTGTTGTCGTCAATTTGATGAGAATCTTAATTTCTTTTATAATTGTGACGTGTGTGTGCATTATTTCCAGGCTTCAACATCAACTATCAAAAGTATTTTACCAGTGAGCTAGACTGGACATGTCCATTTTGAATCGATCTGATCACTATTTGTCATGGATCGGTCCTTTAAAATCCATAAATTTTTATTGGTAGAAATTAATCTAAAATAATATAGGATATTATAATGAGTGGCTGAGTTTTATAAGCATATATTGATTCGGAAAAAAATTCGGATCCAATATTTGAAGTTTAGAAAAATCTCGAATTTAATGGATCCAACTATAACTGAAATTTTTATTCATAGAAAATACAAAAAAATTAAAATTAAAATGGAAAATTACAAGGTGAAATTTTAAATATAGAAAGATAAGATTACAGTTTGGCGTCCAAATCAGACTACAACCACTACCAAAAAAAAGAAAAATTATATATGTGAGACTTCAAATGAGAACAAAAACCGGAAATAAAAAAGTTTCTAGATGTGGGACGTCAAATTACACAAACAATTGGAAAAAAAAAAATTCTAAATGTGGGACCATCTTTGAGATAATTCATCGTTTTTTCCTAGAACTTCTTAAAATTTTCGTATAGTTCCTCTTATGAGCCAAAATTTTTATTTATAGCACAGCTTAAAAAAAAAATAAACCAAAAAATCACCATTTTTGGAAATTTCGAAATATACCATGGCCGCACCGGTGTTGTGCGGACCCATTTAATAGAGACTACACAATGCCGGAGCGGACCCTTGCCTATATAAGGGGTCCGCTGGTTTCATTTATTTTGTATCAATTCAAAGAAGTTTCAATCCCTTCGACCTCGGGTAAGTTTCTTCTTGTTTTTTAGTTTTACTTTTTAGTTTAGAGTAGTAATTAGATTTAGGGTTTAGGTTTAGGATTTAGGTTTAGAATTTAGATTTAGGGTTTAGGTTTAGGATTTAGGTTTAGAATTTAGATTTAGGGTTTAGAATTAGATATTAATTTAGGTTTTAGAATTAGAATATGACCAAAATTTAAATAGAATTGTATCAAATATTAATTGTTTGACCACTAAAATTAAACTAGACGTGTACCAAAAATTAAATAGGTTAATTTAACCAAATTTAGTTGTTTTAGCACCAAAATTAAGTAGGTTTATTTTACCAAAATTAATTGTTTGAGTTAAATTAGACTTGTTCCAAAATTTAATTAGGTTTATTTTACCAAAATTAATTGTTTGAGCACCAACATTAAACTGGACTTGTACCAAAATTTAATTAGGTTTATTATACCAAAATTCTCATATTTGACCAAAAATTATCAAATACAGCATGACATCTAGTAGAGATATACCGTCTTCCAGTAGGGGTGTACCATCTTCCAGTAGAGGTACACAGCATGGCCCTACAGCCACTCCGTACGAGATGTCCCAGTACATCGAGAGTGCGTTGGCAGATGTTCCGGGTATCCGGAGTCACACTAACAAGATCAGCGACTTGTTGTGGTACCCGAATGCGGAGCACCGGATTCTAGAGGCTACCACTAGGGTAAGTTATAAATTAGTCATATTTATAAAAATACTAATAACCTAAATTTTTTGTATGAATGGACTTGATCTGATATTTTAATTAAATGCAGGGTTTGGATGCGGTTATGGTTCGTAGCAACTGCATGTGGCTATGGTACTAGCCGCCGTACAGGGGACATTACGTGCAATGAGATTGTTTCAGCTATCCCAGATGGCCGACGAGAACCGTGACGAGGGCTTATCTTCCGGCCTCATTGAGCGATGGTGTCCCGAGACGCATACCTTTCATCTCCCCCATGCTGAGATGACAATCACCCTACAGGACGTCAGCTGTCTATGGGGTATGACTATTATCGGGGAGCCGGTGGCGGGCGTCGAGTACGGGGACTTCCGTTCATTGTGCTTGGAGTTGTGGGCTATCTCGCATGGGGAGCTCCAGAAAGAGAATAAGAGAGGTGAGAAGACTGTGATCTCGCCCAGTAACATCAGCTTGTCAAAATTGAGAGCCAAATTCAAGGATTATCCGGATCGTCCAAATCAGGTATATAAATTGTACCTTATTTAATTTAAATAATATCAGATTATTTACTTGTAAATAATGTTCTAATTTAACTAAATAACAGGTGGTTGTTGACCGATACCTGTGCGCATATATTCTAGAGATGATCACTTGTCGGTTGTTTCCGAATTCACACGGAGATTAGGTGCGGCTATGCTACCTTGAACTTCTGCGTGATCTGTCTACTGTGGGCAGGTTCAACTAGGGTGGTGCCACACTGGCATGCTTATATAGGTAAGAAACTTATTCTTATAATATTTAAATTTTTTCAAATATTATTGTTGCACCCTAAAAAGTTGCTATTTAAAATACAAATGTTGAAACAAAAAAATATATATAGGAAATGATGAAGAAGATGTAAGCCTTAATTTAATAGGCTGTGTATGTTACTTTTCTGTTGAATAAAATGGTTCTTTGTGTTGAGATTTGATTCCTCTTATTAAATCTTTGCTCTTCTTTCTTGTTGAATCCATTGTTCTTTCTTTTTTTTTTCTTTGTTTTTTTTTCTTTTGTGATTTGATAGGAGAGGATTTAGGTTCTGGTAATCATGACCATGAACCTGAGTTCTTGATGAAAATGATGATTTCCTTTCTTTGCAATCAATGCAACAGTGAAGGATGAAAACAGAAATGTCCCTTTTTGGAGCTTCGTTAAGTTACTCATTTTTCATTCACTAGTAAATAAAGATAGAAGTTCAAAGTTTTGGTTTATTGATAGCCAAAGACCTGAAATTTCTGATAAAAAAGTGATAGTTCATATAGCTGTCAATGCTATTGTGAAATTGATCTAAAAATTTAATAAAGAGATGAGGCAAAGAACAGCTTCATAGCTGATAAGTGAAGCCTAGAATTCTAAAACAAAAAAAATATAAATCAGCATGCGTTTTAGTTTACTGTTATTATAAAAAAAATATAACTATCACTTGCACTTTATTTTTCTTGCATACTGCCTCTATAAAAATGCAAAAAAAAATATAGTCATGTTAACAAAATCTCTTGTTCCTTGCCTCTTTTGCTTCTTTTCTTCTTTTCCTCTTATTTTCTTTTCTGTTCTTGGAAATTGGTAGGACAAGAGGATGGTAGACAGTGTTCTCTTAGAGGACTAATTTATCATCCTTTAGTTTGACTTTGACAAGAAAATGAGGTGTTAGACAGTGTTCTCTTGATACTTTAATATTTTTATTTTACTTCAAATTACTAAAGTATAAAAAAAAGCACATATAAAAGTAAGCTTTGTCTTCAAATTACTAAAGTCCCTCTTTCTTTTCTTCTCTTACCTCGAAACAACATCTTTCCCATACCACGTATCAGACCGGAAGGAAAGGGGTAGTGAAGCTTTGCGGATGATGATGTGCAAAAAAAGGTACCTCACAATTATACATCTCAGTATAAGTAACACTGAATTTGTACATTGTAAATGGGTCTTAGCAATGCTTGTCTAAAGAAAAACAATTATACATCTCAGTATAAGTTATAATTGCATGCAAACTTAATTTCTAGGTAGAACATGAAAAAAGTGCCTTGTCTTCATATGGGCTCTACTTTAGGTTTTAATTCTTTTGGTTGCAAAATCTTATGTTTCTCTCACTTAACACGGTACCTAGCACAAATAGAAAATATTTACTTTGAAGTAATTATTCACAACATATATATATACATATATAGAATTACGTTAAATTATATATACATAAGATCGTACTTGGGCAACGGTATAAATAAAATACAAAATAATCAATAAAGAGGGCATTTTTTATGTAATAATTAGTATAGGACAATATATATGTACGTAGATCTGTTGGGCAGTTCCACATAAAGTCAAAACAATTTTGCCTAATTAATTAAATAATCAGTTTCTTACAATATATAGTTAATTATATGTCCAATAAACAAATTAAAGCAATATATATTGAAGAAGTCACACCTCATTTATCTATAAATGATCAATCACTCCTGATGGTAGCTAGACATGAACACAACTTATAACATGATTTATTGAAGCAGAAGAACCGGAGAGATGAGTCACCAAAATTCTCCAAGCCAATTTGTCGTGTATTACCTAATTAATAACTCTAGCTAGCTCAATTCGGAAGCATGCAATTGCAGATGCTTGCATGAATTAAAACGACCTGAGACTTCATAATGCCCAAACAAGGAAATAATTTGATTGATTAAATTTGATTGAGTGTTTTTACATGAATTTTGAATGTATTAAAAGGAATAGTTAGATTTAATTTGTATATAAAAAAAGTATTTTTTTTATATATATGAATTATAATGTAGAAAAGATTGAATATTAATTGTGTTTGATTTTAACTGCTGAATGTATATATACGCTTAAGAAAAAAAAAGTATTAATATTAATGTATTATTGTCATAATTTTTTAGACATGAAATATATACAAATAATAAGTTTATAATTCTGGGCTCAGCTGGCAGACTGTCAAGTGTTATTGTGGGCCCATATGAGAAGTGGCCCAGTTAGAGAAACTGATAAACATGCAATTCCTTTGAAGGTGCATGTGATTGACAGATTGAGAGTTGCAGTTGCATGCCAGCCTATTTCATGTGTGAGGAAGAGGAGGAAGAGGAAGAGGAACTTGTTGCTTGCTTTATAGTCTTTTTTGAGCTATACTAATACTGCCCATATATTTTCCACCCTCCCAATTGAGCAAATATTGCAACATCTATTACATTTAATTTACAGTCTTCTACAAAATATGCTAACTTAATTTGGAATTGTAACATTTACACAATCACTACTGCATCAGACCAGCATTCGACATATATACAATATGTTCATAATTAATTAGCAGCATGATTGTAATAAAATAAATAAATAAGAGGAATATAATAATAATAATAATAATAATAATAATAATAATAAAGAATATATAAAATTTAATCAAGGAAATTATAAATTTGTAAAGCATAATTATGAGGATCTAATCCCTTTTGCCTTCATTTCCCTCAGCCTGAGTTGATTGCTTAATTATACTAATTATTTTTCCATTTTCTTTAAGGATATACACTGCTTGTCACACCCCAAATCTGGAGGTGCGACAATTCTTACCGCGTCTATCCTACCATTCAATATACATAACCTAAGGCATAGATCTTTTTATGCATTGCCAATAGCATCCATTATTTTTCCCACATCTCAATTTAATTACAATAATTATCTGACATTTTACAGTGGATGATGCTAGAGATATATTCTCTGCACCCTGTCAGATATAACAACCCAAATCCCAAATCTTTAGATGGCCTTGCTGTCAATTTTAACCCCAAAAGTGTTTCTCTGTCTTCGTCTAACAAACCTGCGAATCCCACAAGGAGAAACGAGTGAGAAATAATAAATTATTTCTCAGTGCGAATTTGCCACAATCAAGTTACTGGACTTGCAATCAGAATTCATATCCAAAAATGAAATTCATACAACATTACATTAACAGTTCTAACACAATATATAAATGAATGCACATGCTTGACAACAATAATCGAATAAAATACAACTTACGGAATTTCCAAGATGAAGTTCAAACAAACACGTATTTGGCCTAACTCATTTTATTATGACTGGTAGCACCAACAGATGTTCAATCGAGCTGGACCCTTTGTCAAACCCTCATCTGTAGGGTTACTGACACCTACAGATGTTCCACCGAGCTGGACCCTTTATCTGACACCCATCTGCAGTGCTTTGGCTTAACCATTTACTAAAGTCTGGTTCCAAGTCAGCTATATAACTCGGCTTTACACATGCATCTACACGAAATCAAAGTCAGCCATATGGCTCGACTTTGCAATTTCATTCAAATAGAGTCAAAGTCGGCTACACAGTTCAGCCTGGCAAATTCATTACACAGGTCAACGGATAGGTCACCGTCACCTTATCCAGCTACCTCTATGGGTCAGCCTGGCAAATTCAGAAACAGGTCAACGGATAGGTCACCGTCACCTTATCCAGCTACCTCTACGGGTCAGCCTGGCAGATTCATTCACAATAGAATAATAAATAGAACACATCAATTGACAACCATACGAATATGCAAATCAACCATCTCACAACAATTCAGTTCTAATTTAATTGAGTTATGCACATGAATCACCCAATTTCAAATTATGCAGCAATCAACATACAACATGACAATCGAGAAATATAATTTAATTCCTGAAAGTGAAACATCAAACAAGTCCAAGAACCCCGCACCTGATATCGTAGGACAATAAATAAGGTCACCATTAGTCTGTTCCTCCTGAACATTCTATCTCGTCTGTCTTTCTCATAATTATGCCTATATCAGAATAATATATATTCTGATCAATATTTATAATAATTAAGTATAATGAAATAATTAATTAATGATCAATACTTATAATCATTTAGTATATAATGATCAATACTTGTAATCATTTATTACTTGTCACATTTTATTTCCCTTTCATCCAATTAAAGGCCCATTAATTAATTCAAATTTCATTTTCTGCTTCCAGCCGAGGTTATGAATCCCTTTTTGCAATTTAACCCTCCTAACAAGGGAATATTACCCAACCATAGGAATTTTACAGATTTTCCACTTCATTTTATACTTTCTTACAAACAAACCCCCGGATAATTCAACACAGTATATTAGTATGTAGAAAAGCACTAGTACAGTGACTCACAGAAATGGTACCAAATAATATGTTGGAGTTTCCTTGGTTTTTAACTCAAAATAAAGATTAAATCTTAATAGCAACCCTTAAGAAAATTGAAATCCCAACTCAATACAAGTAAACAAGGGAGCAAGAGCCATCAATAGCAGTTCGGGTCTAAACTCGCTAGGGATTCAATATGCACTAGTGGAAAAACACACATCAGGGTCGGTTATATACGCACATTAGCATCGGACCCCGAGGCGACGCTGACCCAGGCGACGCAAATGCGGTACTAATCTGGGTCGGTTGAACAGGCGATGCTAAAAGTTTGAATTAGCATCGGTTATCTATAGTAACCGATGCTAAAAGTGTGAATTAGCATCGGCTATTAGTAAATAACCGATGCTAATTCAGACTTTTAGCATCGGTTATTTACAAATAGCCGATGCTAATTCACACTTTTAGCATCGGTTACTGTAAATAACCGACACTATTTTCATTTTTTTTATTTATTTATTTATTTTTTTTTTAAAGCTGGTCAATAATTAATATGCCACAATCACAAACAAAAGAATTATCAAAATAATATTCAACAATCACAATTCCAACAATTAATCAAACTACATCAGCCATGTCACTTAACAAAATAATAACAATGAATTATCAAAATATCACAATTACATAGAATCATCTAACTAGCATTTGTACACTAATTTACAACTATATCAAACATTTCATCTAACTAGCATTTGTACACTAATAAGCAATTATACACCACTAGTATGCTCTACCAATTTTCATGAACACATGACTTCTTTGCTACCTTTGCATGGTCATTAGGCATAAGAAGAAAATTCAAAATTCATAGAGTCATAGATTGTATCACCTTTGCTGCTCCATTTACCAGAAAACAGTCCACAAAACCACAATCCAAAATCTGCACAGAACCTACTGATAAAAGGGTAATATGGTAAAATAAAGGATACAGTTAGAGAGAGGACTCAAAAACACACAACTTAGACCCAAATTTTACATTCATAGCATTTTCTATGCATTTTCTATGATTTTCTAAAGATTCAGCCTTTGAAAAATGAAAAAAACCAGCAAAATACCAGCACAGTTCCCAGCTTACCCCTGTGTTTAGACCCCTTTCTGGTACAGCTAGGAAGCCTCAAATTTCATGAAATTTTACCAGAAAGTAGAGCACTCTCATATGAGTAAAACAAAAAAAGAATTACTCAATTTGAGTAATCCAGTGAGAAATGGTGGCTGTCTGAAGTTCACTTCTTCAAATCCAAACAAAGTACCATATGCTTCACATGACCCTTTGTAACAGATCAGTCAGTGCAGACTGATCCAAAGCCCAAATCAAAATTTTAGTTACACAATTAAATAAAGGACAGAAAAACAAATGGTTTAGAGCCAAACTTTGCATCATTCGGATTTTTCTACTATTTTCTAGCCATTTTCAAAGTTGGCCCTGAAAAATACAAAAACTGCATATTTGGGGGATCGCAGCAGATTTATTTCCTCTTTCATATGCTCAACCCCAACTACGCTTCTTTCCACATGTTGAGAATTCAATACTTGTAATATGCATGCATCTTTCCGCATGTTGAGAATTCAATACTTATAATATGCATACACAGTGCACAAAAGAAACTTGTACTTCCAAACTTTTTTCTTAACATGAAATGCCATAAAAAACTCTTAAGAAACAAAAGTGTAGTGACTTGGTGTAGTGTAAAAAATACTTACACAACGTGGTTATGGTTCCAGAGGATAGAGTAGGTGTGAAATTCAGCAGCGGGATCGAACCAGAGGTTGACACGCTGCTCCCGGTCACCGGGAATGAGCTTGATCTTCATGCTAACATGGCCAAACAAATACTGCTTCCTGGAAGCAATCCCACATCCTGGATTGATAAATTTCAGAATTTTAGATCACCCTGACTTTAATTTAAGCATTGTGTTTGTAAAAAGAATGTGATTTAGCATCGGAGTTAGTACATGTACAAGTATTACTTGAGAAATCAATCAAATGAAAAGAACCTTTTTGTGCAAATGCCAGTAAGAAACTTCCTTTGGGAATACCAGCTAGTAGTATTCTGGTATATATGGTACTAAGATGAATGACTCTGAGTATTCTCTTCTGTACCATTTGCTTTTATACCCTGATATAATAAACAATACAATTTATTATCTGTATGGCAAAAGATTAAATGTAGGTACGAGAACTGAACCTGACGACTGATCGAGAATGAGTTGGATAGCCCTCCCGCCTTCCAATTCCTTGATATGATTGTCAGACCAAGTTATTCGAAAATCTTGATATTAATCCCCCAAATAGGTGGCTAGTATTTAGAGATTTTCAAAATTAATCCATCAAATCGCAAAATTAATCCACCAAATCGCAAAATTAATCTACCAATTCGCAAAATTTTCAGAACTCACGATTTTAAATAGGTGGCTGGTGGCTGCATCGCCTCACCTAACCGCACCTATTTGCCTCGCCTCACGGCCGCCTCACCCAACACCTCACGGCTGCCTCACCGCGCCTCACCTCACGGCCGCCTCACCTCACCTCCGGAGAGTCGGAACCCTCGCCTCAACCTACTGAGCGGCGAAGACAGAACCCGAGAGAAAGAGAGTGAGCCACGGAGAGAGAGAGATTTACGGAGCGATACTTGCTGAGTGCCGACGATTTGTGCAGCTCTTGAGAGATTTGAAGATGCGAGGTGAATGAGAAAGCCAAAAATTAAAAAAGGAACGAAAGTGGGGATAAAGTGAAAGGGAGAGAGAGAGAGAGAGAAGTGAGAGTGGGAACCTAGGGGAATTCGTATCCTGTGAGTCGGAGAGAGCGCTGAGTTTTCGAATTTTCGCAAGAAATCAGGGTCGGTTAAAAATAATCCGATTCTAAAACAAAGAAATCAGAGTCGGTTAAATTAAATAACCGATGCTAATAGTATTTAGAATCGGTTATTTAATTTAACCGATGCTAATAAGTAGATAATCAGAATCGGTTTTTTGTAAAGAACCGATTCTGATATGGCCAGCACTTTTACGAACGGTTGTTAATATTTAACCGATCCTAATTGTCCTTTTTAAGATCAGTTATTTATAAAGTCCGATTCAGATATAAATCAGTATCGAATTTTGAAAAGTCCGATCCTAATAGGCCGATGCTGATGTGCATTTTTCCACTAGTGATGTGAAAAACGAAATACCAAAAATTCATGAATTTCAACTTCCAAGCAAGCTTTGCTAATACAATTCAAACTAAAATAGACTTGCCTACTCAATTTTCATGGGTTACCAAGCCCTAATCGGATGAGAGATAAAATAGAATCAAGAGGGAAAAGAGTGATAACCAATAATCACACTAGATGCACTAAAAGAGAGAGCACACACCCAGTCAGCGATTCAATCGGGTTAGCCATCAAGAGAGAAAACCCCTCTCTAGGTTTGTCTCGCAACAAGGAAGAAGAACAACAAATAAAAGCAACAGAGAGTTTGAGAGGAAGAAGGAATAGGCGGTGGGGATTGGGCAAAGAAGAAAATAGAAGAAACAGGAATGGTCTCCTATGGGTCCCACTTGCAAATAAAAAAGAAAATTTCATTTTACATATTTTACCTTCACCTTTTTATATTTTACATAATGTTACACTGCTATACGCCAATATTTATACATTCTATAATAAAAGAAATATATATTTAATTTTTTTTGGTATTAACACGATTAGAAAACTGGATATTTTCATTCAGAAATGCAATATTAATTTTTTTTTGTCATTCAAAGGCCCGTAGGCATAATACAGAGAAGTTCCATCTTACAAATTTAGCAACACAACACCATGCTAAACAGCAAGCTAATGAGTAAAACATGGTAAAGTATGTCATGTGTAATCCCAACCATTTGCCCTCCCTTTTTTCGCCAAGTTGTCAGCCATTTCAATTTGGCTTCTTCGCACATGAACACACACCAAAAATTTGTTAGTTCTCAGTAAACTCCAGATCTCCAACATTTCATCAAACGCCCGCCAATCTGCTGCCATAGGGGGGTGCTGACTGGAGCAAATTTCCACCAGCGACAAACAATCAGTGAAGAAAGAACAAGCCTTAATCCCGAGACCGAGCACCAGTGAGATAGCTTCCTTTAACGCCGCTGCTTCTACTTGGAGTGAACAACAACCTTTAACTGCTTTTGACTTATAAACTATCAATTCCTCTTTGTACCAAAGCACGAGTCCAATACCTCCCTGCCATCCCTCAATCCATGACCCATCAGTGTAGCAGCTGTACTCATTGTGACTTCGGGCAAGGATCATTCGAAGATTTTTTTGGGGCAAGGTGGGTAGGCAGCGGTTTTTGGCTTATGTTGCGTGGGACAAAATCACAGTGCTGCTGGATGAAGGCGGGCTTGGGATTCGTGATCTTGACACAATGAACGAAGCTCTCCTTGCCAAATTTCTGTGGAGAATTGCCTCTGGTTCACAGGCTTTGTGGGTTCAAGTTGTGAAGGGAAAATATATGCCTAGGAGTGATTTGTGGCAGAGTAAACGAACCTACAGATGCACACCTTTTTGGAGAAGCTTGATGAACTTAAGGGTGTCTCTTGAGCCTTATGTGAAATGGAGTTTGGGTAACGGTGAGTTGTGCTCAATGTTTGCTCAACCTTGGTTTAAAGGTGCCTTGGAGTTTAGGCCAAGTGATGAGGGGCAAAGACTCCTGCGGACTATAGATTTGCTTGACCCTCAAACAGGAAATTGGAATTTGGATCAGCTTGTTAACCTGTTTGGTTATACTGGTTGCATGGAGATATTAGCAAATGTTAAGCCTCCTGTTCCAGGTTCTTCAGAGGATCGTTTTATGTTCAAATTTTCAAATAATGGGATATATTCGGTCAAAGCAGGTTATAATTTTTTTAAAGGCCCTAATCAAAACGTGGGTGTAGTGAGCAAAGAGCTTTGGTCAACAGTTTGGCACAGAGGGGATGTGCTGCCTAGGATCCGACTTTTTCTCTGGAAATTGCTTCACAAGGCGCTGCCCCTTGCCTCCTTTATGCATCGTCGATTCCCAAATCACAGCCCGTGTTGTGTTACATGTGGCGGGCAATTAGAAGATGCGCTCCATTTGCTGCACTTATGTCCTTTCTCGAGAGCATGTCTATTTGCGGGTCCCTTAAGCATCCGAATAGATAATCTCCAGGGTATTTTTGAGCAGGTTTTGCAAGGGGTGTCAGATAGCTAGCCTTGACGATGAACAATGGTTGGTTTATGTCAACTCGGCATGGGCGTTATGGCGCTGTAGAAATGATCGAGCATACGCGGGCAAGCAACCAAATTTTCAGCAGTACATGAAATACTTAACTTCGATTACCTGGGAGTCTAATACGGGTGCAGCCCGTAGGTTTGATTCCATGCCAGGAAGAATGCAATATTAATTTTTACACACTAATTTTAATTAATTCCTTTCGTTTGATAGAGCGACTTGATACCAACACCACCAAGCAGGAAAGCGATCGACTGCTCATTTTCTTGTTCAAAAAAGAGATAAGGTTAGATGTACATCGGCTTATCTTTCATGTCGAAATTTTACATTTTTATTTCTTTCCGCCTCCTTATGTTTCCAAATTTATAGTGACAAATGAATTCAGGAAAGGTTTGGAGGAATAAAAAATTCATGATTTGAAAATACTTCGGGTATAATTTGGAAATAATTCGGAATTATACATTGAGTCCGGACCAAAGATCTTAATCCCACAAGCGAGCAAAAAACAAATTTATTTAAAAAAAAAAAATTCGCGAATAATTCGTAAAATTCGCGAATTATACAGTAAAAATTTGGGAAACCGAATAATACGTGGATTGCTTCGGGGAGGGTTCAAATATGAATTATTCGCAAATCTTGTCACTGTGCCCAAACTAATATACGCAGTTAGTGACTGTTTTCATAGTTTTCCTAAGAGGGTGCTAAGACTGGTTCGAGGAGAACTTTTACAAAACATATAATTTTTTTTAGTAAAAATTAAAATATCCTTCATTCTAATTTTTTTTTGTAACAAAATGTTGTCATTATAAGTCCTTCAAATTATTTTTCCTGCCCATCACATGCATCCACATTTTTCAATTTTAGTTTTTAATTTTCATAATAAAAATTAATAATCTTCGACATTCCGTTTTCAAAAAAATTAACTTCCTATTTAAGAATATTATTTATGAAGTATTATATTTAAAATAAAATAAAATATCAAATGAATGACATTATTATATTAAAAAATAAAATAAAATATCAAATGGTTGACACTTTGAAGACTTTCAGAGCAAAATATAAAATTTATGCTTCTCAAAGTTTGGATATTTTGTAATTGGTTCATGTTCCAGTGGGAGATATGAAAAAGGTATATATGACTAGAAAAGTCAAATTGAATAATATGAAAAAAGTATGAATATTGAGCTTGAAGATTTTAAAATATCATATAATATTGATTCAGTATGAAATAATCTTGAATTTATTGGAGTTTATTCGTGATCTTTAGAAATTTATTTGAATTTACTCGGAGTTCTCCAAGACTGTAAAGGTATTTGTGAAAGAACATTTTTTTCAAGGGACCGACTAACTATCCCCCAGCTCCTATCCCCCATTCATCTCCCAGTCAATAACTGTCTTTGTTGACTGCTAATTAAGAGGGGACCACAAATTTCAGCGCTAAAAGACAAAACAAAAACGCGTTATTATCGCGGCGAGTGCAAGTATTCATATGTAATACATAAATTATTCATATATAATACATAAAGTATTCATATCTAAGATATCAAATATTTTAAAAAAAAAACTGGACACATTACTTATCTATCTTTTACATGTTTTTAGAGGTGGTTTTTTTTTCTCTGTTTACTCTAACCAATATTTCTGACAATCTGTGAGAAATTTTGCAAATCTAAAACCACGAACGTCTTCTACGTAATTTTCTCTTTCAAATGAGATCCATGATGACATACTTTCGAGTTGTTCGTTGCACAAATATTCATACCTTGTCATTCAAGTATTCATACCTCATCAATATTTCACAAATAAAAAACTGGACACATCATTCACTCATTTTTTACCGATTGAAATTTCATTACCACTCAATCATTTTTTACTTGATATCTTAGGTATGAATACTTGTTCGACGAGGTATGAATACTTGCTCGACGTGGTATGAATACTTGCACGACGGATAACTCAAAAGTACTTCATCATGGATCTCATTTGAAAGATAAAATTGCGTAGAAAACGTATGTGATTTTAGATTCACAAAATTCTTCATAGATTGTCAGAAATATTGGTTAGAGTGAACGGAGAAAAAAAACTACCTCTAAAAACGTGTAAAAGATGGGTAAGTAATGTGTCCAGTTTTTTTTTAAATACTTAATATCTTAGATATGAATACTTCATATATTATATATGAATACTTGTGCGCGTCAGTTGTAAATTTTTTCAAATATAAGTGGTCCCCCTAGTTAATTAGTGGTCCCCCACGTAATTAATGATTGATACACGTTTTCTTTTGTCTTTTTGTGCTTGAAGTTGTGGTCCCCTATATAATTAATGATTGGTGGATGAATGGGGGAAAGGAGCCGGGGGAAAAAAATCTTTATCCTTTTTTTGACAAATACAAAGAACATTTTTTAATTTTCAATGCAAAATAATTTTACTTCATCCCACTTACTTTCAGAATTAACGTTTAATTACTTGAAATACACTGTGTTGAAAAGCAATGTCATCAATAACAGTGTTGAAATGTTGTTCTTGACAACAGTTTTATTTGCTTTCGAAATTAACGCCGTTTATGCTAGGATGAAAATATCCCCTATTTCATTTAATGGACACGTTCAAATATTTTTAATGCTAAAGATGAAAAGAAAAAATCGGATTGTGGGATATGTTTGCAAATAGGAAAGAGAATTTTGCTATTTTTTAATTAGAAATAAAAAAATTGTCGTCGTCCTATGTATATTAACTTTATTTTTTTGTCAGTCGTATATATACTTCATAATTTAAGTACAGTATGTACTCCCAGCATGATTTTATTTGCCCCGTGTGCAACCTATCTAAGAAGATAGCTGTATATATATGTGGGAAAACTCAAACATACAATCTTTAACTATGTTCTCTTAATTTATCTCAGAGAAAAAGAAAATAAAAACATCAGTAATTTAATTAAAAATGCAAATATGAAATTGGAGCCTTGGAGGAGTACAATATGCATTGACTAGAGTCCATGGCTCTATCAACAGCGTATCACAAGTGAAGGCACAAGTTTGCATAAGTTGCGGACCTCATCTTCTTTACCCTCATGGCCATTCCTCACCCATCTCAATTTTTGAAGGTTGGTTAGGTGTCGTAGCCCCTGAGGAACACACAATTCTTTACATCCATAAATATGGAGTTCTTTAAGAATGGGCATGGCCCCCTCCTCTATCTCCCAATCCTCTAGTACGGTAATATCTGAAAGACACAAATTTTCTAATTGGTTGAAGCCATTAGCTGAACATCTCATTTTTCGATTAGTTTTGACTTCATATAGTTGGAGGCTTTTGAGGCAATGTAGATTTTCCAGTACCGGCATTACATCTTGCAGGAATTGCCAATTACTAATGCTAAGATTAATGAGGTGAGGAGGTAACATGATAACATCAATAGGGGTCTTCCGATTGCGCTTAGTGCATAATCTTAGAGATTGTAGATTCTCATAAAATGGGAAGTCCCTCATATCAAATATGACTCCCGGAAAAGAACCGGTTAGGTTGAGAGAGATCAAGTTTTTTAACGTGCCTAGGAAAGCGACAACTACCATCCATGAACATGATTTGTGCTGTAACCATAATGTACGTAAATTGGGTAGATGAGGTAATCTAGTATTCCACGATTCATTGATAGTAACTCCGAAAAGCGTTTGCAAATTTGGTAGTTCTGTTGATGGTGGCAGTTCTGCAACACGTACTCCAGTCTTGACATGCCTTAGAGTCTTGATGTGCCACACATTATCAGGAAAATTATTTACGAATCCCTCATCACGTACTCTTAGATTGATATTAAGAGTCTGTATACACTTCATGGTGCCTATCACTTTCTCCAAGTATCTTTTCCCATACTTGTCATCTCCTACAGTACACTTGTCACTTAGATTCCCTATAAGATTCAAATATCTTAACTGACTTAATCCCTCAAACATTCCCAAATTTATGCTAACCTTTAAGTTCACATTGCTTACCACTTTGAGCAGCTTTTGCTTAGAACAATTCGGCATGACTTTATCATGAAAGCACAATAGAGTGCGGAGGTTTTGGCTCATCACGAGTTTATCACAATCTGGATGGTGAACTGCCACACGACGTGTCCTACTCAAGCTTTGTTGATCACAATTTGGATGTGAATACACCACAAGAAAGTTGTCCTCCTTGGCTTTTTGGATAGCAAGATCCCGTAGGAGATCGTGAATCAGCAATATATGATAGAACCATTAGAAGATCTAG
This sequence comes from Carex kokanica, assembly GCA_025461125.1. Classification (NCBI taxonomy): domain Eukaryota; kingdom Viridiplantae; phylum Streptophyta; class Magnoliopsida; order Poales; family Cyperaceae; genus Carex; species Carex kokanica. Next base: position 110,295 of record JAJGRX010000932.1, read on the forward strand.
ATTTTACTTGAACCAGGCTCCTGTTATTCAATAAGAAAATTTGTTTTAAACAGACAAGAATATTTGATTTGGAGTGCTCATAAATGTCATAGCTAAATTATTGGGGCTCACGTTTTTCTAAGGTAAGTAGTTAAGAAAGTCCTGATTATGTATTATAATATTAATTAATAAATTCCGAGGACAGTAAATATTTCATAAAGAAAAATATTTAGCTTCAAAACAATTCAATTGGAAACTCTGTATAAAACTTGTACGTGCTGATTGCATTGCGCTTTATTTTTATTTTTTTTTCTTTTTTCCTTTTTGTTTCTCCTGTAGTGCTCCTTATATTGGAATCCTATTGCATCCAAATGGTTTAGTATATGCCTAAAGGCTTTTATGAATAAATAACTAAACTGGAACCAGCACTTGTACAATGATATTAGCACGTTACACTAAAATGTGAGAAGCATTAAATGAATAAGTAATACCTCTGCACGAGATCCTCCAAGTAACTCTCCGCAGTTTCTTCGAATGTTCTGTTATCTTCTTGTGGTATGAAGCCTTCCGCAACCCACATTTGAAGTAAATTTTCGGCATAGATATCATGGTCTTCGGGAAATGCAGCAAAGTACATGAAGCACGACTTGAGAGCAAATGATAGATCCTCATAACTGGTGCCTATAATCTCGCTGCATTTTTTTCCATCAGTATGCCAACTCATTGTTTGTAGCACCTTACTCCAAGCAGTATAGTTGCGTGGCTTCTTTGATAATAGGCCTCCTAAAACAACCAATGCGAGAGGCACCGCACCGCATTTTTGTACAAATTGATCTGTGATATCAGAAAGATCATTAAAAGTACTTTTATTTGGATCATGATTTGGAAGAGCCTTTTCCAAGAAAAGGTCTACGCTTAACTCCTTTGATAAGAAGCCAAGTTTGTATGGTTCACACGTGGGATCTGCATCCTTGGCAACTTCAGAGGACCTAGTGGTTATAAGTACTCTACTTCCATTATTTTCGTTTGGGAATGCTTCTCCAATTTGAGTCCATAGTTCGTCTGACCAAACATCATCAAGGACTATGAGGTACTTTTTGTCTCTGAGAGACTCATGAATCTCGGTAAGAAAATCATTTGATTGCTTGCTTGAATCGATAGGAAGCTGGAGTTGTTTCGCTATTTTTCTCAAAATGTCAATTAGTTCGAACTTTTGAGAAATAGCTACCCATATGCGAAGTTCAAATTGTCTCTTGATATCATTACTGTAAAAATAGAACATTCAAGTGGATTTCAGTATGACAAAAATGTAAAGATAATAGACTCAAAAAAAGAGTAATGACATTTAGAAACAAGGTTCTAAATTCTAATCACTCAGATGCACAAGTGAACAAAAAAAAAACAGAGGTCTCCACAGGATAATGACATTTAGAATTAAATTTGGAATTGCACGGTAGAACCGCTTTGTCCATTTTCTCATTTAAGCAACAAGAGCAAGATAACAAAATTTCAATCGTTAATACTTAAAATTAAAGTACCCTACTTTAGCAAAGAGAAGAAATCGAAGACAAATTTGATGAGAAATGAAGAAATCTCACAAAATTTCAACAAGGAAGTCTCTCCGTCAGAGAAAGAGGGGAAACAGAAAATTGGATTTGAGAGAGAGTCTCACAAGAGGTGAGAAGTTTTCTGGATTATCGGATATCCGTTATATAAAAATTTACGGATATAGATAATTATCCGTACCCGAATACGTATCCGTTTTTAAAATCAAAACTATATCCGTATTCGAATCTGCATAGATCATATTTGTATCTGCATTCGTATCTGCAAACTTCCATATCCGAGTATTTGAATCAGCAAAAATCCAGATCCGGATAATATCCGGTCCGTTTGCACCTCTATCGAGTTGGTTTATTCTTTTTTTAGCAGATAAGATTCGATCCGATGTGTATTGTTCAAGATGTGCGGTCATGATTGTTTCTGACATATTGCGTTTTTAATTTAATGGTTGTAATATCAGTCAGACCATTTGAACGGTCCGGATTTTGACGAATCAGATATCAACTCAAAATTTGAGATATCTCAGAGGATGCTGGATCTCAAAACCACTTCACTCAAACGCTAGATTTCGACGAATTTTATATCACCTGAGGTAACATAATATTTTTCTTTAGATCCAGATCGTTCAATCAAAATACATAAGAATATATTAAAGGGATCCCATGCATTTCACCTCGGTTTGATTGGTCCAGATTTTGATTAGACGGTGCGGATCTAAAGAGAAATATTTTGTTGCCTTAGAGGACATGAACTCGATTCTGACTCGACTGACCAATTCGACCCTTTTGTTCAGTCAATTATTATCAGCCTTGCGATGAATCGTGTTAATACATACTTTTCTTATAATTATATACAATTGATTTACTAAAAAATAAAAAATTATATGAACTTGATTTAATAAAAATTTAAGTTTTTACCTACAAAACTTATTATATGAGGCAGTTCACAGTTGTCTCGTAAATCATAAATTCACCAAAAAAATTGTTAGAAAATTATAGTACGTGAGTGAGTTCGATAATTTGGCAAATCGATTTATAATTTCTACAAATTTATGAAACATATTTCATAATTTTTGCTAAGCATAAAGTTAAAATCAACACTGGATAAGTTAGAAAAAAAATTAGAATACACTTGTAGACTAAAAATATATAAAATTCAACCAGATTTATTGTTGTAAAATAATGAGTGTAATCAATTCTTAAATCAAACAATTAAATTCTAAACTATTTTTTTCTAAGAATAAAACAAATATATATAGCACATACCAATTGTATACTTTTTGTGCAAGAGTAGTTTTTCCGAGCCCACCAACTCCCCAAATCGAAACGACAGACCGTCTCTTATTGGTCTCATCTAGCAACTCTTTGACCACATGGTCTTGGTCCTCTTTGAACCCGACAACATTGGGATCAATGTCCGGTAGCACAGGTGGCCTAATAGGCAGTTTGAACTCTCCACTGTTCTCGCCTAGAGTATTAATTTCATACCTTGATGAAATTAATAGTTTAGTCAAAAATAATAAACATAATAAATTAGTTAATTAGTCAAATAATTTGGGTGAATGTATGTACATAATTGGGAAAATTGGTTATTTGCCACTTCAAATTGTAAAATACCATCCTGAAATTTGAAATTGTAAAAATACCACTCTAAACTTCATTAATTTCTAATTTTGTCATTTATACTGTATTCTTATACTACTTTTTATTAAAAATTAACTGAAAAATACTGTTTTGGCAGCACGAAGATCGCAGCAAAGGAGATGTGCAAAAGAAGAATACAATATTTTTCAGTTAATTTTTAATAAAAATAGTATAAGAATACAGTATAAATGGCAAAATTAGGAATTAATGAAGTTTAGAGTGGTATTTTTACCATTTCAAATTTCGGGATGGTATTTTTCCAATTTGAAGGTTTTGAAGTGGCAAATAACCAATTTTCCCTTAAAAATTTATATATAAATTAAATGTTTAGATTTTCTAGAGTTAAGAGAGTTGAAAAATATTAATTTAGTATGAAAATTTCAGCTACCCTTATTTTCCTCCTCATTCTCTCTTGTACAAAATACACAAAACAAAATACTCTAAATCAAAATTAACATAGGTCGTGAATAAACCAACATATATACCTGCGTCTGCTAGCCTCAATCTCATCCATCCTTTTCTGGATCTGAGTTATTTCATGGACAAGTTTGTGTACAGTCGGTAGGTTTTTTGTTATCTTCAACTTCTTTTTCATGGACTCCATCATGCCAGTGGGTTTTTGCGGTATTGGAGGAACCTCCGAGAGAAAGGTGTCAATGACATCTTCTATTAAATGTTCTACATCTCTCACCTCCTTTACCCAATGCTTCTGTGTCTCATCTATTATCTGCTTTTTGTCAGCATCCTTCAAGAAAGCCTGAATCCAGCCGAATTCACGGGTCACTGCCTCCAGTTGCTTATCGACATTGTATAGGCGTAAAACCTCCTTAACAGCAGCATCAGCGAGCTTGCTCACCACAAAATTTACAATGCTCTCAGCCATCTCTCTTCTGTATTCTAGGTGGAGCTGAAACTAGTTAGAAAGAATAAAATGTTGGTGTTATGAGAAAGGAATTACAAAAGGAAAAGAGAAACTGGCCGCTGGTTGATGCGTGCAATGTTGGGTAAGTGAAGCATTAATTGTTTCTAATGGACAAAAAACTAAAATAAGATCAACATACAATACAAGACCAAAAATCTTCATTTAAAGTAGTATTTTGTACCAATTGCATCCATTACCAAATTTGTAAAAATGCTGGGGGCAATTTTAATTTAAATTTCACGACACCAACCTCAGCCAACTTATTTTCTCTCTCTCTCTCTCTCTCTGCAGTCGACGTTGAAAAGAAAAACACAAAACCAACTGAAAAAAAAAAACAAACACAGCTAACAAATCGCACAACTGATCAGAAACAAAAGCGAAGGTATTGCTTACCAGTAAAAAGGGAGGGGATGAATACTGGGCAAAGGGGTGTCAATGGAGAGAGTATCTTGGTGCGAACGTCGTAGAGCTGTCGGATTGGAATTTTAGTTACTAGAGCGCCACCAATTTTCACCGGAGATATTTTGTCCAATACCTCTCAGCTATCTATTCTAGTGAGAAATATTGGTGTATTATATGAGAAAGGCGTGATAAAAAGAATAGGAGCAATGTTCAGTAAGTAAAGCATTAATTGTTTTCAAGTTGTTAGTTTTCAATGAATATGTGAACGTGATAGCATCGGGCCCCGAGCCGTTTTCAAACAAAATTTGTCTTGGAATTGAAAGGATTTCTTAATTTTCTCCGTTCCATGAAGAAAGGACATGTCCAGTTACCTTCTGAAAGCACAAGTGATTGATTTCTCCAGTGCTTTGTCAATCAGAGAAAATGAACAAGGAATCAATTGTAAAATGAGCCTAACGTGCTCTTAGCAATTACTGCTCGGGACCCGATGATATCACGTTCACATATTAATTAAAAACTAACAAGTAGCCATTAATGCTTCGCTCATCCAAAGGTTTGGTCCGTTAAGATTCGATATCTGATTGCAAGTGGCATTTAAATCCTTGCATAACTAACGGAAGTTTGATAAAACTGGTACCAATTAGAATTATATTTTCCAAGTTGAAATACAAATAAAAATTTCACTTGAGAAATTCATCGAATAACTTACAAACGATTTTGGCTGACAGTGATCGTCGTCAAGCCGAGGAAAGGGTCGAGCAGAAAAGAAAACTAGTACAATATGACTTCTACATCAAAAAATTATTCAACATTTTTGGTTCACAAGTCACTACTACAAAAAAGGAGATTATACACGGACAAAAATGGAAGAGCTACACGGATTTCCTACCGTGTTTAAATCGAGGGTGTATAAATAAGTCAATAACTATACACGGACATTTGTCCGTGTACAATTTCAACGATTCTACACGGATAACTACACAAACAGCCGTGTAAAAAGCCCAGAATGTGTCGCTCTCCATGATACAGAGCTACACGGATATTAGCTAAACAACCGTGTATGATTCTTTTCGTACACGGACTTTTAACTAAAAACCCGTGTAGCTTGACTCTTTCTACACGGACATTTAGTAAAATGTCCGTGTAGCTCTCCTCTTTATACACGGACATTTAACTAAATGTCCGTGTAGCTCTCCTCTTTCATACACGGACTTTAGTTAAATGTCCGTGTATAAAGACCATTTTTTTTTTTTTTTGTATTTTTTGTTTTTCGGCTAGCCTCCAGTTTTGCTAGCCAGTTTTGTTACAGAGAACTATTCCATATTTCCCATATTTTCCAGATTTCATATAACAAGAAATCCATATTTTCCAGATTACCAAGAAATTCATATTTTCCAGATTACCAATAAATCCATATTTTCCAGATTAGCCAGAAATTCATATGCAATAAATTATACAATATTCACATACACCAAATTATACAAAATTATGGAAATCCATGTTGAGCATTGCAAAATTCTGATACAAACCACCTTGCCCACACACACCTGATATCGTCGATCTGCTCCTTGGTGTAATGCGGTTGCTTTGGCAAATTCTACAATTACAATTTGGTATTAGTTAGTAACAAGAAAAGGTAGATGAAATACAGTCGCAAATATCAATTGCTATTATATAGGAACAATTAATATGAATTACATACCGCGTTTGGGAATTGGAATTGTATTCTTTCGACAAAGTCAAACATGAAAATCATCGTGTAGTAAGCGCATTCCCAACCCTCCAACTGTTGCGGGCCCTGGAATTTGCATTTAGCGGCCTATGTTAGAATGATAATAATTTTTTGGTCAATATATATGAAATTATAAATTTATAGTGTGCTCACCAGCAACCACTTCCAACCCAACTTGGTTTTCTTGCTCTTGTTATGCGATCCTCCCTCTTTAACATATTTCGCAAAAGCCCTTACAAAATTGAGTGAATGTTTATAGCAATTTTATAATTTGATATAATTGAAAAAAATTCAAACCAATTAAATTATTATTACTTACTTGTTGACATAAGGGAATATATCTTTGCACTTGTTAGCCGGGATATTTCCTTCGGGCTTACAAGAATCAACAATTATGCACGTATTTAGGTAAGGCACAATTATTATCAGACACCAGTGCTTGCTGTGGGAGGATAAAAATTAAAGTACTTTAGCATATAATAGTAACACGAGTGTTTGCTAATATGAACAATACATAAGCTAAGGTTAGAATTAACCTCTGGTGGTACGGCAAGAGAATGTATTTCTTCTCCTCCTCCTGAACACGATGCAACGCTGAACAAATGTACTCGATACCCTCCTTCGAAGAACGTCTCAGCATTGTAGCACTCACCATCTCGGGGTCCAGAAATACGCACAAGTTCTTCCTTTGTACCATCTCATCACAATTTCGGATTAGCTTCCTGAAAACTCAAAATTTTACATTAGAATTATATTTGAGTTGTATACAATAATGAAAATATTTTTGAGTCACTAACATGAGTAAAATGGAGATGAACGACACATCGAGCCATTTATCGGATGACGAGTGGTGGAGAATGTCCCTGAAGTCTTTGAACGACATGGTGATAATACCGCCGCCATGTAAAAACATCCCAGGTGGGACGGGGATGAAGATATCCCTCATGCTTTCGGGTGTCGACATCAAGCGGTCGTGGAGAAGGCGCAAATCACCGGGCAAACGGCTGTATTCTTCTTCGGTGACCAAAGGACGGTCTGGTGATCCTGGCGCGTCAGCCCCAACGTCGCAAGCCACAACAGTCCGTACCGGTGACATCAACTCCTGTGCACCGATGTCATCATCTCCTCGTGTCTGCATTAAAATTAACATATCTTCTTCAATTATTTGAACAAGAATGATTTGAATGTAACAAAAGAAATGAATTATTTAGATATTACCTGATGCAAAATAATCTGACTCCTGGGCCATTGGACAAATGACTTGCGGACATCATCAAGAATGAACTGAGCGACGGTAGGGGCAGGAAGAGGTATGCGCCCCCATCCCTCCACGACTGAGTCAACCTGCACACATGCATAGTCGGGCAAGAGCTGAGCATGGTGTACAATCGAGACTCCTGGAAGTACAACGCCCGTGGCAACGGTCAGAGGAGAACTACCCTGCCACAGGACGAGGTCGCATGCTCTGGGGTCCTGCAATTATCAAAAAGTTGTTACTTTTTAATGGTGCGATGTTGTCTAACAATGCTACAAACAGGTATGAATTACCTTTAGACTATAAAACAGTAGTGATTACCTTTAGATTTTCCAAATCATCTAAGGCCCAAGTCCCGGATGCTTGGCTACTTCGCCGAACTCCCGGCGAAATAGGAGGTGGTTGCTCGGATTGCTGCGCAAGAGATGAAAACCGGTTCAACAACCTTGATTCCATCTCAGCCATCTTTGCGTCGTACGCAGCCATCTTGGAGTCGTACTCTTTGCTGACCTCCGCGCGTACCTGCGCAACTATCTCGTCTTTATCAACTCTGGCACGAGGTTTTCTTCGAGATTTTTCACCCTCAACTCGGAACACCTCCTTCCAGCCCCTGTAGGCCCCTACACCCCTTACCCGGCCCGTGTGTTCTGGATTCCCGAGCGCTGCGGCCAAGGAATCATTTTGTCGTTCGACCGACCGGGCACCCGAACTGACCTCCTGCTCCACCTCCAACTGTTAATAAAAAAATTAGTTAGAGCAAAAGATCAAGTGATGTACATTCGAAGTTATAATTTCGTTTGAATGACACAAAGTTATAACAAAGGACTCTTACCATTCTCTGAGCCACGGGCTGCAATTTCTCTGGGAGTACTATCCTCCCGTCAGCGGTTAACTCAGATCTACCCATGAACCAACATTGGCCCCTAGGATTTTGGATCTGGACCACGGGTGAGTCTGAATTTCTGTTTTGCTCCAGTGCTGTCTTCCACTCTGCCGACTTACCCTCGTAACCAGCTGACCCTAAATGGTGCGGATACTTGTTCATGCCAGCGATCCTCTTGCCTTCTTTACTTTTTGCCTTCACATGTGCAAGAAAATCAATTAGTTTTAGAAAAATAATTGAAAATCGAGAAAAAACATAAACTACTTTGGATTATGTTACATACCTTGAACTCTTCTGTGGACTTCAAAGCTTGAAACTCCTCCCACACCTCTTGTGTTACCCAAGGATAGTACCATACCGGACTTCTCCCTTCGTCCATGAACTCTGTCTTCAGCGTGCTCTTGAATTGCTTCCAACCTTCGTTCATGATCCTCAGAGTCTTGACCTTTGGGGTATCGCTCTCGATGTTCCACTGAGCCTGAGTGACACCAAATTAACTGCATTTAATTTCATGTACAACAATGAAAATAAAGTAAAGAGTTGTTCGGTGCTTTACCTTCACCATGTTCCACCAGTCGTTCTTCTCCTCTTTATCAAACTTATTCCAACTCTCTACAAGGATACTTGCCTTTCGCTTCACCAAATTGCAACACCAATTTGAGTACGCCATTCGGTTTGGACCTTCCGCACGCCCGTCGTCCGTGAACCGGATTTCCAACTGCTTCTTCTCAGACGTGCTTGTGCACATTGTCGGACCTCTTTTCCTTCTTTCTGATGAGGCAGTAGCTTGCTGATCATCTTCTGCCATCGCATCTATGTGCTCACCCTCATCCGACATGGTTCTGCCATACAAAGAAATATTATATAAACACCAAATGGAGAGAATTAGTTTACTCATATATGCACATTAAGTTATGCACATTAAGTAATGGACCTATGTGCAAAACAAACACCACAGTAAAATGGAGGACTTCAAAACACACAAAATGGACCTTAATTTCATATTTTTCTGATTTTAATTCGATTTTATATGATTTTCCAAAGTTCAGCCTCTCAAAATGAAAATTCTGCACCTTTAAACATCAGATTTTCTCAAAATGAAAATGTGAACTTTAAAAAATCATATAAAATGGAAACAAAATCATAAAAATATGAAATTTGTGTCCATCTTGTGTGTTTTGGAGTCCTCTGTCTGTTGGTCAAGTTATAATCTTGTTTTGGTCACGGCATTGATCTGCACTGATCAATTTACCAGCAGAGGTCATTTTGGCCGTTTAGAGTACATTTCACTACTTTGCACATAGGTCCTCAAATAATGTTGAGATAAAAAAATAAATCAAATAGGTCACTACATAAATTAACAAATATGTCACTACTGCAGAAATTAAATAGGTCACTACTTCAAATAGGTGCAAGCCGATTTTTTTTTTGTCTTAGGGATAGTAAAGTGGCACCAGCACAATTAACTATATCCACCAGAAATTTAATAGGTTTTGAACTATAGGCACAGCACAGCAAAGCAAAGCAGAAAATTTAATAGGCACAACACAGCAAAATAAGCAAAAAAAACTTACAAATCAGTAGTGAGAACAGCAAGCGGCGACAATGAGCACAGCACAATGAGCACAGTAGAGGCGGCGACAATGAGCACAGCAAGGCAGAAGAGGCGGTGACAGAGGCGGCGGAGAGGGTGACAGAGGCGGCTAAGAGGGAGGGTGATAGAGGCGGAGTAGTGAAAAGGATTTTGAAAGAGAAGAGAAGGATTTGAAGCGGCTCGTTTTCAGAAAGAAATTGGAAGAGAGCTTTTGAAAAACATTGTACACCTCTTTCTACACGGACATTTAGTAAAAGTCCGTGTACAAATCCCTGGTTTTTCTACACGGACTATTTAGTAAAAGTCCGTGTATAATTAGTCTTTCTACACGGACATTAACTAAAAGTCCGTGTACAAATCCCCTTTCTACACGGACTATTAAGTAAAAGTCCGTGTAGCTCTCCGAACCTTTATACACGGTTTTATCGTAAAATCCGTGTACAATGACTATTTATAAACGGACTATTAACTAAAAGTCCGTGTACAAAAAGTTCAAACATATTAAATTATGTTTCTTTTTATTTTTTATTTCATTATTTCAGAATTCACTAATATTTTAAAAACTAATACTAATATTTGAACTAGAATTTTTTTAATATTATTAAAAAAATGAACTAATATTTGAACTAGAGGAATCTAATATTTGATATTTGAACTACAAATGTTTAATTATATATTACAAAGTTGTTTCTAAAAAGGAAATATTACAAGTTTAAATTTTAATGATATTATTTAGACAGATTATTTAAGTTAATTTTAAATAATTTACTTTTTAGTGATTATCCATGAATTAATTATTTGTTGGTTGTTTTGTACTGCTAATTCATATCTATAACAGTATTTATTTAGATAGCATGAAGTATTTAACAAAATAGTTAAACGGAAAGAAAACAAAATGCTGATTAAATTAAGAACAAAAATATATTACATCAAAACAAAATGAAAAAAAAAAGCTAACTTAATTAAACACTCCTTCACTGGCCTGGCTGGATTGCTCCTTGGCCTGACCCCCTCCTTTTAATCCAGGGTCTCTTTGGCCTGATCCAGGGATTGCCCCTCCTTTTGTAGGGCTTTGGTGGTGGGTGCTCCCTTGGGCTTCGTCGTGGCACATTTGAGGGCGGCCATGGCCATGTCCTCCTGTAGTTGGGAGGAGGCATTTCATAGCCGGGAGGGACTTCGGGAGCATCTTCGGGAATGACATAGCCGGGGGGCAATGGCCATGGCACATTTGCGTCTTCTTCCGGTGGCACCGAAGCGGCCATTTCTTCTTCCAAATTCTCAGAGAAAAGTAATCGAAAAGGGGGAGTTTCTCAGATTATATTGAATTTTGAAGTCTTTTCGTCTTCTTAATTAAAAAGATAAGGCAACTTCTCGAATTCCATGTACAAAAGGCTTTTGAAGGTCGTTTAATTTTGAATTTCGTCTTATAAGAATCATACACGGTCATTTAATTAAAAATACGTGTACAAAAGGCTTTTAACAGTTTAATTTTCAAGAGTTGTTTCGCCTTATAAGCAATGTACACGGGCTATTAAGTAAAAGTCCGTGTAGCTCTCCGAACCTTTATACAAATCCCCTTTCTACACGGACTATTAAGTAAAAGTCCGTGTAGCTCTCCGAACCTTTATACACGGTTTTATCGTAAAATCCGTGTACAATGACTATTTATAAACGGACTATTAACTAAAAGTCCGTGTACAAAAAGTTCAAACATATTTAATTATGTTTCTTTTTATTTTTTATATTATTTAAACTAATAATAAATTATCTAAAATATATAGTATCACGTCTAATATTTAAAACTTATACTAATATTAACTAATACCCGGTTTTTTATTATTATTAAAATTTGAACTATAGACATTTAATATTTGTACTAGTAATTAAAAACTAATACTAATATTTTATATTTTATTTTTATTATATAATATCTTAACTAATATTTTGAAAACTAATACTAATATTTGAAATAGAAATTTTGTACCATTATTATAAAAAATGAACTAACATTTGAACCAGAGAGCTACAAATATTTTATTTTTGAACTACAAATATTTTATTCGTAATATTTAATATTCATACTAATATTTAAAAACTAATACTAATATTTTATTTTTTATTTCATTATTTCAGAATTCACTAATATTTTAAAAACTAATACTAATATTTGAACTAGAATTTTTTTAATATTATTAAAAAAATGAACTAATATTTGAACTAGAGGAATCTAATATTTGATATTTGAACTACAAATGTTTAATTATTACAAAGTTGTTTCTAAAAAGGAAATATTACAAGTTTAAATTTTAAACAAAAAATAAATATTACACACCGGGTTTTTTTTTCCTTTTTCTCTTTTTTTTTTCCCTTTTCAACAGTACTCTCGGCCCATATTCCTTCATTGTGGTCGGATTGCATGTAGTTCGCTCCGTCGTTTTCTTCAATTGTTGCTACCTCAGGGTCCATGTCGGCACAAAATGGAGGTATTTCGTCGAACTGGTCATACTCTTCTTCATCAACGACATTTTCTACCCCGACAATCCTTCTTTTTCCAGATAGGACGACGCTCCACCTATCATCACTCGGGTCAGTGACATAAAAGACTTGGGTGGCTTGCTTGGCGAGTATAAACGGATCATCAACATACCCAAATTTGTTAAAATCAACGAGTGTGAACCCGTCGTTATCAACTTTAACACCCCGGTCTTCGACCCATTGACACCGAAACAAGGGAATGCTCAGGCGAGGATTGTAAACGAGCTCCCAAATTTCTTCAATGACTCCATAATATGACCTCGATGCTGTTACAGCCTGGCCATCCCCAGATCTACTGAATTCTTGAGACGTCGCCACCAACGTCACCCCACTATTTTGCATTGTACTCTTCTCACTTTGCTGTTTAGTGTAAAAAGTATAACCGTTAATTTCGTATCCTTGGAATGTTTTGACAACAATTTGGGGTCCTTCGCCCAGCAGTTTAACAATTTCAGGTACGGGGTGTGACTTCACTCTTTCTTTCAGCCATCCTATAAAAGAACGATTATGCTCGTTAGTAAGCCACTTCTTACTTCTCGTGTAGTTCTGTTGTTTAAGGATTGTCATGTGCTCATCTATGTAGGGAGCAACATCTGTCATGTGCTGTAGTACAATAAAATGTGCCTTATGTAGATCATTTATATCAGCAACTACGGCTCTCAACCCAATTGTCCCGACTCCTTGGAGCCTTCCCTCGTATCGCGACTTCGGAACGCCAATTGGATCCACACCGGCCATGTAGTTGGTGCAAAACTCAATCACCTCTTATGTGGAATATCCTTCTATAATGCTACCTTCAGGCCGATGTCGGTTCCTCACGTACTTTTTCAAGATGCCCATGTATCTCTCGAACGGATACATATACCGCAGGAACACGGGACCACAGATCTGAATTTCTCTCACAAGATGAACAGCAAGGTGAACCATAACATCGAAAAAAGATGGCGGAAAATACATCTCAAGTTGGCAAAGAGTAACGACGATCTCCTTTTGCAAAGAGTCCAATTTTAGAGGGTCTATCACTTTGGAATTGATTGCATTGAAGAAAGAACAGAACTTCGTAATGGTTTCCCGAACCTCCTTTGGTAAAATTCCCCGAATTGCAACCGGAATCATATGTGTCAGTAAAACATGACAGTCGTGGGATTTCAGACCAAGCAATTTCAGGTCCTTCTTCGACACCAGCTTCTTAATATTCGAGGAATACCCCGATGGAACTTTAATACTATGAAGGCATTCACAAAAGCTTGTTTTCTCTTTCTTCGACATTGTGCACAGTGCGGGGGGTAGGTACGTGCGCTTCCCTTTCTCCTGCGGTGCAAGCTCGGGTCGTATTCCCATTTCAACCATGTCTTTCCGAACTTTAATACCATCTTTAGTCTTTCCCTTAATGTTCAACAGTAAACCGATCAAACTGTCGCAGACATTTTTTTCAACATGCATGACATCTATGCAATGTCTCACTTCTAAAAATTCCCAGTACGGTAGATCCCAAAATATGGACCTTTTTTTCCAAATATTCTTCGGTGGTGCTTCGGCACATTTTCCAAAAATAACATCAAGGTTTTTTACCCGATTGAAGACACTTTTCCCGTCTAATGGACGACGGGCCACTCCAAGCTCAATTTTCCCGTTGAATGCACTCTTCTTCTTACGGTATGGGTGATTAACAGGAAGAAACCTACGATGCCCCATGAAAACATTCTTCTGACAATTTTTCAGCCTCAGCACCTGCGTGTCATCTTCACAGATAGGGCACGCTTTTGCTCCTTTACAAGTGTAACCCGATAAATTCCCATACGCTGGAAAATCATTTACTGTGCAAAACACCATGGCCCGCATTTGAAATACCTCTTTGCTGTACGCATCCCAGACCGGGACGCCATCACGCCATAATTTCTGGAGGTCCTCAATTAATGGTGCGAGATACACATCTATGTCATTTCCGGGTTGCCTGGGTCCTTGGATTAGTAATGACATCATTATATATTTGCGTTTCATGCACAACCAAGGAGGAAGATTATAGATGGCTATAAGAACTGGCCAAGTACTGTGCCGACTGCTCAAGCTTCCAAACGGACTCATTCCATCTGTGCTCACCACAATCCTAAGGTTTCTCATTTCAGAACCAAATTCTTTGAAGTGTCTATCAATGTTCCTCCACTGAGGAGAATCGGCCGGGTGCCTTAGTTTACCGTCTTTTTTGCGCTCTTCTTCATGCCAACGCAATGATTTCACATCCTTGGAATTCGCAAACAACCGTTTGAATCTTGGTATTATCGGCAAATACCACAACACCTTAGTCGGAGGCCGGCCCTTTTTGTCATCGTCACAATCATCAGTACTGTCCTGGTCCTTACGTTTATACCGTGAAACACCGCATTTAGGACAGACATGCATGGTCTCGTACTCGTTACGGTACAATACACAGTCGTTCGGACATGCATGTATTCTTTCGATCTTCAACCCCATTGGACATATCAATTTTTTCGCCTGATATATTGTACCGGGTAACTCGTTGTTATCTGGGAGCATTTCTTGTAAAAGCTGTAATAAGGACGTGAAACTCTTATCGCTCCAACCATTGTCTGCCTTTAAGTTTAATAATTTCAACACAGCTGACAGTTTCGTAAATTTGGTACACCCGGGATACAACTGCTTTTTGGAATCATTAGACAAATTTTGGAATTTATCATAATTTTTATCACTAATTTTATCTTCCGCGTCACGAAATATTTCCTCCAGATTTTCAATAAACTCGTGTTCTACATTTTCACCAGAATTCATCTCCATCTCATCATCGTCGGTTCCGGGTTCAATATTATCAAAAATTTCGGCATCCTCGTAATTCTCGTTCCAATCAAGTTCAAAATTATCAGAAATTTCTACATTCTCATCATTCAATTCACAACGATTAAAATCTTTATTGGTACTACTACTTTCACCAAATTTCTCACCGTGCATGATCCAACATGTATATCTCTTCTTAAATCCCCGACAAATTAAATGACCTCTAATTTCTTCGGAGTCCACAAATCTTAAAATATTTTTACAATCTCTACAAGGACACAAAATGTCTTTTTCTTTTTTCTTCACTCTATACATCTTAGCAAATTTTATAAACTCATCAACGCGAACCAAATATTCTTCACTGTCACGTCGCAATTCGTACATCCAACTTCGATCCATCTGGAAATTAAATTATAAAAATGATTTGATCAATTAATCAAGCATGGTCAACATATATTGTACCAAATTTTGGGCTTACAAAGGGCCGGTTTACAATCCTAACCCACTCTTTGAATATTATGTCTCATATGTGAACACATATTAGCGAGTTTTAATTAGTATTTGAGAAAAATTCGGCAGCATTTCCCCTTAACTCCCCAAGTATGCGTACGAACCACATACTCGTAGGAGCAATAAGGGAAAATACCGTCGAACTTTCCTCAAATACTAATTAAAACCCACTAATATGTGTTCACATCCTAAATGAGACACAATATTCAAAGAGCAGTCCCAAAACGGGGACTGTCCAAAATTAATCCCTATTGGATTAATTTTGAACGGGCATGGACCTAAAAATCATTTATAGGTCGGTTATTGGACAACAATACACTAATTATATATTTACATTACCTAATTACTAATTAAATCAAGCATGCATGCATATATTACACACCTAAGTAAATAAGCAATAATAATTACTAAACAGAAAATTAGAGAGGAAAAAGGAAAATATGTATATACTAACCTTCGAAATTTAGAGAGGAGAAAATAAAAACTTCAAAGATGACAGCTTCCAGCTATGCTAGCCTTTAATTTGCGGAAATCAGATCTCAGTTCAACACAGACAGAGGGCGTATTAATTACTTGATCAAAACGGCGCAGCTGGAGCTAGAAGTCTCTGGAAGAGAAGGGCCCTTTTATATTGGATAAAACCCTACGCGGATTTTCTACACGGATTTATACTTAGCAATCCGTGTAGCTCTGTCACAATTTAAACACGGTTATTTATTAAAAAAGCCGTGTACAATAACCCTTTATACACGGATATTTGATAAGAAAACCGTGTAGCTCTCTTAATATTTGTACACGGACATGTTACTAAAAACCGTGTAGCTCTCTTAATATTTGTACACGGTTATTTAATCAAATATCCGTGTAGCAATTCATACACGGATTTTTGTATAATATCCGTGTAGCTCTCTCAATCTTTTCCGCACGGTTTCTTTCCACGCGGCTTTTTTTTCCCTAATAAACCGTGTAGCTCTCTCAAACAATTCTACACTGATTTATAACTAAGTGTCCGTGTATAATTCCTCAATATTTTTAACCCTTTCACAATTTCATATTTGACACACGGTTTTTATATAAAATTAGAAAAACCGTGTACAATGTGCAGTGTAGAATTAGCTTTTTTGTAGTAGTGAGTGCCCACTGAACATGTAATTTAGACAAATTTTAGAACTAATTTTTGACACTTCGGTTTTAAAGTTCATTACTATGTTGACAAATTTTAATATGACACTTTGGTTATAAGTTGCTTGCTAAAATCATCATATCATCTATCTGATACATGTGTTGTGTAGCATTATAAGTAAGGTTTGTATGGTGCTTCTTAGTTAGCCATGTTCATTACTTGTACATTTATGTGGTGCTACTTTTCTTTTGCAAATTATAATACCAGCAGTTCTTAGCAATAGTGATTACAATAAAATTCATCAATCTAGAAAGGTTTGTTTCGTGCTGCTACAAAAACCATATATATTACTTGCAAATTGTAATATAGAAATTCACAAGTTAAGTCACCCCTCAAGTTATTGACGTAGTTGCACAACACTTACGTATTTATTATTATTTTGATATAACTGTTTATCGTGCATTCAACAGTAGTGTGTTGCCTTTGCTACTAATATATAGTGGAATCGGTGGCATATTATACTAAATAAATATTTTTGGCGTTGTCCAACTTAGGCTCAAGTACCAAATCTTGGGACTCAATAAGGTGTGATTGGGAATTTAAGTACTTTTCAGGTGCCACTTGTTTAGGGCTGCACAAAAAATTCGTGTTCGTATTTCGATTCGAGTTTGATTCGAAAAAGTTCGTAAAAAGTTCGATTCGAAATTGAGTTCGTTCGAAATTATTTCAAACCAAACTTAGTTCGAAATTAATTCAAACCAAACTCAAACTGGACCTAATCGTTCGAAATAGGTTCACAAACCAAATTTAGTTCGAAATTAACTCAAACGTGAACCGTTAATTTTTGCTTATAACTTATGTTCACTGATGAAAATATAAGCCGTCCAGTCTTAGCCCATTCAACAATAAAGCCAAAAATAAAAAAATTAAACAAATCCAGCCTTAGCTCATAATCGTTGGTTGTGAAATTTAGGTATTCTCACTGTTGGTTGCGAACTGTTATAACCCGTAAAATTAGGATAATTAATTAGTTTGATAATTAATGATTTTAACTAATTAAAAATTTAAATTTAAAAATGAAGATAAAAATTTATTCATAAATTGGATCAATTCAACTAGGTAAATTTAATCATTTAAATCCGGTTGCGAATTTATTAAATTAAATTAGAACTAAATAAACAAACGGGGTTTATTAACTTGATTTTGAATGTTGATTTACACTCGTTATACACTTGACTACACCGATCGGAATTGAAAATTGTGAAAACTTAGTTGGAAATTTTTATTTCGAATCCAGGGGAAAATGTACCGAGCTCTCTTTTCTTTTCTTGATTTCGAATTTTTATATCGAGCTCTCTCTCTCTCTCTCTCTGACTAGTGACTACAGACTCCCCCCTCACATTTCTCTCTCTTTTACTCCTCTCTGCTGGCGCTGGCGGCTGGCCCTCTCTATTACTCCGCTCCCTCTCTTTCTCTGTCTTGCTTCCCGCTGAGACAAATCTCTCTCTCTCGCTCTTTTCAGTTTCCCCCCTCTGCTGGTTATTATTGAAGACCCTAGGGTTTTGGGTTGGTTTGTTGAGGTCGGATCTAGGTGACGGCTGTGACACGAGGTGCTTCCTTGGTATCGGCGATTTTGCCTCTCTTGCGGGTTGCGCCAAATAGGGTAATTTTACGCCTTTTTATTTTCTGGGCTGTGCTTGTTTTTTTTGTTGATTTCTTGGTTCTTACCCCGGTACCAAACTGGTACTGGGTTGTTTCTGCGGTTCTATTTTGTTGGGTTTTGGAATTATCCGCCTCCCAGTCAGTATCTCTGGGTAAGGGCCAGCTGAGTAGCAACACGTCTAGATTTTTCTTTGATAAAATATTTGCTTTTGCAGCATCTGATATTCTGATGCATGTTTTACTTCTCTTAAATTATAAATTTCCAATTTTCCGTGCAAATCAAGGTCCTGTAACTCCGTAATTTGACACCCAGCATCATTGTCCACAATATAATTTGTTAGAGTTCTTAACTTCTTTAATTGCCCAAGGCCGGGAGGTACTCTCTTTAATTTCTCACAACTGTTAATGTAAATATGTCTCAGACTTCTCATGTACCTCATACCTGTTGGCAGTTTGACTAGAGTATTTTCTGTGCTGGTACCCCTTTTTGCTGTCTTGCTTGCTCTGTGATTTCCAAAATAAGCAAAACTTTCTTTCAAATAAGCAAAACTTTCTCTCTTTTAAATAAGCAAAACTTTCATGAATGTCAAATTTCCAGAATTCATCTTTAATTCTAAATTTCTAATGCTTCTGTTTTCAGCTAAATATTTATTTGCCTAAATTTTTTTATAGGATGTTGTAGGTTGAATCTTCTCATACTCCCATTAATGAGGTGGAAGAAGAGGTTACGGGAAATAGTTCAAAAGCCGGACGCAAAAGAAAGTCGGACGTGTGGCATTGGTTTAAAGTGATTTCTGTGAATGTGAAAGGGCCCAAAGGGGCAACGGTGCCGAAGCGCAAGGCAGAATGTTCCCAATGTAAGTAGATTTTTATCGTGATCAACTACTTATACATAATTATTAAAATAAGTACAACTAATCATCTTTAAAGTTTTTGACAGCGGAATTAAGAATTAATTAAACAAATTAAAGACCTTAGAAATCATAGTCTCCACGTTAAATCAATCAAATTAATTTCATACCTTTGTCCATAGTAAAGTGTAGAACAATACTTGAAACGTTCTTCACAAACCGTCAGAAGAACTGCAAAGTGATTTCTCTCCTCTTTCTCTTTCTAAGCAATGACAACTTTTGTTCTTTCTGAATATAGATGAAGAGAGGATCAACCTTACTATTAGAATTCGTATATTTTTGCCTGTCATTAAAGCAATTATTTATAGGGGAGATGCACCCTTTAATTAATCAATGCATATAATTTCTGAACAGAGATGCATGCACCTTTAATCAAATAGCACCTTTTAATAGCACCTTTTAATTTGATGCATGCACCTTTAATTAAATGGGCTGTTCAGTCATTTAATTAAATGGGCTGTTTTAATTTTGGGCCACTTAATTATATTTTTCTTACACCCAATGCAAAAAAAAGTATGGTTTGAACACAAGTGGTAGTACTTCTCACCTCTTAAGGCATATTGAAAGCTATCATGAAATCAAACGAGCCAAAGGAATATCACGATCAGGTACATTGAAATCCCAAGCTAGTAACCAAGTTGATTATGATGTAGTGAGAGGGAGCGGGGGTTATGATCACATGAAATGTCGAGAGATAATTGCAAAGATGATTATGGCTCATGAATTGCCGTTCTCGTTTGTTGAATACCATTGGTTTAATGTCCTAATGAGATACAACAATCCCATGTATCAAAAAGTGAGTAGAACCACCATAAAAAATGATTGGAAAAAGCTTTTTGAATCTGAAAAAGAGAAGATTAAAAATGTTTTCAAGCATGCCAAAATGATATCACTCACTTCTGATTGTTGGACTTCAAATCAAACCGTTGGTTACATGGTTATAACCGCTCATTACATAGATCCAGATTGGAAGTTGCAAAAAAGAATCATTAGTTTTATTGAGCTTGCACCACCTCACACTGGTGAGGTAATCTCAGATGCCATATTGGACTCTCTTAGGAAGTGGGGTATCATAAACAAAATTGGAACAATTACCCTAGATAATGCAGCCAACAATGATAGGGTTGGTAGCATTTTGAAGTCCAACTTTGAGGTAATAGGCAAGTTGCATTTTAATGGTTATTTCTTTCATGTGAGATGCTGTGCTCACATATTAAACTTGATAGTGCAAGTTGGACTTGATAAAATTGTGGATTGTATTGTCAAGATTAGGGAGGGTGTTAAGTACTTGATAAAGGTTTGAAATTGAGTTCGTAAAAAATTCAATTCGAAATTGAGTTCGTTCGAAATTAATTCAAACCAAACCTAGTTCGAAATTAATTCAAATCAAACTCAAATTGGAGGTAAGTTCGATTCGGTTCGGTTCGTTTGCAGCCCTACACTTGTTACGTCAGAATCATCTTATAATTTAACTGCTAGATTAAACTCTGCCACCAAGTTTACCTTTGTTATGGACAGCCAGATTAATTTGTATGTAGTTGTGTCCCTCGTACATTATATCAGACATGTACATCTAACTCTTTCACAAAGGCTGAGCTTACATACTGCATTTTTGTGCGTGTGTAATCACAAATTTTGTATTATTGAAATTCTTGAAAAATTATAAATTATAAAATTTCTTGTTTCTGATTCAAAAAGTTAGATTTCTTGAAAATTATAAAATTTTCTTGAAAAATTATAAATTATAAAATTTCTTGTTTCTGCATTTTTGTGCGTGTTTCTGATTGAAAAATTATAAATTATAAAATATTTCATGACAAGTTATAATACTACATGTTATAATTATAGGCATAGCATAGTACTCAATTAAGTAAATACGGTCGATATGTATGCATTTTGTTTATTCGATCTTATTGTTGCTTAAATTGTCATAAAATAAGCATAAAGTGTATGAAGTGACTTTAAAAATTAATATCCCGACAAATTTGCATAATTTATATTTATGACAAATTTTTAAATATGTAAAAAATACGTGCACAAATTTAATTACTAAGTGAATTAATTAATTAATGTGCCAATGCAACACAAGGCTTTAATTGGAACAAGTAGTAAGGCCGTCTCCAGGTTAATTAATAGAAACCTCAACTTAATTTTCATCAGAAATAGCATAGATATCTATATATAGCATAGATTTCAGCATCAATATTTTAATTGCTGGAGAGAAATTTCAGAAATAGACTTGTATTTTTGGACGCTCCACTGAAAGTCAAAGAAGCGTTCCGAATTGGCAGGTTCCGAAATATAATAGACTTGTATTTTTGGACGTTCCCACGTCCCCTCATGGGCCTCATGGGCCTCTTCTTTGGTAGCAGAGCTAGATAATTTCAAGGCCCAACAGCCCACCAGTGTAGCCCCTTGTAAGAGTCCCACAGTCACAGATATATATTATGAGCCGAAATTATATTTTGATAGATATATTATGAGCCGAGAAGATGAGAAGCATATATATATATGTGAATATATATAGTAAGTTGATATTTTCCAAAAGTTTTCATTAATGTACAGTACATGTTCTAACAATGAATGAAATTATGTAGTCCCTTCAAATATTAATAGTAGCATATATATATATAACGTGTGATTCTGGACCTGACCAAAATAAAATAATATAATAGAATATGTATTCCTTAAATAATATAATATTATTTTTTTATCTGTGAATTAAAAATGTCAAAAGCCCGGATCCTGTCCAATTAGATTTAGGCCCATATTAAATTCAATTCGGAAAAAGCCCAAACTTAATTTCAAACTGAGCTAGCTAGCTAGCTTTGACCTTTTGAAATTCAACAGAAATAGCCGCCTTACTTAATTGTATATTTGGAGGCTCCCAGAATAGAATAGCCTTACTTGTATTATTATTGGAATTTGGAACCACGTCGCCTCACACACCACTAACACCACTCACTACTCGTCAACCGATCGATCGAGCTTGTTTTCTCTCCTATATATATATATATAAGCACCACACCATATATGGCACAGTACATGCAGAAGCTGACAGTAACAGTAGGCTGTAGGCAGAGATATTTTGTTTTCCCAAACCATAATTTAAGTGATGGGCCACAACCACTTGCAGAAGCTCAAGGAGGCCGAGAAAGAAAAGGTACGTACATTACATTAAGTTTCATATAATTATTTGATTTTTTTGCCATCTCTATCTCTATTAGTTTTTGTTGTTGTTTTTCTTCTTCTTTTTTTGTGGGGGCCGGGCGCGCGAGATTAATTAATTAGAGTAGGGGTATATATTTCAACACATTTGTTTTTCTTTAATTTGTTGAAATATATTTTCTAGGAAGAACTATACAAATCTGGTATCAAGCCTGGTCATCAGATTAATTGTAATGGTACCACTTCACAAAAGTTTTGGAGGCGTGACAATTTATTCCTTCGTTATATCTGTTGTCGTTGCGATGAAAGTTTTGAGACGGCAGATGCGAAAGAAGAGCATATGGGTAGTAGACATAGCAACCATGTCGTCTGTTCTACATGCAGCCAGGTGGCTCCAAAGGAGGGATCAGCACATGTTAACACAGTAATATTTTATTTTATTTTATTTTATTTTTCTAATTTATTTTGGTTAATATACAGCATCAATGTTTTTGCTTTTTTTTGGCTATTAATTAAAATATATTTATTTCATTGGCATTATATCATTTTACAGGTTCCTCAAAGTTTTGGGTATCATATCGGTGGAGCTGGAGCTGGAGCTGACGTATCCAACTAGAAGTTAATTAGATCCATTATCTCTTATTTTTGTCTTTAAGTTTTTAATTTAGTTTTGTATGTTATTGTTGTTGGTTAATGTAGAAGTTACTTCCTGTTGCTAATTTTGGCTTCTTATTTGCATTGATCTTCCGCAGTTATATATTGTTTTATTTGCTATGTTTTTTGTGTTATTCACTTAATTATTAAATACTTTATTCTAAAAGTTACTTGTGTTAGACATTTGTGCCGAATTAAATTTTTTTTAATCACTTATTAATGTAATATATTCAGTTTTTCCTAGTTAATTATATCAGAACTGAAAAAAACATCTCGAATGAATTCTGAAATAAAAGACACAGAAATTTCATTAGTAATTAAGACAAACAAACTAAAAATAGACAGTTGTACTTATTTTTTGCACACAACACAAGCTGGTGAAAACAAAAACCCTCATTATCAATGGAAATTAACAAATTTAAAGACAGTTTCATAGTTTTAACAGTAAATTCACAAGTTGGTGAAAAGTAAAATCACAGAAGATCACTGGTTTTGGTATTGAATTGCAAATAAATTAAAACCAAGTAAGACATTGATGAATTAATCAAAGATTAAATCCTTCACAATCTAAAATTGGACTCAGCATTAACTGTAAATTGTGAAAAAACCCAAAACCCTAATCACAAAAAGTTTCAAATAAATACATGAAATATTATCACCGTCTATCAACGTTTTGGCATACTTGATTATATTTTTGAATAAAAAAATTGAAGATTTGGTAGTGACATCTGTACATATGTAATTTTTTTATTAAAATAAAAAAGGAAAGTACATGAGCGTCAAAACAAGAAAATATATCCTAAAACCTAATTAATTTTGAATACACGCACCTACAAATTAATCTGCTTCCACCAGCTTACAATGAAAAATACTACCCAATTTTTCTTAAATACTAAATCCATTAATATGTGTCTACCTCCTAAATGAGACAAAGTATTCAAAGAGCAGTCCTAATACGGGAACAATTCAAAATTAATCTCTATTGAATTCATTTTGAACAGGTATGAACCTAAAGACATACATACTGGTCGGTTATTGGATAACAATACAATACTACACATCAATTGAGTTTATATGTATAATTGAATTATATATTTAAACTTATCTCCTAATATGAAATCAACATAAAACATCAAAATATATAACAAAAAACAGTAAATAAAATTATAAATAATTAATAAATAACCTTATAGAGATGCCAGAGATGGAATTTAGATGAAAAGATCTAGAGTCAAGCGAGTTCAACATTTTACTTATATTTTGTAGAACAATTAATAACGACATAAAATATTTTTGTCCTCTAATTTGAAGGCTGCACTAATTTATATTTTTTTTATTTCCAGTTTTATCTCTTATTGAGAATTTGAAGGTGAATTTTCTAACGAAAAATGTTAAAAAAAATCTTTTCATGTACATAAAAAAAATTATTGATGAAAAAAATAAAACTTACAAATACATGTCAATTTAATTAGAAATACAACTTTCAAGTGTAGTACAGAAAAAAATCAGACAAAATGCTAAAAAAAATATATTACTGAGGAACTCACCCATGAAATCTATTGGTAGTTTTCTTGACAATAATCATAGTCACCGTTCTTCAAAAATTTAATCTATGTATCACCAATACAAGACTATGTGACCATTCTCTCTAAATATATAGGACTTGAGTAAGGCGATGGTGCTATGCATAGCACGGATGGCTAGTGTACTACGGCTCAATATGGTACTTTTTAAAATCCTAACGGTCGATCCGACCGTTCAATGTGATAACCATATGAAAATGTACTTGCAAACTAAATTTTATATTTTTTTGAATTTTTTTACTATTTTTTCAGATAGGTAGAATTTTGATGGTCCAGAATTTTCAAAAAACACTGATTTTTCTACCTATCTAAAAAAATAGTACAAAAATTCGAAAAAATATAAAATTTAGTTTGCAAGTACATATTCATATGGATATCACATTGAACGGTCGGATCGACCGTTAGGATTTTAAAAAGTGCCATATTGAGCCGTAGTACACTAGCCATTGGTGCTATGCATAGCACCATAGCCTCACTCATAGGACTTTATATGTTAAAAATGGAAACCTTTTTCAATTCTTTATTTTCGATAAACTTTTGATAAAAATACTATGGAAATGTGTGAGAGGTTGAAAAATAGCAACTTCTTTCTAAAATTAACTTGTCATACCAAAAATAATTACATAACAAATTGTACTTGATCTCATAATGCTCTAATTCTTCTCCAACGCTATTTTACCAGTTGACTTACCTTACTAAACACAATTGCTTCGTTCAAGAGACACAATATAGTCTATTTTTTATTTGGTTTATGGTACTTAGGGCATCAGAATTTCAAAAACAATTACAAGAAAAGTACGAAAGGAACATCATGTGCAACTAAAATCAAATCAAAAATTTTATTTCCAAATCAGTAAGTATCATACCTAACTTCTTGTGTTCAAACAAGTAGAAATGTACTTCAGATACAGGGTTGATGTCCCTTCACCCCCTTTGTTCATGCTTATGGTGATTGTTGCCTTGCAATGATTTGGTGGTTGATGTGTGCGTGACCTAGAACAACTTGCACCACATTGATACTCCAAGGTGGACGCCCTACACATTTTATTAGGGATCAAAAATTGTTTGAGAGAGCTACACGGTTTATTAGGGATCAAAAATCCCTGTGGAAAGAAGATCGTGTGGTAAAAATTGAGAGAGCTACACGGATATTAAACTAAAATCCGTATATGAATAGCTACACGGATATTTGATAATAAATCTGTGTAGAAATAGTAAGAGAGCTACACGGTTTTTTATTATAAATAGCCGTGAAGAATGGTTAGATAGCTACATGGTTTTGTATCAAAAATTCGTGTATAAAGGGTAATGCTACACGGATTGTTTAATAAATAACCGTGTATGACTTGTGAGAGAGCTACACGGATTGTTAAGTATAAATTCATGTAGAAAAGACTTTGTAGGGTTTTGTGCAGTATAAAAGGGCCATTCTCTTCGAGAGGCCTTCTCCTTCCAGCGCCGTTTGATCAAGTAATTAATACTCTCTCTCTATATTGAACTGATCTGATTTCTGCAAAGGCTAGCAGCTAGAATTTGACATCTTTGAAGTTTTTATTTTCTCCTCTCTATCTTTATAAGGTTAGTATATATATATTTTCCTTTTCTCTCTCTAATTTTTTATTCATTAATTATTATTGCTTATTTAGGTGTGTAATATATTCATGCATGCTTGATTTCTTAATTAGATAATGTAAACAATTAGTGTATTGTGGTCCAATAACCGACCTATAGATGCTTTTAGGTCCATGCCCGTTGAAAATTAATCCAATAGGGATTAATTTTGGATAGTTCCCGTTTTTGGACTGCTCTTTGAATATTGTGTCTCATTTAGGATGTGAACACATATAGCGGAATTTAATTAGTATTTAAGGAAAGTTCGACAGTATTTTCCCTTATTGCTCTAACGAGTATGTGGTTCGTACGCATACTTGGGGAGCTAAGGGGAAATGCTGCTGAATTTTTCTCAAATACTAATTAAATCTCGCTAATATGTGTTCACATATGAAACATAATATTCAAAGAGTGGGTTAGGAGTTGACCATGCATGATTAATTGATCACATCATTTTTTAATTTAATTTACAGATGGATCGGAGTTGGATGTATGAATTGCGACGTGACAGTGAAAAATATTTGGTTCGCGTTGATGAGTTTATAAAATTTGCTGAGAGGTATAGAGTGAAGAAAAAAGAAGAAGACATTTTGTATTCTTGTATTCACTGTACAACAATTCAGCAATATACAAGTTTTTCATCATTTTTCTATTCACTGTCTCGCATCATAAAAATCAACAGTACTGATTTCAGAAATTGTATATAGTCATTGCTTCTCACGTAATGTCAGATATGTATGCCATGCAAAGATAAACCGTTACTAACTTACTAGCAAACTAGCAACCAAATAAGCAATGCGTGCCATTTTTAGAAATTATGCTTTTGCTTTATATATGACATCACATGCATATAAACATATTTCAACAAACCAACAAGTAAACAAATGGCATGTATTACATGAATAATGTCTACTTGCATGGGGATTACCTAAAGTACTTATAGTTCTAATCAACAACTATGGGGTATTACTTCGATGCTCATTAAATTTCAGCACAGCTCAATATTATAAGTTTCTCAAATTGAATGCATAAATCAAGCCAAGTATCGATTTCAGAAATTGGCTATAAAAATTTATGGTCAATAAATTCATATGACATATCAAGGTTTTATATCTTGCTAGACCATGAATAATCTCAGTTAACTTATATAACTCTTGCTATATAAACATTATGACACGTTTTCATTCTATTATAGAAAAAATAAACTAAGAGACAATATAAAAGAGGGCCTAATCAACACGAAACTTCAATCCTAATTACAGTATAAACTACAATTAAGAAACCGTTCAAGATTAAAATATATCCATAGCTCAGTAAAGAACAAACCAGAATTCCCACAGAACAAGCAGTTTAGAAACTAGGAATCGATTAACAAAATACCCTTAAAAGTTTGGTGTCCTACCACGGGTTTGGGGTCAGCCAAACTGGAGGAGCTACCAGAGGGTGGAAAATTTCAGGGGGGTAATAAGTAGTAATCGTTTTGGTTACATAGTCAAAGACACCAAGGTCACCACACCCAAACTTAGCGGAATATGGACAAGGTATGTCTGTGAAATAGAATGCATTCCCCTTGCACCCCGCAAATTGTCTGGCATCAATAACAATAGGTGAATTTACCCCCAGGAATATTGCACACCTGTCAATATCTTCCCATCCATGCAATTCCTTTCGCTCTAAATCTAGTTCCAGCAGCATGAACTCCTCCGTGTTATAGTGTCCCCTTTCAATTACCTTCTGGAATCTCTCAATAAGTAGCAAGAATCCCTTGAAGCCTACTACATACCTGTGCTGACAAACACATGGCCTGATCTGAGGCTCAATTTCAATCAATTTTGGATCCGATCCCAAATCGACAACATACAGTATATTCATTGCAGATATAACATAGAAATTTCCATTCAGATAAGCAACATCCTTCATCGCTTTACCAGGACCCTTCATCACAGTCCAAGTTGAGTCACCGGGCCTCCAAATAGACGGTGTATTCATTTCGCCAAACAAAATCATTGCCGTAAAATCAGATCTCACCTTTGGATCATGTGATAGGATCCCCTTTAGTACAATCAAACGTTGCATCTCCTTGAATGTGTAATTCCTAGGCCCTTGAGTGTAATCACTCGGAACTTTCTCAATGAGGGTTGTCACATCAACAATGTCACAAAAAGGCGGGAACGGTGGTAGTTCCAAAGAAGGCAAAATCGGCCGTTCCGGAGCGGAATCGGCCGTTCCGGAGCGGGATCGGACGGTGCCGATCCGATTCCAGACCGATTTACGCGGACAGTGCAAATTTCGGTCAATTTCGTCCGTTTCGGCCATATTTCGGCCAGTTCCAGTCAAATTTCGGACCGTTCCGGCCCGTTCCAGTCAAATTCCTGCCGAAACGCAAATATAAACAAGTTGAAAAATTTTTGCGGCAGCTGGGATTCGATCTCTAGATCATTGGAATGGAGTCCAAGCAAGTTACCACCACACCATCCAAGTGTTTTTGATTTATACCATAACTCATTTGTATATATATAATACTTATATCACAGATTGATACAAATCAAAAGTCCGATTTTCCGATCCGATTCGGCCGATCCCGACCGATTTTTCCGATCCGGATCGGGATCGGTTGGGGCCGATCCCGATTCCGATTCCGATTTTTCCTTCTATGGGTAGTTCATGGAACTCACGAGTAAATGGGTTGATCAGGATGCCTGTTATTTTGATGTCTATAGCAAAGAGCCACCCATGCGAAGATCCACTGATGTACCGGCCGCATAGCTCGGGAATGTCAATGGAGTAATGCTTTTCCTCTGACAGGCTGTAAAATTTGCGTTTTTTTGTTTCCCGATCCTCCCCAAGTACCAGCCAAGGGAGTTGTGGTGCTGGAGATTGGCGCTTCTGGTTCGCAACGAATCTCCAGTTTTTGCAGACTGCACTGAATCGGTGATGATCTGGCAGTGACAGAAAGCTGGTTATGTGTTCGAGCATGTCATTTGCTAGGTCCGACCAATCTGCCATGACCACAAGATTTACAACCTGCATGTTTGTAATGCACAGTCAGGCAGTCTAATTTATAAAACGTTTGTTTTAAGTACAAGAACATTTTTCTCTGCGGCAAGCAATATTCAATAGATCTGTTCAACCTCCTCCAAACCCCAAAATTAAACCAGCAAGGCTTATCAACAGTATCAATT
This sequence comes from Carex kokanica, assembly GCA_025461125.1. NCBI lineage: Eukaryota > Viridiplantae > Streptophyta > Magnoliopsida > Poales > Cyperaceae > Carex > Carex kokanica. The sequence continues at coordinate 139,997 of JAJGRX010000932.1, forward strand.
ACAAATAACTACAGATTGATCATGTTCTAAACAAAAAAAACCAAGAATATTTTGCCACACCCTCCATTATTAAAATACCCATCGCTTTAAGATACAATCCACAACAATAATTACCTATTTTTTCTAATTTAAATTTGCATCATGGTAGGAAACCAGATAGAGTACAAACCAACATATATAACCAATAGAAACGACCTGCTATTTATCAATTAGGTATAAAGCTCTTGACTAGTTCAAGAGTCAAGACGGTTTGATATCAGTCGAATGATTGAGATGAAATTGGGACTTTACTAAAAGATCGGCTGAAAGCCAACTTTACTACAAGAATCTGTACTATTCGCGAGGGTAAATATTTGCTTTTTAAAGTATTTCACTATGCGTTTACGGATTTTAAAATTTTAACTCTGTTTTTGTTTTTAAAGGACCCTTCGTAACTTAAAAAAAATCAGGAAATTGAAGATAGATGTGCATATTGAATGCCATTTACTTTAGATGGCCAATAATATAATTACAACGTCATTTTAATAATTAATTGCTTCCATAAAAATTTGCTTGCCCTAGATTTCGGATGGCATGGAGGGTTGGTCCTGATATGAGTTTTATACACCTATGCTTATCCCTTCTAAAATGAACTCGATCTGCCATCAAATTTGTATCTTTTATGTAAAGAAACTTGTGGTTTCAAGATAGAGATTTTAAAAATTCATTACGAAATCACGAACAATCTATCATTTTGATTGATTCAAACCATAACATAAATGACATAAGATATACCTCGATCCGTTGATGTAGTAATCAAGAGTTGAGAATCCTAGGTTGCTCGCTTCAATCTTCAATCTCCAAGACTCCAAAGCTTAGCTGAATATGTTTAGCAGTTAAATTGTTTAGTGGAATTTATCTCAACACATGAGAATATATGGTGGGATGAATTGGCCTAAAGCTTAGACGAACAATTCTTAGAGAGAGAGAGGTTTCTCAAAATATAATCTCTCTGTCAGTTTTTATTTATAGAATGGCATGACACCTTTATTTAAGGTAAGAGACTATGACATAATTCAAAAATATATAGTCTATTTTTATTTTCATGTATAATTAAAAAATTTATAATCGATATCATCAATTAAAAATTAGCAAAAATAGACTTTCTAATTTATAGAACACCACTTCTTTAAATACAATAACATTTTTGTTTATATGCATAGTCAGGCAGTCTAATTTCTAAACCCTCTTCTTTAAATACAACAACTTTTTTTCTCTCCATTAATCAATATTTTGCAATACTTATCTATTTTCACATTTAAATTTGCATAATGGTAAAAAAATTGACCAATTCATACCACTTCAAACTAATTAGGATTTGCACTGTCTGAAAATACTCGCCACTGATCAGAACTAAATTTGGAGGTACTCAAAATCACAAAAGAGCGGTTTTGCCAATGAATCATGAAGTCCAAACAATATTTTTATTTTTAACTTGCAGTTCTTGACAAAAAAAGAAAAAAAAAAGATTGTTACCTGTTATTGAGAAGTGAGAGAATTCTCAAGAAATTTGCTTCAGAGAGAATTTGAAAGAGATTAATTCCTAGATGGTTTTCCCTTGTTAAATTGAAATTGCATATATATAAAGAACTTAGTGCCCTGCAAATTGTTGAATTTATTATCTATTAAGCCAAATTAGGGGAGCTATCAAAGTAAAATTGATGGAATTGGCAAAAACTAATTTTAACTTAATTAAAAAAAAAGAGAAAAGGTTTTCTTACCCAAGGCTTTGTCCCCGCTTTTTATCCAGCGCTGATCAGATTAGATTTAAACTGTCATTAACGGTAATTAACTACCTCCAGCAGTCCCCACAAATTAACGGCCTTTAAAAACCTTCCTTCCCTGCTAATTTCCATTTTTTTTTAATTCCCTTTTCCCGATCTTCTTCTTTCCTTTTGAAAGGCGATTTCGTGGCGATCTTCTTCTTCTTTCCATTTCTCTTTGCGCTTTCCTTTTTCAGTTCGTGATTCTCTTCCGATTAGGAAAGCTTCAGGAGGCAGATCTTTTAGGGAAGGTTCCGTCGTATTCGTCTCGATCAGGCATTCCTTCCAATTAGGGAAGTACCAGGAGTTCCTTCTGATTAGGGACTGAAGAAAAAATGGAATTTGAGTGAGTTCTTTGCTGATCTATTTACGTTTCATTCCTTTTATTGATTTGAACTGATCAGGCGTTCCTTTCGATTAGGGAAGCTTCAGGCGTTCATTCCGATTAGGGATTGAAGAGGAAATAGAAATACAATTTGAGTGAGTTCTTTACTGATCTATTTAAGTTCGTTCCTTCTATTGATTTGAATTAATAATCGCGATTTCCTTCCTTTTATTGAAATAATTACACCGATCTATCGTTTTCTTAATGTCATTTTTTTGATTTGTTTAATATAAGAAATTACTGTCTTCGATATTTTGTTTTACAGTATTCGATTTAACTTTCGAAAGAAGAACATGACGGAGATTGACGATATTCATCATTTTGGATTTGGATTGAAGGCCAGCAGTGAAATCTAAATTCAGTGAGCTATTTAGTGATTTTAATTTACATGATTCATGCAATAGGTTTACAGGTTGTAGTTAATATAAATAGTTGGAATTATTTTTTTAAAGTCTTTTATGCAATGTTTAACAGTTGTACTGATTTAAAATTCCAGTATTTATCTAGTAAGTTTACAGTATGTATGCAGTTTATTACAGGATATACTAATCAGGTGTAAAGGTTATGTAGAGTGCTTTATAGGATATATTTAATAGTTTTACAGGATATATGCAACAGTTTACATGATCTATTAATTGTTTTTCTTTTATTATTTACATGTTATGTTTAACAGCTTTAAAAGATATAGTTATTATTTTCAAGGATATTATTCTATGGGATATATTTAATAGTTTTACATGATATGTTTAACAATTTTACAGGATATAGGTATTATTTTACAGGATATATGCAATTGTTTTCACAGATCTGTTGTTATCTAAAATATCTTAATGTCTGCTTTTGTTATGGTGTCTTACATTGTTTATTTTTTATGTTTACAGTTTTTATGCAATGGACTTTGACTTGAATGAAGAAATGGGAAGTGATATTTCTGTAGCTAGTGTTCTTCCAGTTGACGAAGTTGTAGAACATAGAGGCATACGTGAATGGGATTTGAATGCAGAACCAGAGGTTTTGAATGGAGAACCAGAACCAGAAGTAAGAGAGGGGTCAGGAGAGTCTGAGATTCTTCAATGGGATTTGAATGCAGAACTAGATGTAGTGTTAGATACAGTAAGACAGCGATTAGGAGAGTCAGAGGTCGTTGAATACCAGATAGTTAGTGCTCATGTCCTTGGTGATGATTTTTTTTCTGTTGTGGAAGCGCACGATTTCTAGAAACATTATGGTTTTCTGACTGGTTTTGGTGTTTTACAAGCAGACAAGTCACAAGAAGGGTGGTAATGTGGTTGATTGCAGATTTGAATGCACTAAATTCAAAGAAAAGCGTGAAAAAGTTGAAGAAGGAGAACCTTTTCCAGAGAGGCAGAGGCCTTCTAGAAACTCAAACTGCAATGTTTTTCTCAAAATTAAATATTCTAAGCTGACTGGATCCTGGCGAGTAAGCAAGTTGTTATTGGAGCATAACCATGAACTGACTCCCGGTTCATCCTTTCTAATCCCGGCTTATCGGTATATACCAAAGAGATTCAAGGATATGCTGGAATTTAACTCAGATCAAGGGTTGTCGCTGGCTGATAACATTGAACTTGTGCTAAAAATTACTGGTGGGTATTTAAGGTTACCTTTACACAAAAGGATGCTCGAAACCACATTGATAAGTACAAGAGGGGCAAATTGAGGTCTCTTGGTGGACATGATAATAATCTACTAGCAGATTATTTGGAGAAGAAGCAATTATGTGATTCAAACTTTTGGTATACATACAAGCATATGAAAGATGCTCATTTATGGAATATTTTACGGGCTGATGGACATGGTCATGTAGCCTACAAATATTATCATGATGTCTTGTTATGGATGCCACATACCTTACAAATAGGTAATTTTTTTATTGATCTAAATTTCCAGTATTTATCTAATAGTTGTACAGGATATATGAATCAGGTTTGAAGGTTATGTACAATATTGTGAAGGATATATTTTACATTTTTACAGGATATGAGCAGCAATTTACAGGATCTATGCATTTTTTTCTTGTATTATTTTTTACATGATATGTTTAACAGTTTTACAGTATATATGCAATTGTCTTCACGGATCTCTTGTTATCTGAATGTCTGATTTGACTGAATATATACAATTGTTTCACAGGTATGATATGGCGTTTGTTCTGTTTGTAGGTGTCAACCATCACTGGCAGACAGTAATTTTCACTTGTGCTCTACTTGGAAGAGAGACTGAGGAGGACTATAAATGGTGCATGGAGAAGTTCGTAGCTTGCATGAACAGTGTCAAGCCTGGTGGTATCCTAACAGATCAGTGCCCAACTATTGAGAAAGGCGTTCGGCATGTTTTGGGAGATGACAATGTTCATAGGTAATACTTTTTTAGTGATTTAAATTACTAGTATTTATCTAATAGGTTTACATGATATATACATTATTTTACAGGATCTATCAATCAGGTTTGAAGGTTATGTATAGTATTTTATAGGATATACTTAACATTTTTACAAGATATGTGCAACAGTTTATAGGATTTATGCATTGTTTTTTTCTTTTATTGTTTTTACATGATATGTTTAACAATTTTACTGTATATAGGTATTATTTTACAGGATATATGAAATTATTTTCACAGTTCTCCTGTTAGCTGAATGTCTGATTTTATTGAATAGCTACTATTTTCCATAAACAAATAGGTACTGTGCTTGGCACATTCTTCATAAATTACCGAGTAAATTCGGTGGGCAAGATGATAAGGATGCTTGAACCTATTTGGTTAAGGCAACAGTATACGAAGCCAAAACCCCATTGGATTTTGAAGAAAATTGGAGGAAGCTGATGGTGGAGATTGGATACGAAGATGCACCGTGGTTTAAAAGTATATTCAGACAGAGGAATAAATGGGTGCCAGTTTTTTTGAATGACAGAGTTTGGGTTGGCATGAATACCACCTAAAGGGTTGAGAGTATGAATACCTTCTTTGATAATTATCTCCCATATAAGGCAACACTTGCTGAATTTGTTGTCAATTTTGAATCTGGTTTGAGTAGGATTTGGAAGAGAGAGCATTTTAAGGACCAAAAGGACAAGACCACAACACTTGTGTTAATCTCTAATTTAGAATTTGAGAAGTAGTTTTGTAGTTTATACATGAATACCATATTCTATAGGTTTTAACACGGGGTCTGACAATCTGTGAATTTGACTTGTGTTTTTAAACTGCAACTAGAAGACTCTACAAAGGTTTATAAGGTTGAAGATATTTTTGGAAATATATTTTAGGTACAGTACAAGGAGCAGTTGATGGAAGTTTTTTGTATTTTCAAAAAATTTGAGGCATCTGATATTGTTTGCGCTCACTCGATCATGGTTTTGAAGCATAAGAAACAATTGTATGTTAATGTGTAGGGCGCAGAAAGTTGCACTTGAGAGAAAGGTGTGTACATATATTTATAATGTTTCAGAATTCAGTGCTCTCTGTTTTCAACACATGGAGAGGGCATCGAACTTGGAACATTCATTTCTCCCTACTATTCCTTCTAGTTCACCCTCGATGGGCCTACTGTTCATGATTAGTTCATCGAGAGAGTTTATTGATTGTGGAGACATTTTACTCCCGATGGGCGCAAGCACCCGTCGTTAATTACATCAACTGACACTTCCAAGCCAAACTGAATATCTCGTTCATTCCGGAATTTGTGCCTACTTTTTTTGTAAACTGAATAATGGGGCCGGCTAAAAGAGGGGCTCATGTACCCTTTTTGGATTTGGTTGGTTCTCACTATTGGGCATATGTGCGTGCGTATATGTTATGATGCATATGTAGATATGCCATTTATTTATTTAGAACATATTCTATACTTGAGAAATACATGTATGTGTTTTGTTGACGATTTATTCACAAAGAAACCATTTGAGTTTGAGGGAAAAGGGTATTTTGGTCATTTTTAGTATTTGGCTGATGCTTGAACATATTTGATTTTGACTTGAAAACATAGAGGATTTGATTTGGGTTCATTTGGAGTTGGTTTGAGTCAATTTGGATTTGAGACGAAAAAGTTATGGCTAAAAAGGGGCTTGGAAGGGCTTTTTTGTGAAGTTTTACACTTTCCAGGGGCCTATTTGTAAGTATGCAGGGACTGGGATTTGTAATTTAGTCTTTTAACAGGGTGTAGAGTGTTTAGCCATAGTTGAGGCATGGTTTGAAGGAGGTTACAAGTATATTTGTATATTCACTTGACATTTGTTCAATGGAGAACATGAATTCCACATGTGCAATACCTTTTGTTTTAATGCGATTTTGGGGTTTAGTTCTCGGAAGAACACTAGCTACAAAAATATCACTTCCCATTTCTTCATTCAAGTCAAAGTCCATTGCATAAAAACTGTAAACATAAAAAATAAACAATGTAAGACACCATAACAAAAGCAGATATTAAGATATTTTAGATAACAACAGATCTGTGAAACAACTGCATATATCCTGTAAAATAATACCTATATCCTGTAAAATTGTTAAACATATCATGTAAAACTATTAAATATATCCCATAGAATAATATCCTTGAAAATAATAACTATATCTTTTAAAGCTGTTAAACATATCATGTAAAAACAATAAAAGAAAAACAATTAATAGATCATGTAAACTGTTGCATATATCCTCTAAAACTGTTAAATATATCCTATAAAGCACTATACATAACCTTTACACCTGATTAGTACATCCTGTAATAAAGTGCATACATACGGTAAACTTACTAGATAAATACTGGAATTTTAAATCAGTACAACTGTTAAACATTGCATAAAAGACTTAGAAAAAATAATTCCAACTATTTATATTAACTACAACCTGTAAACCTATTGCATGAATCCTGTAAATTAAAATCACTAAATAGCTCACTGAATTTAGATTTCACTGCTGGTCTTCAATCCAAATCCAAAATGATGAATATCGTCAATCTTCGTCGTGTTCTTCTTTTGAAAGTGAAATCGAATACTGTAAAACAAAATATCGAATACAGTAATTTTTTATATTAGACAAATCAAAAAATGACATTAAGACAATGATAGATCGGTGTAATTTTGATTTCAATAGAAGGAAGGAAATTGCGATTATTAATTCAAATCAATAGAAGAAACGAAACTTAAATAGATCAGTAAAGACCTCACTCAAATTGTATTTCTATTTCCTCTTGAATCCCTAATCGGAATGAACGCCTGAAGCTTCCCTAACCGAAAGGAACGCCTGATCAGTTCAAATCAATAAAAGGAACGAAACGTAAATAGATCAGCAAAGAACTCACTGAAATTCTATTTTGATTTCTTCTTCAGTCCCTAATCGGAAGGAATGCTTGGTACTTCCATAATAGGAAGGAATGCCTGATCGAGACGAATATGACGGAACCTTCCCTAAAAGATCTGCCTCCTGAAGCTTTCCTAATCGAAAGAGAATCACGAACTGAAAAAGGAAAGCACAAAGAGAAATGGAAAGAAGAAGAAGATCGCCATGAAATCTCCTTTCAAAAGGAAAGAAGAAGATCGGGAAAGGAAATTCAAAAAAAATGGAAATTAGCAGGGAAGGAAGGTTTTTAAAGGCCGTTAATTAGTGGGGACCGCTGGAGGTAGTTAATTACCGTTAATGACAGTTTAAATCTCATCCGATCAGCTTTGGGTAAAAAGCGGGGACAAAGCCTTGGGTAAGAAAACCTTTTCTTTTTTTTAATTAAGTTAAAATTAGTTTTTGCCAATTCCATCAATTTTACTTTTATAGCTCCCCTAATTTGGCTTATTAGATAATAAATTCAACAATTTGCAGGGCACTAAGTTCTTTATATATATGCAATTTCAATTTCACAAGGGAAAACCATATAGGAATTACTCTCTTTCAAATTCTGTCGGAAGCAAATTTCTTGAGAATTCTCTCACTTCTCCATAACAGGTAACAATCTTTTTTTGTCATCAACTGCAAGTTAAAAATAAAAATATTGTTTGGACTTCACGATTCATTGGCAAAACTGCTCTTTTGTGATTTTTGAGTACCTCCAAATTTAGTTCTGATCTGTGGCGAGTATTTTCAGACAGAGTGCAAATCCTAATTAGTTTGAAGTGGTATGAATTGGTCAATTTTTTTACCATTATACAAATTTAAATGTGAAAATAGATAAGTATTGCAAAATATTGATTGCTGGAGAGAAAAAAAGTTGTTGTATTTAAAGAAGAGGTTTTACAAATTAGACTGCCTGACTATGCATATAAACAAAAATGTTATTGTATATAAAGAAGTGGTGTTCTATAAATTAGAAAGTCTATTTCTGCTAATTTTTAATTGATGATATCGATTATAAATTTTTTAATTATACATGAAAATAAAAATAGAACATATATTTTTGAATTATGTCATAGTCTCTTACCTTAAATAAAGGTGTCATGCCATTCTATAAATAAAAACCGACAGAGAGATTATATTTTGAGAAACCTCTCTCTCTGAGAATTGTTCGTCTAAGCTTTAGGCCAATTCATCCCACCATATATTCTCATGTGTTGAGATAAATTCCACTAAACAATTTAACTGCTAAACATATTCAGCTAAGCTTTGGAGTCTTGGAGATTGAAGATTGAAGCGAGCAACCTAGGATTCTCAACTCTTGATTACTACACCAACGGATCGAGGTATATCTTAAGTCATTTATGTAATGGTTAGAATCAATCAAAATGATAGATTGTTTGTGATTTCGTAATGCATTTTTAAAATCTCTATCTTGAAACCACAAGTTTCTTTACATAAAAAAATTTGATGGCAGATCGAGTTCATTTTAGAAGGGATAAGCATAGGTGTATGAAACTCATATCAGGACCAACCCTCCATGCCATCCGAAATCTAGGGCAAGCAAATTTTTATGGAAGCAATTAATTATTAAAAAGACGTTGTAATTATATTATTTGCCATCTAAAGTAAATGGCACATCCAATATGCACATCTATCTTCAATTTCCTGATTTTTTTTTATGTTACGAAGGGTCCTTTAAAAATAAAAACAGAGTTAAAATTTTAAAATCCGTAAACGCATAGTGAAATACTTTAAAAAGCAAATATTTACCCTCGCGAATAGTACAGATTCTTGTAGTAAAGTTGGCTTTCAGCCGATCTTTTAGTAAAGTTCCAATTTCATCTCAATCATTCGACTGATATCAAACCGTCTTGGCTCTTGAACTAGTCAAGAGCTTTATGCCTAATTGTTAATAGCAGATCGTTTCTATTGGTTATATATGTTGGTTTGTACTCTATCTGGTTTCCTACCATGATGCAAATTTAAATGAAAAAAAATAGGTAATTATTGTTGTGGATTGTATCTTAAAGCGATGGGTATTTTAATAATCGAGGGTGTAGCAAAATATTCTTGGTTTTATTTGTTTAGAACATGATCAATCTGTAGTTATTTGTAATTGATACTGTTGATAAGCCTTGCTGGTTTAATTTTGGGGTTTGGAGGAGGTTGAACAGATCTATTGAATATTGCTTGCCGCAGAGAAAAATGTTCTTGTACTTAAAACAAACGTTTTATAAATTAGACTGCCTGACTGTGCATTACAAACATGCAGGTTGTAAATCTTGTGGTCATGGCAGATTGGTCGGACCTAGCAAATGACATGCTCGAACACATAACCAGCTTTCTGTCACTGCCAGATCATCACCGATTCAGTGCAGTCTGCAAAAACTGGAGATTCGTTGCGAACCAGAAGCGCCAATCTCCAGCACCACAACTCCCTTGGCTGGTACTTGGGGAGGATCGGGAAACAAAAAAACGCAAATTTTACAGCCTGTCAGAGGAAAAGCATTACTCCATTGACATTCCCGAGCTATGCGGCCGGTACATCAGTGGATCTTCGCATGGGTGGCTCTTTGCTATAGACATCAAAATAACAGGCATCCTGATCAACCCATTCACTCGTGAGTTCCATGAACTACCACCGTTCCCGCCTTTTTGTGACATTGTTGATGTGACAACCCTCATTGAGAAAGTTCCGAGTGATTACACTCAAGGGCCTAGGAATTACACATTCAAGGAGATGCAACGTTTGATTGTACTAAAGGGGATCCTATCACATGATCCAAAGGTGAGATCTGATTTTACGGCAATGATTTTGTTTGGCGAAATGAATACACCGTCTATTTGGAGGCCCGGTGACTCAACTTGGACTGTGATGAAGGGTCCTGGTAAAGCGATGAAGGATGTTGCTTATCTGAATGGAAATTTCTATGTTATATCTGCAATGAATATACTGTATGTTGTCGATTTGGGATCGGATCCAAAATTGATTGAAATTGAGCCTCAGATCAGGCCATGTGTTTGTCAGCACAGGTATGTAGTAGGCTTCAAGGGATTCTTGCTACTTATTGAGAGATTCCAGAAGGTAATTGAAAGGGGACACTATAACACGGAGGAGTTCATGCTGCTGGAACTAGATTTAGAGCGAAAGGAATTGCATGGATGGGAAGATATTGACAGGTGTGCAATATTCCTGGGGGTAAATTCACCTATTGTTATTGATGCCAGACAATTTGCGGGGTGCAAGGGGAATGCATTCTATTTCACAGACATACCTTGTCCATATTCCGCTAAGTTTGGGTGTGGTGACCTTGGTGTCTTTGACTATGTAACCAAAACGATTACTACTTATTACCCCCCTGAAATTTTCCACCCTCTGGTAGCTCCTCCAGTTTGGCTGACCCCAAACCCGTGGTAGGACACCAAACTTTTAAGGGTATTTTGTTAATCGATTCCTAGTTTCTAAACTGCTTGTTCTGTGGGAATTCTGGTTTGTTCTTTACTGAGCTATGGATATATTTTAATCTTGAACGGTTTCTTCATTGTAGTTTATACTGTAATTAGGATTGAAGTTTCGTGTTGATTAGGCCCTCTTTTATATTGTCTCTTAGTTTATTTTTTCTATAATAGAATGAAAACGTGTCATAATGTTTATATAGCAATAGAGTTATATATGTTAACTGAGATTATTCATGGTCTAGCAAGATATAAAACCTTGACATGTCATATGAATTTATTGACCATAAATTTTATAGCCAATTTCTGAAATCGATACTTGGCTTGATTTATGCATTCAATTTGAGAAACTTATAATATTGAGCTGTGCTGAAATTTAATGAGCATCGAAGTAATACCCCATAGTTGTTGATTAGAACTATAAGTACTTTAGGTAATCCCCATGCAAGTAGACATTATTCATGTAATACATGCCATTTGTTTACTTGTTGGTTTGTTGGAATATGTTTATATGCATGTGATGTCATATATAAAGCAAAAGCATAATTTCTAAAAATGGCATGCATTGCTTATTTGGTTGCTAGTTTGCTAGTAAGTTAGTAACGGTTTATCTTTGCATGGCATACATATCTGACATTACGTGAGAAGCAATGACTATATACAATTTCTGAAATCAGTACATTAGCAATTTATCCAAAAATCATTAGTACAACAATTTTTTTTTTTATCATAAAAATGACTTAATAATTTTTCCAAATTATGGGCAATTCAGTTTAATCCACTGTAATTGTATCACTGTTAGCAGAATACTTCCTGCATTGTCTAAATTATGAGGTCGATTCAAGTAATAACTTATAGTAAGATCGTCTCCCGCAAATATTTCTCCTTTCAAGTTCCTTTGCATACGATTATTTTATTTAAAAAAATAAGAATCTAGTCCTTATTTATTTATTTATTGAGATGATACGTGTACAAGGTCAGATTTTAAACTAGAACACTATTTTATATAAGAACATTAAAAATATAAGAAAGACTCAAAGATATTGAGTACTCGATTTTCTATAGATAATAATGAACCCAAAGAAACCAACATCATTTGGACTTCTAAAATGAAAATTCTTCCGAAGATAAAGTTATTTGTATTACTATTTATTCCTTGATTTCCCCTCATACATGTGTCCTAGTGCAGGTAGGCCCCTCAGATTTTTTCCCTCATCGCGCGTTGAATTTTCTTGCACATCTTTCTCCATATTGTGAATTGCGATATGAGAAAAAAATTATTTTACTTGCTTATCTACGTCTCTGCTTAATACAAGCTGCACGTAGTTCGGCAGTGAGCTACCCAATAATGCGTCCAGCCTTATTGAAAAACTGTTGAGCACCATTGCATATATACAGCATTAATTCTGGCCATGCTACAAATCAAAATTGAAGGATACTGATTTATAAAAAGTTATTACTTCTATTTCCATGTCTTAATTAACTGATGTGAATGTGAGGACTTCAAGGATATGAACAATCGTAGAGATCAGGTTTAGCATATATACTCAACTCAAAAAAAAGGTGTAAAATATATACATCATTTTTGTATGTCGTTAAATTGGCATGTGGCTTTTAAACAAAGAGGATATGCTTTTGTATCTTACATCCACTCTTTCAACAACCCTCGACTGCCCCTCTTGTGTGGATCCTGCTCACATGAACAATGATATGGCAAATTCCAGGGGTGATTGTCTGAAATAAAAATAATGTAAGGGGTTTATGCGGAAATATTGCAAGTGAAATGATTATTGAAGAGAAGGGTTTTGTTGGAGCAATTGTCATGTTTGTCGAAAGTTTGATGTCATTTAGACTGTGAACTTTTTTGTGGCAAGGCTTGGTTTTGTGTAAATTGGGAGAAAGACATTGATCTGATTAGGAGAGTTTGTAGGTGCAAATGCTGTGCCAATAATTGTGGGTCGCAACCTAGGCAGCCTCTGTCTAGTTTTTTCACAAAAAAAAAAAAAAAAAAAAAACATTGTGGGTCTCAAACTAGTACTGAGCTGATCCCTATAATGATTTTGTTACTGACTAATTAAGGACCTGTTTAAATTATGCCCCTAATGCAAAAAGAGAAACCCCACTAGTATTGTACCATGTCAGCTTGGTACGATGTAGTTGCTTCTGATACTGGTACACGGGGGTGCCAATGACACCCTTTTATTTGTTTATCCGACTCATATTGTATTCCAAAAGATATGTATGGGTAATATTTTTTTTTCATTAGCTTATCGGGTACGGATAAGGGTAAAGATTTTTTTTCGTTATCATAAAAGGTAAGGGTATAAGTAAAAGTCATTTCTTACCCGTTATACTATAAGATAATTTTTAAAAATAAAATTATATAGAGGTTGACTAATATCAAAACGTTTGTTCCTAGGCCGTGGAACAAATGCTTGGGTTTTTACATTTTCAAATTCCAAACAGTCAATACAAACCGTTCAAGAAGCTGGATGCAGAAGGTGGCCCCTGCTAATGTTTCCAGTTTATCACCCGAGGTATGTGGTATTTTTAATCGTCTCCTGGTGGGTACAGAGGTATATAGACCCTGTACACTTGCTGTTGAGTCTATGTAATCAGTCTACTCTGATCAATGGTGCCTTGTCAGCGCCTTGTCAGATTTTTGTGTAAATTTTGCTCTTTTCAAGCTGAGTTGCTAAAAATGAATTTTATGCCACATCTAATCTGTTCTAATAGAAACCAAAACAACAAGCATTGACTTGTACAAAATTTTGTCAAAATTTCTAGTTATGACTTATGACCCTAATGTTTTTTTTTTAATGAAAAGGCTGTATAGCCCAGTACTATATTAATACAAGAGTGTCATTACAAGCAACTTAAAATCTTATTTCTACCCTTTTTCCCACAAAACCCCTACTGGTTTTATATTGCCTTTCATGGCTTGAGCCACTCACATTCCGTTGACTAGCTAGTGGATATGGAGTAGTACCAAGGTCTCAGCTACGCAATACCTTTGAATTTTGTTTGACAGTAAATGAAACAGATTGGCTTATAGGTTTATGGAAAACCAAAAGATAACACGTCTCATTTACTTCTAATAACCATAGCACTTAACTGAATTTGGTTGTTTGTTGAGCACACAACATATGGTAGTAATTACTATCTGATAATGGTTGCCAGTTTTGACATGGCACAGTAATATGGTGTTCCCATTTCTGCTCCTAGAAAGCAAACCCTTTGAATAATTTCCCTAAAAATATAACACCACTAGTCCACTCGAAGAGCTTGAAATCTGATATTTTCATGTTCAAGGGTAATTCTGTGCAAGGGTCACAACTCACAAGCAAGCACGTTACATCATAATATCATATTAGCCTAGAAATAGTCTTTATTAGGATTAATTTTTTTTCCAATTAATCTTGGAACCCACTACAATTATACATTAGAAGGAAGCTGAGTAGCTGACGGAATTATACAAACTGAAGCACGAAGAAAATCAGAAATTACAACATAATACAATACAACACAGGAAACCAAAATGACTACATAATGACAAAGGTGATAATAATGAGAAATTATTGAGAAAATAAAATATACAACCAACATAAATAGGACAAGCGATGTATGCATTATTGTGAGGACAACACCTGAAAAAATGAACAATAATTAACGACCGATGGCATTGCTCTCCTCTGCTTCCTTATCTATATTGAAATAATTGCTTGTATATGATCAATCTCTATTTCATGTTGGGATCGTTCACTGAACAGAGTCTCTGTTTCTTCGGATTGTACTCTTGTCCCCAAGGATCGATGCTACTTATGCTTGCTTAATCGAAGAAGTTCTTCGGCTACTTCTTTCATCGTAGGTCGCTCTTTCCCTTTCATATGTAGACATTTCTTCGGCTACAATCAATTTACTAGAATTACATTTTTGTTTTGGAATTAATCAATTTGTTAGATCCTTCATACTGTTGATAGTAAGTTTGCTATTATATGTACCATCCTAAGCATGAGTTTCGTCAAATAAAACCTACAAAACTAGCTAAACTGAACCTGCTAAAAAGAGGAAGGAGGTCAACAAGTTTTAAGTTATGGTAGTTGGTTACAAATTGGAAGTACCATAACTTGACCAATCTGACTCGGTGGCACACTTAAAAAGTACTGAATTTAGATGGATAATTATTTAACTAGTACCATGCATGTGTATTGCAACACAAACATATTATAGGAGAACAAAAAAAAATTTGTCATACAAAATGACATATTTTTCATAAAAAATGTGGACCAATGATTGAAAATCAACAATCAAAACACCTTCTATGGTCATGTTATGACTTTTGTTATTGTTATAATGGTTATCCTCCTCTTCCTTGGATTTATATAGATTTGTGTACCTAAAATAGATAATAAAATTTTGTTTACTTAGATGAGATCATTAAATGACAAACAAGATTTTTTAATTATATAAAAAATAGAAAGAAATGAAGACATGACCAATCAAATATTAATCAATAATCCAAATATAAAGTTATTTTACATCATGATTTCTGAATTCCAAGTCATTCATTGTAATATTTTCTTGTAAATAAATACGATTTGGTTATTCATGATGGAGGCAAGAAAATGATGGCATTTGAACTCTCCAATAAAGATATGATAGAGGCACAAAAATGATGGCATTTGAACCATCCAATAATTTATTACACTAACTTATAAATTTAGTAATGTAAAAATTAAAATATCATTGACATCTTATAATTTAACTGCTAGATTAAACTCTGCCACCAAGTTTACCTTTGTTATGGACAGCCATATTAATTTGTATGTAGTTGTGTCCCTCGTACATTATATCACACATGTACATCTAACTCTTTCACAAAGGCTGACACTACTACAGAAATGGTCATTGTACACGGACATAAACAGGGGAGCTACACGGATTTCCTGCCGTGTGGAGTGCGAGGGTGTATAATTCCCTGAATAAATTATACACGGATATTTACCCGTGTGCAATTCATGAGAGCTACATGATCAATTATATAAACAACCGTGTTCAATTCCTTGCCAAGTGGCGTTCTCCAAACCCGATCTACACGGATCAGTACATAAACAACCGTGTCCAATTCCTTGCCAAGTGGCGCTCTCCAAAGCCGAGCTACACGGATCACTACATAAACAACCGTGTTCAATTCCTTGCCAAGTGGCGCTCTCCAAAGCCGAGCTACACGGATTGTAACATACACAGCCGTGTAGGATTACTCTGTCTACACGGCCTTTTTAGGTTATTATCCGTGTAGAAATAGTTATTCTGCACGGCTTATTACTTGAACAACCGTGTCCAATTCCTTGCCAAGCGGCGCTCTCCAAAGCAGAGCTACACGGATTGGAACATAAATAGCCGTGTACGATTGCTCTGTCTACACGGACTTTTAGGTTAATATCCGTGTAGAAATAGTTATTCTGCACGGCTAATTACATAAACAGCCGTGTACTATTAGTGGAGATCTATACACGGATATTTAACTAAAAGGCCGTGTACGATCATGTTCCTGCACGGATGTCTATCAAAATATCCGTGTAGAATAACTATTTCTACACGGCTCATTACATAATCAGCCGTGTATCTATCTTATGTTTTTATTGCTCTTTATTTGGCTTTCTACACGGACTTATGTGAAACATCCGTGTAGAATGGTTATATTTTTTTTTTCAATTTTTATTTTATGTTTTGGCTAGCCTCCAGTTTGCAAGCCATTAAAAATCAATTTCCAAACAAAGAATTTCCAATATATTAGAATACAACTCCTAAACAAAATTCATGTACACTAAATATATCAAAAATTCATGCACACTAAATTATACAAATCCATATTCTGGTTTACAAAATTCATTTTGAAACCACTTTGCCCACATACATCTAAAATAATCTATATCTTCCTTGGTGTAATGCCCTGCCTTTTTGTTCGATTTATGCTGCCAAAAATTCAAAATATGTAGGTTATTAGAAAAATACAATATAACAACTGCATCTCTGTTTTGCTCTATAAAAATAAATATTGTAATTATAACAATGCAACTAATAAAACAAATTTAGTAGAATAAAATATTAGAGGAAATCAATATTAATTATATGGACAAGTCAAGGCAAACATATGAATTACATACCGGATATCGTGGCCAATCGAATTGTAAGCGTTCGACAAAGTGATACATATAAATCATCGTGTAATAACCGCATTCCCAACCCTGCAACTGTTGCGGGCACTGAAATTTTCATTTAGCGGCCTATGTTAGAATGACAATTAATTTTTGAACAAAAAATATGAAATTATAAAAATTATAGTGCATGTGCTCACCGGCTGCCACCTGAAACACAACTTATTTTTATGCTTCGGATTCGTGCTTTGCATTCCTCCATCTTTAAGATATTGCAGAAAAGCCCTTACAAAATTGAGTGAATGTAATTAGCAATTCCACAATTTGTTATATGTAATTGGGAAAAAAATCGAACCAAGTGAATTACTATTGCTTACTTTCTTATTGGAGTGCAGATCATTTTGGAGTCCTGAGGAGTGACGCCCAGTTCGGGCTGTGAAGAATCCATGATGAAAACCAAATTTTCAAGTGGCACAATCACAATCAAACACCAGTGGCCCCTCTGGTGGTATGGCAGGAGAATAAATCTCTTATTCCCCGAAAGAGCCTTGTGCATCGCTGAACACATGTACTGGACAGTAGCTTTCTCCTGATGGCGGCGGGGTCCAAGAATGCACAGGAGTTCACCTTATCTTTCCCACAATCCACAGACTGTTTTCGTTGTATCATCCTGAAAAATCATCATTTCACATTAGAATATATATTTGAGTGCTATACACATGATATATATGATTTTTTGGTCACTAACAAGAGGAAAACGGTGACGACTCCCACATTGAGCCATTTATCGCTTGATGAGGCATGTAGAAAGTCCTTGAATTCTTTAAAAGGCAGCACGACCGTCCTGCGTTCGTGTAGGAGAACCTCGGGGGGGGTATCGAACATTACGTCCTCCATATAATCTGGTGCCTTAACCAGGCAGGCGTGGAGATTCCGCAAATCCTCGGGCAAACGGCTAATCTCTTCTTCAGAGAGCCCCGTACGGTCTACTGGCGCATCCGCTGGTGCAGCAGGAGATTCTTGCGCATCAGCCCCGACTACTACTTCCAAGCCTCGCCGTACCGGTGACAAAGCTTCGTCCGCAGCGTTGGAAACGCCTCTTCGGGTTTGTATCAGATTTTGAACATTTTTTCAAGTATTTCAAAATAATCATTTGAACATAACATAAGATATCCGTGTTTTATTTAGAGATTACTTGATCCAAAATAATCTGACACTTGGGCAATTGGACAATCTGTCTACGGGCATCATCAAGCACCACCATGCCGTCGGTAGGGACAGGAAGAGGTATGCGGGCAGCCCAATCGGCCACAATCATGTCAACCGTTACGGGTAGGTGGTTGGGCCTTAGCTGAGAACCGGCTGGAGGATGTACAATACCCTTAGCAAGGGTCAGAGGAGTTTTGTCGTGTCACATGACGAGGTCGCATGATGTGGCCTCCTGCAATAATTATCAGAAATTAGTTAATGAACAAGTCACAATTACGGGTAGATTATGAACAAGTAGTGATTACCTGTAGATTGTCCAACACGCCCAGAACTTCGGTCCCGGATGCTTGACTGCTTCGCCGAAATCCCGGCGAAACGGGAGGTTGTTGCTCGGATTGCTGCGTAAGAGATGTAATTTGGTTGATCCACCTTGATTCGAATTCAGCCATCCTTCCATCGTACTCCGTTCTGAACTCCTCGCATACCTCCTGGCGTACCTGCGCCAACCTTGATTCCATCTCTTCCGTGCTAACTTTGGCACGCGGTCTTCTTTTTGGTTTTGGTCCGTCGTATACATCCTTCCAGCCACAGTAGACCGAGACACCCCTAACTCGACCCGTGTGTTCTTTAGTCCCGAGCGCTGCGGACAAGGAATCATCCACTCTTTCGACAGTCATGGAGCCCGAATTTACCTCCTCCACATCCAACTGTTAAAAAAAAATTAGTTATAGCAAAAGACAAAGTAATGTACACGAAGTTACCACAAAGACTCTTACCATTTTCTGAGCCACGGGTTGCACGTCACTTGGGAGTACTATCGTCCCGTCAGCGGTTACCTCAGATCTTCCCATGAGCCAGTGTTGGGCCCTAGGATTTTGGATCCTAACCACAGGTGAGTCAGAATCTTTGTTTTTGTCCAGTATTGCCGCCCATTCGGCCGACTTACCCTCGTAACCACCTGACCCTAATTTGTGCGGGTACTTGTTCAATTTCGCGATCCTCCTGCCCTCGTCACTTTTTATCTTCACACATCAAGGCACATCATCAATTAGCTAGTTTAAGGAAGATAAGTACATATCGAGAAAGAACAGAGACAAAGTTGGCTGAATTTATATACCTTGAACTCTGCTGTGGACTTCAAAGCTTGAAACGCCTCCCAGTCCTCTTGTTTCAGCCATTTATAGTAGCCTACCGGATTTCTCCCTTCCTCCATGAAATCCGTCTTCAACGTGCTCTTGAATTGCTTCCAAGCTTCATTCATTTTCCTCAGTCTTTTTCTTTTTCACAGACTTTGGGTCGTCATCCTAGATGTTCCAATGAGCCTGCATGATTGACAACAAAATTACTGCATGTAAGTTCATTCAAGTTTTCAGGTCAGGTATAGACATATATAACTTGCAGGAAGACAACTACATGATGCATAGCAATTTAAAAAGTTATTATTCACTTATAAAAGCAAATTCCAACTATGCTAAGGTTAAGACATGCTAGAAAACTTGTATCCAACAAAAAAAGAAATAACAAATAGAGAGAGAATAGGAAAAATGAATATATAATGCATGTACAGTTTTATAGATTTTTTCAATACATTACTAAATGGTTCTGAAAAATAAAACTCAAGAGATTAAAGAAAGAACTACACATGAAGGTTGGTGGGTGTTCCAGTTAAGGATAACGCAGCCATCGTTCGAGTCAAACGAATTAACCAATTACCGATCATGTACAATAATCAAAATAAGGTTTATAATTGTTAGGTACTTTACCTTCACAATGTTCCACCATTCGTTCTTATCTTCGTCATCGAATTTGTCCCACTTCTCAACCAAGATAGATGCCTTCTGCTTCACCAAATTGTTACACCAATTTGTGTACTCTGCCCTACGTGGACCCTTCGGACATCCGGTTTTGTTGAACTCGATTTGCAAATCATTCGCCTCTGAGGTCTTCGTGCACATTGTCGAACCTCTTTTCCTCTTTTCTGTCTGAGACTGCTGATCCTCTTCTTCCACTATCATATCTACCTGCGGTTCAACTGTTTCCAAAATCAAATCTGCATTCTCACCTGGCTGTGACATGGTTCTTTCTACAAAAAAGAAACATTATTACAAATGCTATGAAATGTAAAATTTAGGTCTAACTTATGTGTTGTTGGGTCCTTTGTTCAATCATAGTGTTGGTTTTGCAATTTAGTCCCTGTAACATTAATTAGGTGTCCATGTCACCAGAATAGGTCAGTTGAGGAAACTTTTCACTTAACCAAAATACAATCAGAGATAAGGGTTTTGATTTAACCAAGATACAGGAAGCATTGCAACTTAGAGAGAGAGAGAGAGAGAGAGCCTTTCAAGGACAGAACAACAACCGCGCGAGAGGAGCTTAGAGATTCAATTGGCGAGTTCAGAGGAGAGCGACAGAGGAGACCGAGCTAGCACCGAGAGAGAGAACGATGGCAGCACCACAGAAAGAGATAGGAGACTAGGGGGTTTAGGTTTTAGGGGAGACGAGGAGATTTTGAAAAGATATCGAGCGACAGAGACGAGGCGCGCACTTTATTTTGCGTAAACTAAATATACACGGACATTTAAATAAACACCCGTGTAGAAACGTAAGAGAGCTACACGTTTAATTAAACACCCGTGTATAATTAGGTTACGCGAAATTATGAAATGCGCGCCTACATATGGTTTTCTAGATTAATTTTTTCAAATTCCAAAGTTTCATATTTTTCAAATTCCATATTTTTCAAAATGGAAATTCCAAAATATAAAAAGGAACCTGATTTCAGTTTTATTTAGCTTGAAAACTATTTTATATCTTCGAGTATCTAGCAGAACTTAATAATAAATTCAAATAAATATTTCAATTTCTACACGGGCGTTTAATTAAATATCCGTGTAGAAAACATTTTGTACACGGATTTTTTATTAAAAGCCCGTGTACGTTGCTTATAAGGCGAAACAACTCTTGAAAATTAAACAGCCGTGTTTTAAAGCCTTTTGTACACGTATTTATAAGAGAGCTACACGTTTAATTAAACACCCGTGTATAATTAGTTTACGCGAAATTATGAAATGCGCGCCTACATATGGTGTTCTAGATTAATTTTTTCAAATTCCATATTTTTCAAAATGGAAAACTTAAAAATAAAAAGGAACCTGATTTCAGTTTTATTTAGCATGAAAACTATTTTATATATTCGAGTATCTAGCAGAACTTAATAATAAATGCAAATAAATATTTCAATTTCTACACAGGCGTTTAAATAAATATCCGTGTAGAAAAAAGTTTGTACACGGATTTTTTATTAAACGCCCGTGTACGTTGCTTATAAGGCAAAACAACTCTTGAAAATTAAACGGCCGTGTTAAAAGCCTTTTGTACACGTATTTTTAATTAAACGACCGTGTATGATTCTTATAAGACGAAATTCAAAATTAAACGACCTTCAAAAGCCTTTTGTACACGGAATTCGAGAAGTTGCCTTATCTTTTTAATTAAGAAGACGAAACGACTTCAAAATTCAATATAATCTGAGAAACTCCCCCTTTTCGATTACTTTTCTCTGAGAATTTGGAAGAAGAAATGGCCGCTTCGGTGCCACCGGAAGAAGACGCAAATGTGCCATGGCCATGGCCCCCCGGCTATGTCCCTCCCGAAGATGCTCCCGTGAAATTAGAAGTCCCTCCCGGCTATGAAATGCCTCCTCCCAACTACAGGAGGACATGGCCATGGCCGCCCTCAAATGACGTGCCACGACGAAGCCCAAGGGAGCACCCACCACCAAAGCCCTACAAAAGGAGGGGCAATCCCTGGATCAGGCCAAAGAGACCCTGGATTAAAAGGAGGGGGTCAGGCCAAGGAGCAATCCAGCCAGGCCAGTGAAGGAGTGTTTAATTAAGTTAGCTTTTTTTTCGTTTTGTTTTGATGTAATATATTTTTGTTCTTAATTTAATCAGCATTTTTTTTTCTTTCCGTTTAACTATTTTGTTAAATACTTCATGCTATCTAAATAAATATTGTTATAGATATGAATTAGCAGTACAAAACAACCAACAAATAATTAATTCATGGATAATCACTAAAAAGTAAATTATTTAAAATTAACTTAAATAATCTGTCTAAATAATATCATAGAATGCCTAATGCTCTCTAAATAATCTGATTTGAAAACATAAATGAACACTTTACTTGATATGACCTTATCTGGGTTTACAAATTTATAAAACAACCATAGAATAATTTTTCGGAAAAAAAATACCTTCTGTTCAAGTAATTATTTCAAAATATTTTTTACAAAAAAATATTTCAAAATAACATGCAATTTAGTCCCTGTTGTTCAAGTAAAGTATTTTCAAGAATAATGTAATTTGAATATTTCAATTTCTACACGGGCGTTTAATTAAATATCCGTGTAGGAAACCTTTTGTACACGGATTATTCATTAAACGCCCGTGTACATTTCTTAGAAGGCCAAAAAACTCTTGAAAATTAAACGACCGTGGAGAAAACTTTTCTTACACGGATTTTTAGTTAAACGTCCGTGTCCAATTTTAAGTTAAAACGTTTAATTCGAGAAGTTGCCTTATCTTTTTAATTCTGAAAAGACGAAAACGAATTCAAATAATCACTCCCCTGTTTCGATTACTTTTTCTCTGAGAATAATTTTAGGAGAAAAAATAACTTTCTACACGGATGTGTAATGAAATATCCGTGTAGCTCCCTTTGAATTTCTACACAGACATTTTATGAAACGTATAAATGTATTTGTACACGGATGTTTAATTAAATGTCCGTGTCGCTCCCTTTGAATTTCTAATGAAATTAAAAATTATTCTTAGAAAGATGGGTTTTTTTTATTTAAACAAATAAAATATAAATTTCACGTACTAATTAAATTATATCAGAAATTATACAAAAATTCATGTCTAGATTATATCAAAAATTAATACAAAAAATCCTACACTAAATTATACAAATCCATATTTCTAGTTTACAAAAATTACTGTTGAAACCACTCTGCCCACATATCTAAAATAATCTATCTGGTTCTTGCTCCTGATGCAAAAAAGAAATATTAGAAACGAAATAAAAACATTACAATGAGACAGAAATATCCAGAGATAGACCGGCCTTGAGTCTTTAGCTTCATTGGGCTCTCTGAAATATTATAAAAGAAATATATATTATGCATTGAATTTTTTTTTTCCAAATAAGAAATATTAAAATTTTCAAGTTTAAAAGGAGTAAATATTATACATTGGATTTTTTTTTCCTTTTTCTCTTTTTTTCCACTGTTTGAACATCTTCCCATAATCCTTCATTGTGATCAGATCTCATGTAATTTGCTTCGTCTTCGTCTTGTTCTGCAATTGTTGCTATCTCAGCTTGCACATCGGTACAAAATTGAGGTATCTCTTCGAACTGGTCGTACTCTTCTTCGTCGGTGACGTTTTCTACCCCAACAATCCTTCTTTTTCCGGATAGGACGACACTCCACCTATCATCACTCGGGTCAGTGACATAAAAGACTTGGGTGGCTTGCTTGGCAAGTATGAACAGATCATCCACATACCCGACTTTGTCAAAATCAACGAGGGTGAACCCGTCGTTATCAACTTTAACACCCCGGTCTTCGACCCATTGGCACCGAAACAAGGGAATGCTAAGGTGAGGATTGTAAACGAGCTCCCAAATTTCTTCAATAACGCCGTAATAAGACTTTGAAGCTATTACAGGCCGAGCATCCCCCGATCTACTGAATTCTTGGGACGTCGCCACCAACGTCACCCCACTATTTTGCATCGTGCTCTTATCACACTGTAATTTAGTGTAAAATGTATATCCGTTAATCTCGTATCCTTGGAATGTTCTAACAACCATTTGGGGTCCTTCGCCCAGCAATCTAACAGTTTCATTAACAGGGGATCTTTCGGGATGTGATTTCACTCTGTCTTTCATCCATCTTATAAAAGAACGGTTATGCTCGTCAGTAAGCCACTTCTGACTTCTCGTGTAGTTCTGTTGTCGAAGGATTGTCATGTGCTGATCTATATATGGAGCAACATCTGCCATGTGCTGTAGTACAATAAAATGTGCCTTTCGCAGGTCATTGTTATCAGCAACTATGGCTTTCAACCCTATTGTCCCTACCCCTTGTAGCCTTCCCTCGTATCGAGATTTTGGAACGCCAATAGGACCCACACCGGTCATGTAGTTGGTGCAAAACTCAATTACCTCTTCTGTGGAATATCCCTCCACAATGCTACCTTCGGGACGATGTCGGTTCCTTACGTAACTTTTCAAAATACTCATGAATCTCTCGAATGGATACATATACCGCAGGAACGCGGGACCACAGATCTGAATTTCCCTCACGAGATGAACAACAAGGTGAACCATAACATCGAAAAAAGATGGCGGAAAATACATCTCAAGATGGCAAAGGGTAACGACGACCTCCTTCTGCAAAGCGTCCAATTTGAGCGGGTCTATCACTTTGGAATTAATTGCATTGAAGAAAAAACAAAGCTTCGTAATGGTTTGCTGCACGGGCTTTGGTAAATTCCCCGAATTGCAACAGGAATCATATGTGTCATTAAAACATGACAGTCGTGGGATTTCGGACCAATCAATTTCAGGTCCTTCATCGACACCAGCTTCTTAATATTCGAAGAATACCCTGATGGGACTTTAATACTATGAAGGCATTTACAAAAGCTCGTTTTCTCGATCTTCGACATTGTGCACATTGCGGGGGGTAGGTATGCCTTTTGCTTCCCTTTATCATGCGGTGCAAGCTCGGGTCGTATTCCCATTAATTTCATGTCTTCTCGAACTTTAAGACCGTCTTTGGTCTTCCCCGAAATGTTCAATAATGTGCCAATCAAACTGTCACAGACATTTTTTTCAACATGCATGACATCTAAGCAATGTCTCACTTCTAAATATTCCCAGTATGGTAGCTCCCAAAATATGGACTTATTTTTCCAAATATCTTTCGGTGGTGGTTTGGCATGTTTTCCAAAAACAACAGCAAGGTTTTTAACCCGCATGAAGACATTCTTCCCATCTAACGGACGACGTGCCACTCCAAGCTCAATTTTCCCGTTGAATACCTTCTTCTTCTTACGGTATGGGTGATTAACAAGAAGAAACCTACGGTGCCCCATAAAAACATTCTTTTTACAATTTTTCAACCTCAGCACCTGCGTGTCATCTTCGCAGATGGGGCACGCTTTTGCTCCTTTACAAGTGTAACCCGATAAATTCCCGTACGCGGGGAAATCATTTATGGTGCAGAATACCATGGCCCGCAAATTAAATTGCACTTTGCCGTACGCATCCCAGACCGGGACGCCATCACGCCACAATTTCTGGAGGTCCTCGATTAATGGTGTGAGATACACATCTATGCCATTTCCGGGTTGTCTGGGTCCTTGGATTAGTAATGACATCATTATATACCTGCGTTTCATGCACAACCAAGGAGGAAGATTGTAGATGCATATAAGAACTGGCCAAGTGCTGTGCTGACTGCTCATGCTTCCAAACGGACTCATTCCGTCTGTGATCACCCCTAACTTAAGGTTTCGTGATTCGCCACCAAATCCTTCGAAATGTCTATCAATGTTTCTCCATTGAATTGAATCAGCAGGGTGTCTTAGTTTACCATCTCTTTTGCGCTCTTCTTCATGCCAACGCAACAATTTCGCATCTTTGGGATTTGCAAATAACCGTCTGAATCTCGGTATTATCGGGAAATACCACACCGCCTTAGCCGGAGGCCTTGCCTTTTTTCCTTCATCACAATTGTCAGTGTCCTGGTCCTTGCGTTTATACCGTGAAACACCGCATTTAGGACAAACATACATGGCCTCGTACTCTCCACGGTACAATACACAGTCATTCGGACATGCATGTATTTTTTCAATCTTCAAACCCATTGGACAGATCAACTTCTTCGCCTGATATATTGTACAGGATAACTCGTTGTTATTTGGGAGCATCTCTCGTAAAAGCTTTAATAAGGACGTGAAACTCTTATCGCTCCAATCGTTGTCTACTTTTAAGTTCAATAATTTCAACACAGCTGATAGTTTTATAAATTTGGTACACCCGGGGTATAACGGCTTTTTAGATTCATTAGACAGATACTGAAATTTTTTAAAATTTTTATCACTAATTTCATCTTCCACATCACGTAACATGTCCTCTAGATTCTCAGTAAAATCGTATTCTGCATTTTCATCAATCTCCACCTCATCATCCTCGTTGCAATCAAGCCCAGCATTATCGAAATTATCGAGATTCTCAAATTCATCATTGCATTCAAATTCAAAGTTATCAACAGTTTCTACATTATTATCATCATTCTCGTCCAAAACAAAATTTCTATTGGTTCCACTACATTCCCCAATTTTCTCACCATGCATAAACCAACATGTATATCTTTTCTTAAATCCCCGACAAATCAAATGAGCTCTAATTTCTTCTGAATCCCCAAATCTTATAAAATTTTTACAATCTCTACAAGGACACAAGATGTCGTTATCTTTTGTGTCCACTCTATAACTCTCAGCAAATTTTAGGAACTCATCAACGCGAGCCAAATATTCTGCACTATCACGTCGCAATTCGTACATCCAACTTCGATCCATCTGTAAATTAAAGTAAACAAAAAAAAATTCCAATTAAACATATATGGTGGTCAGCATATATATTGTTCCAAATTCTTAGCTTATAAAGGGCCAGTTTACAATCTTAACCCACTCTTTGAATATTATGCCTCATATGTGAACACATATTAGCGGAATTTAATTAGTATTTGAGAAAAATTCGGCAGCATTTCTCCTTAACTCCCCAAGTATGCGTAAAAACCACATACTCGTAGGAGCAATAAGGAGAAATACCATCGAACTTTTCTCAAATACTAATTAAATCCCGCTAATATGTGTTCACATCCTAAATGAGACACAATATTCAAAGAGCAGTCCCAAAACGGGGACTATCCAAAATTAATCCCTATGGTCATGTTTGGTTGTGGAGTAAAGTTAATGAGGATTAAATGACTTACTCCATCTTACTCCACATATTTTACACCTTGTTTGGTAGTATAACTCATAGCTTAAATTAATCCGCCTAGAGGAGTAAAGTGTTGGAAACTGAGCCTCTTCCTATGATAGTGGGCCCTACAGGTGGAGTAAGTGTGGAGTAAGTTAATCCACCTGAAGTGGTGGAGTAACTTACTCCGGATTAACTCACCGCTTACTCCACCTTACTCCTCTTCTTTTACTTCTCGTTTGGCTACCTAAGTGTGGAGTAAGGGGTTTACTCCACCTCTTACTCCACAACCAAACATGGCCTATTGGATTAATTTTGAACGGGCATGGACCTAAAAACATCTATAGGTCGGTTATTGGACCACAATACACTAATTATTTACATTATCTTAACAAATCAAGCACGCATGCATTAAATAATAATTGACAGAAATAATTAAGCAATATTAATCAGTAACAGAAAATTAGATAAAGAAGAGGGAAATATATATATGTATGACTAACCTTGGCAATAGAGAGGAGAATGCGAATTAACTTCCAAGCTAGATCTCAGATCTGGCCTCGTTCCTTGTGCGCAGAAATCAGACCAATTCAATACAGAGAGTGAGAGAGAAGTATTAATTGATCAAAACGGCGCCGGAAGAAGGCCTTTTATATAGTTCCAAATCCTAAAATAACCTTTCTACATGGATGATAATCTATAAATCCGTGTAAAAAAAGTATTACGAGAGCTACACGGACTTTTATATAGGTATACGGACATTTATATAAACAGCCGTGTGTAATATAAAAGATAAACATTCTTCACGGACATTTAGAATTATTATTTTTTTCCTAATTTTTGTTTTATTTTTTTTGGTTTAGCCTTCCATTATTTTCGAGCAAGTATCTTTGTTTTCAGTTAATAACCTTTGTGCACGGATATTTAGCTATAAATCCGTGTAGATAGACACACAGACTTTTATATAAACAGCCGTGTAAATTATTTTTCTACACTGTTAATTAAACAAAAATCCGTGTACTATTTCTCGTTTCTACACGGCTCTTTATTAAACGTCCGTGTAGCATTGTTTTTTTTTTTTTTTTTGGCTGTTAACTAGTTTTTTTCCCTATGTTTTCAGATAGCAAAACAAACAATTTCCAAAACAGAGGAAGACATTTAAAATCCAGAATTACAAAACATAGCAATTTAAACTAAAAATTCATGTACCCTAAATTATACAAAATTAAAGCATTACAAAAGTTGGAATAAAAAGTCATATTGTAAACTAAACATTTTCATTAAGGACTAGAATAGGGTGGTTCTTTCCTTTTGGTGCCAGTAGGGTTTACAGAGGGGTGATATGAAGATATGTTTTACTAAAGAGTTGAGTTAAAAGTTGGATGAAGGACCTTCAAAAAAAAGGGAAGAGGTCGATGAAGGACCTTCAGAGCCGGATGAAGAGACGAATGAAGAGTCGGATGATCTCCGACTTCATTCGACTTTTCACCCGGCCCTGAAGGTCACATTCACCTCTTCATCTGGGTCACATTCACCTCTTTCTGAAGGTCTTTCACCCAACTCTTACCGGCCAACTCTTCGTCCAGTAAAATTGATCGGAATAGAGATAATTTCTCATCTGGATCTTGCTTGCCCAAATTAGTTAGGACATGCAAGGAACTAACCAAAAGACTACCTAGGTTAATGTAACCAAAGTAAGGACTACTAGTTACATTAATCTAAGTAGCCTTTTGGTTATATGTCCTAAACTAAACACCTTAGCAAGATATAGAGGGAGAAATACAAATTAACTTCCAAGATCTCAGATCCGGCCTCCAGTTATAACATCTCGAAAAAATTGGGGAAATGAAGCACTTCGCATGGGAATTCGAGATGTAGGTTATCAATTATATCGGATCGCTCATATGTGAGCTCCCAAAACAGTAGCTCATATCGATCTAATTTTGCGATCCAAAACAATTGACAAACCTACATCTCAACCCAATTGTTAACTGTGAGAGGGGAGAGTATAAATTGATCAAAACGGCGCTGGGGAGAAGGCCTTTTATATAACAAAAAACCTAAAATATCATTTCTACACAGCTCTTTATTAAACGTCCGTGTAGCTCGCTCAAGGCTTTCTACTCTGTCATTTAAACAAAAAACCGTGTACAAATTCGACATTTATACACGGCTCTTTATTAAACATCCGTGTAGCTCCTACAGGTTATCTACACGGTCATTTAAACATTTATCCGTGTACAATTCTTGCCTTTCTTCACGGTTCTTTAATTAAGAATCCGTGTAGCTCTCTCAAGGCTTTCTCCACTGTTATTTAAACAATAAGCCGTGTACAGTTCCTGGTAAACGTCCGTGTAGCTCTCTCACGTCTTTCTACACTGCTTCTTTGGTAAATATCCGTGTAGAGACAATACAGATATTTCAGGCATCCAAAAAATTACAACTTCTACACGGTTTTTATATAAAATTGCCAAATCCGTGTACAATGTGCCGTGTACAATGACCATTTCTGTAGTAGTGATTACATGAAAATTATGCTTTTATATTTTGGTTCTAGTAATAATTGCTTATATATTGTGTTTGTTTTTATCAACTGCCTATGTATTCTGGAAGAGTACCACTGGATTAAGATAGCTAATTAATTCAACTATTTTGCTTGGATTGAGTATAATCAACTATGGTTCAACCAAAAATTTAAGAATAAATGCTTATATATACACCAGGTACTGGTCATGCAATCCATGAAAATGCTTATTACATATGTTTAATCTATCCGTAATATTTTACCTCTGATCCATTAATTATCTTGATGTGGTCCGATTTAATCCGCACAAATCTTAACACATATCCAATGACATTAATTAATTATTACTTCCGTGCAAATGCAATAATTAAACGGAATGATATTAGCAAAATTCTATACAAACCTACATACTTATGTACATACGTATCAATGTATATATGTATGTCAAATATTTGATTCATATTGTTACATCTCTACACGTAAAAATTTGGATATTTACTATACATTAATAAAGTGTTCATTGATATAAGATTTCGGTTAAATAAGTACTACTAATTAGTAAAAGATATATAGTACTAGTTTTTCAGCTTTTAGACTATGGATACTAATATATATTTTTTCAAATGAACCATCTGACAAGTAGTTTGTAAAATTAAAAAAAGTCACGAATAATTATTAACTCAATCTTCAACATGTGTACTTCAAAATCAAGTCAAAATGTTAAAAAATACAATTAGTAAAATGCAAAGTCTCAAATATCTTAGTCAAATCAAATAAAATTGTCTAATTTAAATTAACAGATAAAAAAGAAAAAAGGTCAAATCCACATTAATTAAATAGCAGATTCAAATGGAATTACATTCCGCACATTAAAATTCATAGAGGTTGATTCTTGTCTGTCAGAATAAAACTATTTATTATTTGCATCTAAAATTACATTAGGTAGTAGTGTTGCCATCAGTAGAAAGTAATTTAAACTAAATTTGCATTGTCAGATACCAGTAGCAAAATTTTGTATATTGGGCAATGAGATTTTACCATGCTTTGAAAAACAAATTACAATACAAATCCAATTTTAATCTCCTTTTTTCTTTAATTTAACTAAAATATCATGTTTTTTAATAGTGAACATATTATTTATTTAATTAGCATATTATAATTTTATTATTATTTTTAATAAACATCATTTATAAAATTAGAATATCCATTAAACTTTGTTTTTTTATTATGTTTTATTTCCTATTTGAATTCGAATATATATGTTTCAATTATAATAGTATAATAGATATGTTTTTTTTATCAATTTCCTCCACTATCTTACATTTCCTAACAACTTTAAAATTGATTAATTTCATAAGAATATCGTAACATCCCAAATCTTCTTATTTTAACCTCCTTTTATAAGCGCAAAAAACAAATTCGAACCAAACTATAGACCCATTGAAAATATCACGATTTTAACTAATGTCACGTGCATGGCATGACATTCACATAAACCAAATGATTAAACTAGCATTTTTTGTATGAATCATACATCCATGTTAGTGCTTTTTATGACAACTTTTGTTAGCTAGTTGCAACAAAGCACGTTGTGTATACATAGAAATGAGTCAACATATCGCAGAGTAATATTTTCATCGGCATAACATATATAAATAAAACAATCCGACTAATTGTATTAGCCTACAATATATCATTGATTCAATAGCCTACTTACCAAAAAGCTGTTGATGCAATTTTGTAACTGATTGATCACTACATTTGATTTGTATTAGTTACATTTTTATGCTATAATTATGATATCATACTGCGGCACTTCATGGGTCCTTCAGTTAATTTTTTTTTTTTTTTTTCAATTTTCATCATGATTCATGAAATACCATACTGAAATTAAAGAAATACTGATACTCAGTAGCTCATTGAACAATTATATTTAAGTATTACAAATACATTAGCCTAATATATTGTTGTATTCACAAATTCTGCTAACATGTTAAAACTCTAGGACCGAGTTACAAATATGCTAATAAAATACTGAAACATACTTTTATATAGTATATAATGTAATTTAATGCAGATTTCTAAAAACTTCAGATGTTGATAATCCCATGCTAAACCTATAGATGATTGTCGCTTGATATATACCAATTACCGAACCACGAAAGGAACTGATCGGCAAATCTCAACCTCTCTAATTTTTCTAAACATCCAAGACCTGAGACGTACAAAGATTGATATCATCCTTTACTTATATTTGTGGTATACATAGAAGATTAAATTTAGTATTGTGAATTGGTAATATCTTTTACTTTTCTCATACAACATGTTAATAATAACCTACCAAACTTAAAAATGTTTGCTTTATTAAACTAACAATTGGAATGGTCACACAAATTGGAAGTATTTTCATACACCTGAACTTGGGCCTTACTCCGGTACATAAATTATATTAGGCTCAAGCAAAGACAATCGTAACATAAGAAAATTTCATTACTAGTGCTTTATGAAAATTTTCTTGCAGTTCTATTAATCTGAAACATTCCTCCCCACTAATGATAAAACAAAGGAGAAGGAAGTTCAGATTTCATATAGTTGTCATTTGGATAAAAATAACAATCAAGCTGTAAAGTTGCCTATATATTGTGTATCTCATCCACTACATTGTGTTGGATGAATCTAGAAGAAGGCTCCCTGAATCATGCATGATACTGGAGCAAGTGTTACTTATGGGAGGGGAAGAGTACGACCCTTGTAACACTCCATGTGCAATCGCCTTGTAAGCGGCCTCTGTCAAGTGGAGCCCATCCCATGATGCGTACTTTGATGGATCCGAACAAACAGTAGAACCTTGGTTTCCGCATGATGCAATTGATGAGTAATTGTAAGGGCCTTTGGCCCCGCAACATGCCATTAAAGGGTAACTGAAACCTACACACAAAAAAGTGGCATAAATAACTAGCTTAAAAATACACATGAGAAGGATGTTACATTTTCGTATAGTGATCTAATAATTGAATAAATTGAAATACATTACCTTGCATATATAGCTACTTTAGTGAATGGAATTAGTGCACAAGATAAATAGAAGAACATTCTTTTAAAATATTTCTTATATGCTTGAAAAGTGATTCTTATGTAAAAATATGAGAGAATATATATAGCTCATAAAAAAGAATCAATATCAAGTAATGAATATACTTTCTTTTGTGGAATATATAAGTTCTTTTCCGAAAGCACCATTATTTTTGTTCTATTTTGCAATTATGTTAATTGAAATCCAGAAAGTCGATATCAAATTTTTGAAAACCATAGTGACATACAATAATATGCATAGATAATATTTAAAACAAGATTTTGGTGGCTTGTTTTCATGAAAAAAAAGGCATTACAGCCCATATTTCTATTGAACTAATTTTTGGTGGCATGTTGAATGGATGGCTTCCTGATATATGTTGATTGCGAAATCTTACCAAATTTCTTTGGATTGCGAAAGATGTTCATGGAAGCTTCATAGTAATCTGCATAGATAATATTCACATCAGGATAGAGAAGCAGAAGCTTTGCAAGCTCGTCTGAAAGCATTGCATTGTGGTACTCGGCAAACTCATTTAAGCGCTTGATACATCCTGTTTTTGGGTCATAGTCTTCCTTTTTCTGGCTTTGGAACTGCGTAAGATACCTCGGGATGCATCCTATCGGGAAATTATTTGGAACCAATAATGTTTTGGCTCCATGATTGATCAATTCCTGTATAATTGTATGTTAATTCAGGTCATACATAAGTTTAGCATTGGCATATTCCTGTGCATGTGAAATTATTTGAAACTATGCTAATAAGAGAAAAGAAAAGAAACAATGCGTACAGTGATGGTTAAACTGATGGTTCTGATTACATCAGGGACAAAGATTCGGACTTCATCTAATGTTCTCCCTTGAAACAATGGATAATTGTAGTCGTTTCCTCCTATCTCACCTACCACAAACAGAGCACTGCTCATGATAGACATGTCGCGTCCTGCACAATCAATTTATTAATTAGTGAATTTATTGGTGATCAACACCTGTCTGACTTCTTCTCATTTTCTTCCTTTTTTTTCCCTTTCCAGGTCTTTTGGGTAATTTTTTCACTTTCCATTTTATTTGACAATTAAAATACGAGTTAGTTTATAATCCCATTCAATGTTTGACAGCGCGCACTTATTCATTTATTAAGATAGTGGCCTATAAATTTCAACCCTTATATATAAAACAAAAGCAGGTCGCTTTCCTTTACTGGTACATCTTTTGAGTATTTTTTTTCACTTTCCATTGTATTTGACAATTAAAGTACGAATTTGTTTATATTCCCATTCAATGAGTGACAGCGCGCACTTGTAATTCATTTATAAAGTTCAACCATTATGAAGCAAAACATGGTTGCTTTCTGTTTATTCATTATAAAATATAGTTGCTAAGAAAGAACTAACAGCTGTCATTATTATAACGAAGCAGGGAGAAAGTCTCAAATTAACTCTTTCAATATATATATATATATATAGACACACACGCACGCGCACACACACACATACATAGATATATGCATACATATACATACATACATACATATATACATATACAAATCAAGTGATTTTCTACCTATCTAAACAAATAGTAAAAAAATTCAAAAAAAAAAATTATGTAGAGATTATGCTGAATGGTTCATACCGACTATTCGAATTTTGAAAAACGAAATATAAGTCAGTAGCGTGGTCACATGTATGACAAATAAAGATAAACAAGAGTTCATTCAGAGATAATACCTGATTCTTCCAAGATTGAAGGTAGTAATTTCTTGAACCACTCAAGCTGAGTGCCAAGCGAGTAATCCGTCCTGGACATATCGAATCCCTTGGATTCAAAGAAGGAACTGTTCAGTGCCATGGCGCCACCGACTGCAAAATTCGCACCATGCAGGAGGTCCTTTGTGCTCATTCCCGAGAGATATGGCGGGACAAATGGCAACCCATATGCTTCCGCTAATCAATGAAATATATAAGCCATTCAATCTCTCTGTTTTTTGTTAAAACAGAGCTACTATAAGTTTTCCTTAATTCATTTTCTTATGGAATATCCAACGGCGCCACTCATGACTCATTCATTTCCTTAATTCATTTCCTTGGGTAGCAACTATATTCATTTTACATGTGTGAGGTACTTGTTTGTTGAGTAATTTTATACCTAAATTCATAAGAAACAACTCAGAATAGAAGGAAGAAAGTTATGAGTAAAGTGCACTAACCAATGAAATCGAGAATTAACCGTCCATCGCAGAACCGGCCAGTGGCGCGGCCGAAATAAGTCTCCCCATATGGCAGGTTACAAACGGGTTCATAGCCGTCGCTGATAGACTTGATGTAGTTTCCAGTGTCACTGATCGAGTCACCGAAGCAGAAAATGCGGGTGAAGCAACAATTTCCATTTTTTGAAAGAAGTAGAAGGATTGTGAGGATAGGGATGTAAAGAGAGAAAAGCAGATGCCCGGGAGCCATGTAAACAATTTCCATTTCTTGAATATTCGTTTCTTAAAAGTTGGTCGAATATACTTATCTGCTTTAGCAAAAAGCAATCAACGATTCCTTGTAAACAAAAACAAAAGTTTGACGTTTGTGTTTGTTTTATGATGATGGAAAAGGCAGCATCACCTTAAGGGGTCCGGATCCCTAAAGTAACCCAATTTTTGGGTTTTGAATAGGGACCGTCCGAATCGAATCCGTCGCTCGAGATCACTTAAGAATTCGAAACTGTCTCTTGAGATGCGTGCGCTCCACTTTAGTTGGATGGTCACGGATTCGAATCGGACAGTCCCGTTCCAAAACCCAACTTTTGGGTTACTTCACTGGATCTGAATTCCACCTAAAGTAGCTCAAATTTTGGGTTTAGATCCGAATCGTCTGTATCTGCATTTTTGTTTTATCCTAGTAGCTCCTTATTGGAGGGACTAGTTCAATTCAGAATTGTTTAATATATTGATTATATTAATACGTCATTGTGATACTTATGTTGAAAAATAAATATATTAAAATAACTTATTTTTTTTTTATCACTTGACTCTGTACTAAATTAATTTTAAAATTTTACATTTTCACGCATCACTCGTAAAGGAATAAAAATTAGTGGTCCCCGAAATACAGTGGGTGCAGAGGTAAGTGGGAGCTTAAAAGTGGGGTTTTATGTAAGTGGAAATGGCTTTTTTAAGCGGAAAGTAAGGGATTTAACCTCCTTAAACTTTTCCACAACTTAGTCTTTACGGTTCCCTTATCAAGATGCATGCCTACTTAGTAGATGTGCACCTTTTTTTGCTACCAATCCTGGAATTGTGGAAGGGCCGAACTTTTGTTTTGTAGCATTTCAAAATAATAAAATTTAAAAAGTAACAGACAATTCTCAAAATGTCAAAACTTAGCAAAAAAACAGACTAAGTTTGTTTGTCTAGGGGTGTTCATCGGATCTGGTTTAACCGGTTTTAAAGAGAGTTCAGATTAATTGGTTTAGATTTTTCGGTTAAATAGATTGATTTGGTTCTTTTTTAAAACCGATTTAGTTGTTCGGTTCGGTTCGGTTTAGAAACATTAAAACCAGTTAAACTAAACCAATCGAAAATTTTAAACCTGTCTCCTGTCCGAACCAAACATTTAAAAAAAATAAAAAATTACGACATAATGTATATTGCTTGATTCGGTTTAAAACCGGTTAGACCGAACCAAACAAAAATTTTAAATCCATCTTTAAAAAAAATTAACAAAAAATATTATTTTTATAATTAATCTTATTATTTCGGTTCAACCGAACAAATTAAAATTTAGTTCGGTTGATAAGTTTACTTTTATGATTAATCTTCTTATTCGGTTCAATTGTATTTTTAAAACCAAATAAAATTTTGATTTATATGATTAATCTTCTTATTCGCTTTATCTCTACACCACAGAATAGGTTTGTATTTATATTTTAAAGTCGTCAACATCCTTTATTTTTTATTTTTGAAGTACTTAAATAGGCTGATTTGTCGTTTTCAGTGAGATGGACTTAGGTTGTGTGTGTGTGTGTGGTGGTGGTGGTTGGGTGTGGTGGTTGAGCAGCACTCAGAGATGTTATTCATCTTCAGCACCGAGTACCTAATCCAGCATAAGCACATCCGCAGGATCCACAACTTGAAGGGGAATTGCATCCAGTTCTGCAGGCAGCCACATGTGTGTAGCAGCTTGGACTTCCGAATTCATATGCCCTGACCAATAAGACACCAGATACACAATTTGTAAGATAATAGTTCTCGAAGAGTATATAAGAGCATTATTAAAACACAAATCGTTTTGATGTTTCCATATACTCCAAACCACAGCACACACCACAATTAAGAATGCAGTTTTGAGAATTTTGGGTAGAGTTAAAGCATACTGAACCACATCCGCAATGGAATTCCATTGTTGGTATAAGGATTGACATGCACCCAACCAATACCAAATATGGTGAGCATAATGACATTGAAAAAATAAATGATTAGAATCTTCGGTGTGTTGGCAGAATTGACAGTAAAGATCCCCAGTCCAGCCTTTTTTCTGGAGCATTCTTTTTGTCAGTATTCGATGTTTGTGAACTAGCCACATGAAAGCTCGTATTTTAGGCGGGATGGGTAATTTCCACCAAAGCAAAGGCTGATTTACGGCTACACCCCTGAAATTAAGAAACTTGTACAAAGATTTAACAGTAAATAAACCATTGGGCTCCCATCGCCACGCAAGATGATCAAATTGATGAGTAAAAGAAAAAGAACTAATCAAATGTAAGAGATTGCCCCATTCCTGTAACAAAATTCCTTGTAAATTCCTTCTAAATTGCATAGCAGTCGCACCTTGAGATTGTATCATCGTTTGGACAGTAATAAGAGGTGTAGTACACAGTGCATATAAGTGAGGGTATTTATGCATAAAAATACAATTTTCAAACCAAATCTCTTGCCAAAATAAAACATGGCCTTGTCTACCAGGTGAGACAGTAGTGCAGATTTTTCCCAGGTTTTCTTTGTGAATGACAGCTTGCCAAAAGGGAGAAAAGGGTACATACGAGGTTTGTGAATAGTATTTAAGCTGTACCACTGTTTTCCAAAGGCTCTGATAGTTCGGGTCCCTAAATTTCCACCACCATTTTAATAATAGAGAAATATTCATTTGGTGTAAATCAAGAATGCCCATCTCCCCAAATTGTTTGGCCATACATAAGGTCGGCCAATTACACAGAGCATATTTCTTCCTAAGACTAGTACCTTGCCATAAGAACCGTCGTCTTATTTTATCAATTTGAGCAATTATTTTTTTAGGTATGGCATATAAGGACAAGGCATATAGAGGGACTGCCGACAATACTGCATTAACCAACGTGAGTCGCCCACCTAAAGATAAAAGCTGACCCTTCCAATTTTGCAATTTATGTGTAATTTTATCCACTATGTAACCCCAATCGTTCAAGTGTAGTTTTTGATTATGTAATGGGACCCCAAGATATTTAAACGGAAAAGAAGCAAGGGAACATCTAAATGTCCTAGCCAGCTCCTGAGCCAACGCAGTATCTACATTAATAGGATATAATGCCGTTTTATCAAGATTCATTTTCACTCCTGACAACCTTCAAATATTATCATAGTCCACCATGCGGATGACACACATTGAGGAGTGGCCTGCAGGAACAAAACAGTGTCATCTGCATAGTGGGCATTGGTTAATGCCCTTGTGTTAATACAAGGAGGACCAAGGCCTCCAGCAGGAAAGTAGAGGCGTCCGAGAGGCCTCTTACGCCTACCTCTTGGCTGGTTGGGTCTACCAATAAAAATAGCTTCTTTTGTTTTCTTGTTTGCTTGTATGGCGTAGCTAGATTGGCAAAAATGGCATGGCCGAGCTGGCTCTGTCACGGAATAGCACAGTATGCGTGACGGTTATGTAATGTGATTCGCGTGTTGTGACTAGTGGTCGAGGGATTAAGAGGAATTGGAGATCAATTGATCTCTATTTTTAAATTTTTTTTTGTATTTAGATATGATTTTCTTTATAATTTAGAGTATAATGACATGATATTGCAAAATTGACCCTATTCTCCATAGAAAATTTTTATATGATTGACTCTCATATATTTTTTACCCCCATAGTTCGAAAGTTTGGTTCTGTCTCTGGTCGTGACCATTCGCGTGCCGTGATCATCTTTAGAAAATTTGGCACGACACGTAAAAATTAAGTTGGTCATGACACAGCACGAGACCAAAGTCACGATGTGTTAGTCATGGTACGGTCGATTGTCACAATCAATAATAATGATATCAATGTTATCAGAAACATACCAGACATTGATTCAGTAATGCTTCGAATAAATGGTTTACTAATTGAATCAGTGTGTCAACTGGTTTAATTGCTCATTTTTTAATAACATTGAATTTATTAATAAATTTAAAGATTATTCTCTAAATAAAATGAAACTATTAGCTAGCTCTTGATTAATTTAGCTAAGTGCAAGCATATAAAAATGTATATTTTCGAACTAATACATCAAATAAAAGTTTAATTTGTCTAATGAGAAAAAATAAAAACAACAAGGCTGGAAGACTAAAAGTTCAATTTTATGGTTGAACAAATTAGCACTTGATAATCAAAATGTGTATCTTTTAATGTTTTTCTCCTTAATATTTTTTTGAACCTAATAGCACTTGATAATTAAAATGTGTATCTTTTAATGTTTTTCTCCTTAATACTTTTTATTGAATAAAGATACATTCTCATATACAACGTCCTGATTTTTTTATTCTTAATAATTGAAGATTTCAAAAACACTAAATTAGAAAATGGGAACCAAGTCTAAATTTAATAACGAAAATAGAATCAAAATGTAAAAAAGAAATTAAGCTCAAAATATATTGAACTTATTACATCATAGGAACACTTCCTTTTCCATCAAAGAGACTTTATAGTTTTATACTTTTATTTTAGAATTGAATAATTAACAATTATAGAAATTCTGTATATTTTTGTGATAGATAAGAACTGTCAATAATTCATATTAAATTTTCTGCAGTTTGAAACTTTGTTTTGGAAAAATAATATTACGATACTGATTATGTTCAAATACATAATTCTTTAAAAGAAAATATAAAATACATTGTAGCAACACAAAAGGAAACATAGAGTTGCTCACAGACTAACCCATGCTAGCTGCTTTTGACTTCTTCTGTAAAAGGTATCTAAAAGCAATAAGTGGGCGCCTGCTGATTCAAACTTCATTGGTTCAGTAAATATCAACCCCACAAAATATATAAATTACAAGTTTTGTTACGTGAATATCAACCCCACAATATATAACCCTCAAGAATGACAAACAAAACATAAACGCTGTATTAGTTCAAAACAATAAATAAATTATGCTTCTCATTTTTTCCAAACTTCTCAAAGAAAATTAAAAATATGGCTGGTGCATGGTTAATTCCTTGTTGACTTTGTAATTTTGTGTAATATTGATACTCAATTTTAGAATGTTAATTATTGTAAAATAAAATTTTCTGATGAATAATTAACGCAATGCAAAACCATAAACCTCAATTAAAATTTTGATGTTCTAAACGACGTTTTTTTTACTAAACTTCAACTTCACCAAGCTCCACCTCTTCACGATCTTTCTGAATTTTCGTCAAATGCTTAAATCAGAGTTTCCTACTAAAAGTTATATCTTTTTAAAGTTTGGAAACAATGTATGACGCGCCTAAATTTTATACCATGGTTAATCCTACTACTAGTGCATTGTAGTGATGTTTCATTACAAAAACATCCATGACATACCAAAGTTATATATCCGGGTTAATCTTGACACTACTGATGCATCGATGTTTCATTTAAAAAAAATCAATGTTTTATTACAAAAACATCAATGAAGCATCGATGCAAAAAAAAGAAAAAAATCAGATCATTCTCTCTCAGTGCCAAAAAAAATTTAATTTAAAAAAAAATTGTTGTTCTATGCAATTCTCTAATTACCGTGTTTGACTAATTTGTAAAACATACAATAATTAAATTTAATGATTTCATTGTATGAGTGAGTTTGCAGGTTCAAGAATATTATAATTGTAAGATTAAAGTTGAAGAACTAATGAAATCAACAAGACTTTACGAAGATCAAGAATATAAAATGTAATATCAATTTCATTAGTAAAGTAAATTTGAGATTGTTGATTTTAGGAACTATCCGTTCAGTACGGAAGCAAACCGTTCGGTACGAATGTATTAAAACGGTACCGGACGGATACGGTATGAAGCGTACATTATGGAAGAATTATTTCGTTCACAAACTGTTCAGAATGGAAGGTTCCGTAAAAACACAGAGAAGGTCCGGAATAACCCTATCCGTTCTGAAAGGAAAAGGACCGTATTGTACGCTACACAGGAAACATGGATTTGGGAAAAATACCCTATCCGTTATGTACAGACCGAAACGTACTTAATAGATAGTGTAAAGTTCAAAGGCGAAATTCAAATTGAAATACATTTGAACTATTCGTTCAGCATGGAAGATTACAGTACTGAACGGAAGAGTTCAAATACCTAATTCTGGAGCTCTATTTATAAATAGAGTTACTACCCCCACTTCAGAATTAAGCAAGCCGCCCCTAATTTCAAAAAGCACAAATCCTGTTTTCTTGAGAGCTTGCTTATTTGAGAGAGCTTAAACTTCAAAACTCCATTGATAATCTCAAATTCAGTTGACAAATCTTCTCTAGATTTAGTTAGAGTGTTGTTACTTGTTCGATAGTGTGGAGATCAACTTTAGTGCTCCCTTGTCATAGTTGAGTGACTTCCCCGCTTGTAGGGCATTAAGGGGCTCGCCGACTCGAAAGTTTCCGCTCACACATAAACATAGTTGTGTGACGATCCTCTGCGTAGAACTCTTCAGCTCGAGCTTCTAGGCTCAACTTTGTACACGAGTTAGGCCATGACTTCTCATTTTTGTTGGGCTCACGTGTCACGAGTTGTATTCTTTCTTTTTGGGTAATAGGAAAGGGGCGTCGATGAGGTTGCTCTACCCCGGAGACGTAGGCATTCTACGCCGAACTCTGTTATCATCCTGCGTGTCAAATTTCTCTAACTCTACTCTATTTACTTTATTTGTACACGCTTGCTTGTTGAATTGATTGATTTGTTAATTTAGAGGGTAAATCGAAAAATGACTAAAATTCTTTAATACTACCTATTCACCCCCTCTAGGTGCCATTAGGGACAACAAAATTTACCATGCATATTTTAACTATATTTTTAATTTTGTTTAACAAGTTAGAAAAAAAGGGTACCGTTGACATTTTGGTAGTACATAGTCTAGCACTAGCATTGCTAGCGGTAGGCATTTTTTTTTTTAAATCGAGGGGAGAGTACGAATTTCTTTTTTTCTTGAGGAGATGGATAAAAATTTCGGAAATTCGTAGCTTAAATAGATACTCTACTTTAAATATTAAAAGAAAACTTAAAATCAGTAGATTGAGAGACACCTCACCATTGTTAAAAATGACTTGAGCTTTGACTTGGTGTGGCAAGCGTTTATTAAGACAATAAAACTTAGATACCTTACTATAGTTTTTATTTTTAAAATAGCGAATTTCATGCATACCCCTCAAAAAATCTCAAAATTACGTATTTCGCTTTTTAAAACTCATAATATCATATTTACTCCTTTACAATTTAAAAACTCACAAATTTATCCAATTTATTGTCTTTTATATTAAAAATCATTTTACATTTATGAAGTTCTCATTTGATCCTTTATTAAAAAAAAATGTTGTTTAGTTTTCTAATAAATAAGATTGAACACTACTCTTAAACATACTACATATATTTTTTTATAATAGAGGGTAAAATGGGTATTTTATAAATTTAAAATGAGTTCTAATAGAAAAGACAATAAATTAGGTAAATTTGTGAGTTTTTCAAATTTAGAGGGGTAAATATGATGTTATGAATTTTTAAGGGGAAACACATAAAATGAGTTCTAATGGATTGTACTATTTTATATTATAGTTTTAGTATTTTATTTTGTTTGTTTGTTGTTTATTTAGTCAAACACATCAAAATTATAACATTACAAGTTTACAACAAAATTATAGAAACATTTCTAAAAAAAATTCATACTCAACCGCTCCACAGTGGGGCGGTCAGGGTAATTTTGAATTTTTAAAAAACAGAGGGCATATTTGGTTTTTTTTATTGAGTATTAAAAAAAATTGGCATAAAAGTCCCTCTTTTTTAAAATTAATTCGTGAGAACTTCATGTATGAATTGACCCAAGTAGGCCCAGCAGAAAAATAGAGGCATGAGAGAGACAGGCCTGTTTCGGTCTTACCTCTGGGTTGTTGGGTCTACCAATATTAATAATTTTTTTTTCTGTTTTCTTGAAAAAAGAAAAAGAAAATTAAGATCTTGAGACAGATTGATAAAAATAACGGAGTTTTGAGGTTTAAACATTTGATTCTATTTGTATTTAGTGATCATTATACACTAAATCTTATATGATTTTTCTTGAATAGTGAAATTTGCTGATTTCTTGTTTTCTGGTGGAGTATGTCTCGGCCAAACTATTTGAATTTTGTGTTTTTTCTCTCGTGTATTTTTTTGTTGCCTAGTGGTAACCTTTTTTTGTTTTTCCCTTTTTTTTTTGGTTAAGTTTGACTGTTTATGAAACATAAATTAGTCTCTTAATATTTAAGTAATACAAAAAAACAATCCAGATTGTATATTAAAATTTAAAAACTATCCAACAAGAACCCAAAAGTAACTTTGTAATAACATTTTCACAATGATATCTGATTGTGGTTCTTCTGTACTAAAAAAACTTACTTAATTATGCCAGAAGAAAGCTAAATATTCAGAATTGTTCAAATGTTGAACCTCTTATAATTCAAAATGATCTACTGAGTCAGCTATCAACTCTAAGTCAGAAGAGGATTTGCATATGTCGAGCCGTTTGATTATCTTGCTAAATGCTCCTTGTACAATCAGTTCATTTGCTCTATCTGTCAAATGAAACCCATCCCAAGAGAAATATTTGGATGGATCAGCACAAACCCTAGATCGTTCATTGCCACAAGGAATCTCAAATGAGAAATTGTACCGGCCTTCACCTCCACAGCAGGCAAATAAGGGATTCGTGAATCCTATATGCAAACAAAAAACAAAAAAAAACAAGGAAAATAAGCTCTAGCAAAAGTGATATACCAGAGATCTCTCTCTTACTATGTGTATATACTTCTCTTATTAAGAACTTGAGTGAGGCTATGGTACTATGCATAGCGTGGATTGGCCTGTAACATTAATCAATATCTTTGGTTTTAACATCCAAAGAATCGATCTGAACCGTTCAACATGATCTCCATATGAAAATATACTTGTACATTTTTTTAGACTTTTTTACTATTTTTTTAGACAGGTAGAAAATCACTTGATCTAAAAATTATAGACCATTCAAAAGTAGTGATTTTCCTACCTATCTAA
Source organism: Carex kokanica (assembly GCA_025461125.1). Lineage (NCBI taxonomy): Eukaryota > Viridiplantae > Streptophyta > Magnoliopsida > Poales > Cyperaceae > Carex > Carex kokanica. The sequence goes on from JAJGRX010000932.1 coordinate 184,471, forward strand.
AAAATGCATAAAACTCTAAAAAAAGTAAAATTTAGTCTGCAAGTACATTTTTATATGGAGGTCATGTTGAATGGTTCAGATTGATTATTTGAACTTTGAAATGGACATATTGATCCATAGTACGGGCCAATCCGCACTATGCATAGTACCATAGCGTCAATCAAAGAACTTTTTGGTATGTCTGAAATTTTTTTGTTGTAAAAAAGCCATTCACACACAGTTACAGTAAAATTCAGAAAACTTGCCGTATCGTTGAGCTGATTTAAATATATCAAGTGAGGCTCCGTTGTAATCAGCATGTATGATAGTAACATCTGGATATAGTCGCTGCAAGTTATTCAACTCTTCTTTGAACAACTTTTCATGGTGATCTGAGAATTCATTCAACCACTTCATGCAACCAGTCTCTTCATCATAATCTTCATTGTTTTCAGTGTGGAACATGGTCAGATATAACGGGGTACAACCGAAAGGTATGATTCCTGGTACTACGAGTGTCTTCACCCCAAGCTCAATTAATTCCTGTTGATTCAAAGATATTTGATTTTTTTCGGAGACATTTAAATCATCACGCTAATTGTACAAAGTAAAAATAATTAATGGACAATTTATGCATTGATGAATGGTTGTGATGCAAGGTGCACATTCCTTTCTTTTATTTTATTTTGTAACAGTTCTTTCTTTTCTTATATGCCTTATGTATTTTAATAACCAATCGAAACTGATCTTCGAGCTTTAAATCATTTTCGATGAAAATAGAAATGCATTCTATCTACTACTGAACAATTTTTAAGTACTAAAACCAGCATTTTTCAGAACCGTGTTATGTACTGGGAATCTAAATAATGCAGTCTGAAAGCAAATGTTTAATTTAATCAGTGAATTTTCATGACATAAATTGTGTATGAAGACCCATTTCTGTTCACATCTGGTACGTCTGTGTTTATAGTGTTTATATATGTTTGCACATAGAGGTTTTAATTCATTGATCAGGTTATAACATGCATAGTATACATTTAATAAAAATGATGTTTAAAAGAGATAAACAATCACCTTGATGCCTGCACCAATGGCTTGGATGACATAAGGTACAAATGTGCGTATTTCATCAAACGGTACACCAGATGCCGGTATGTGGTAGTCATTCACTCCAATCTCTCCTACCAGAAACAATGAACTTTCCAAAATGTTTCTACAATCTGCACAAACAGTATATAATACGTTTACAATTTTTGAAATTTGAATATTTTTTATTTTTGAAGGTAAAAACTTTATATCCAATACAGGAGTTTAACCTAGGTAGAAACTTTATATGCAAATGCTAATTCAATCTTGTTTTAATTTTTAACCTTTTGTAATTAGTAATTACCTGATTGAGGACATAGAAGTGTTAATAATTGCTTGAACCATTGGATCTGAAGTGCCAAGAACCCCACCCTCGGGTTGGCCACTGTAATGCCCTTCTCTTGGAAGAAGGAATGATTCATAGCCGTTGCGCCTCCGACCGCAAAGTTGGCGCCATAGAGAAAATCCTCTGCTGTTTTCCCATTAAGATAGGCTAGTGGTTGGGACATACCAAATTCTTTTGCTGTATAAAGCCCCAAAAGACAAAGGCAGTTGGTCAGAATGATAAGGATATTGAAATTTACAGAGTAGTTTTTGCTTCATGCAGCACACTGGTCATATGCATCGTTTGTCTAAACTCTATTGTCCATGAGCTGCATGAAATAAAAATTACTCTGTCAATATCAAATTTGGCATGATAATATCTTTTTCGCCTTTTGTTTTTGCGAAAAAGGAACACTCCTTTATTCCATCTTTTATTTTATTTTTTCTTGTTGTTGTTGTCTAGGTTTATTAAATTCCTAAATAGGCATTTCATACATGAAGTATATATATTTGATATAAATTATGTTATCTATCCCAAGGAAAAAGGTGTGATTCTAAATTTGTGAATTGATAAAGTGGGACTAACCAATAAAATCGGCGAAGACTCGACCATCGGACCATCGGCCGGTTGCCTTGTGAAAGAAAGTCTGACCGTAGGGGAGCATCGGGGCATCACCAAATATCGACAAATAGTTACCAGTATCAGTGAGCGAATCGCCAAAGATGAACATGCGCGGGTAGCAACCATGGCAGAGATGAGCTCCACATAGTAAGAGGATTGTGAGTTTGAAGAAGAGAAAGGAAAGGATATTATAGGAATTGAGACCTCTTGTTCCATTTAAAGACATTTTTGGAAAACTTTAAGGATAATATAGGAATGGAATTATGGAAACCTCTTGCTCAGCTTATAAAGACATGTTTTTGAATCCCAATCCAGTTTGATCTCTATATAGATTATTATTTTAGGAGACTATACCATTAAGCGCATAGCCCCAGTGACATCAACAAATAAATAATTTACTGCAAATTGCTACACTATCAAGTCATGACTAACCATCAATAGTTTTGTTTGTTAGTATAACAACTTCTATTATCAGGAAATAAATAACAGGAACCTGTTATTCCAATCCCAACCGTTGATTTTTGTTGGGATTTGTGCATGAAAAACTTACTTTGTTGAGATTTGCGAATGAAAAAGTTTGAACGGTTGAGATTGAAATAACAGGTTCATGTTATTCTCAAAGAATAACAACAGATTTATTTCCCTATTATCATGGTGACTATATTACTATACTACTATAATACTATTATAATGTAAGGTAATTGTTGTTATACCCATCAAAATTTTCTAATAACCAAAATTTCCATCAAAACTTAACAATTATTAATTTTCTCACTAAAAGCAATGAAAGAACTAATTTCTTATTTCCCATTTCATTATTATTATTACAGTTGTCATGATCACAATTAATTTGACAAAGTGAATTAATTATGATCTTAATGCTAATATAATTTATTAAATGCTAGTTTTATCTCAATTTTTATATACTATTAAGACGTACAAGGATACAAGGATAAAAAGAAAATGCGTTCTAAACGATTTTAACTTTTAGATTTATGTATAAATTAATAAATTTAAATCATTAAAATTGTTTTATATTATCTTAATTACGTATATTATATTTACTGACAAGTGACAACAACGTAACATCTCACGCAAAGTTAATTTCATTGGACACTAACACTAATTTCATCAAATCCCACCCTTTCTCCATATTTTAATTTTGTGATTCTCTATGGCCTGATAGCACATGCTGGCGTCCTTAATATTATTCAACAAATATTGACTCTAGGGCCAATTCTTCTTTCTTTAATTTTCATTCAAATAACGATTCTGTTCTGTGACCATTCTTGAATTTTTTTTACTCAGCAAATTGCATAAAAAATAAAATAAAATTTGGATCTGGTGCTCATTACCATTTTAGCTTTTAATATTTCTAAATGCGAGTTATTTTTTTCTTGAGATGTCACCGCCTCACTGGTCAAGTTTTAATAGTTAGTTTTTTTATCCAACCTATATATATATATGTTGGTTGAGTTGAACATCTTACAATTGGTCTAATAAGCCCAAGAATTTATATTAAAATATTTAATGAAATGAAGAAAACACAAAGTCCAAGGATATATTAAAATAATGTTCTAAATCTACAGTAACTTGATTATCATTTTAATGTTCCACAGAAGGTGAATAACTGAATAAGGGTATTGGTTAATAGTAACAACTCTATTAATTCCTTCATTCAGGGTAACTATGATAATAACAGCAAATTGGCAATTAAAAATAAACCATTAATAATTTCCAATCAGAGTCAATGAAGAAAGATAGGATGCAAAGCTTACAATGCTCTGCAATGGCACCAAGATCTCAACTCTAACTGTACTCCTCCTAATAAGCTTCCCCAATATCTCCCTTGGATGGTACACACACACACACACACACACACACTGGTGAACTTGATTGGTAGTGTAATTTTGGTTGGTACACCTGATTTATCACAGGCAGCACAGAAAAGATTATTTAATCAGGTAAAAATATTGGAAAACAGAAAGATCAATATTAAACTCAGCTTGTTTAGTTGTGTAATTTTGGTTGGTACACATTTCATTTATTATCTACATTAGAATGTAGCATGTAATTTGTAAATTGTTCAAAGATTAATATTTATCTCAGCTTGTTGCTATTAAATGTCATAACATTCACATATATAATTCGATGTAGCTGAAGCTCCTGGTTTTCCATTTCCAACAGCATACCTTCATGGAAAGACAGCAGAGGACTTTCAGTTTGGCGCCAATTTCGCCGTACGTAGGAGGTGCAACCATGCAACAGCTATGAAGCATTATTCCTTCAAGGAAAAGGGAATATCAGTTGATCCAAGGGTTGGCTTCTTGGCACTTCAGATCCAATGGTTTAAACAGCTACTCAAAGTGATCTACTCTGATTCAGGTATCTTTGTTTAAATCTATCTAGTTGTATATAATATATCGGATCTTAATCATCGATGCATTAATTCTTGGTTGTTTTTATTTCTTTAATGGTTTTTCTTAGTCCGTAAATTTTATTTTCGTTTAATATACATGAGTAATTTGCTAAGCTTAGATTGATCCGTACTATGAATTCATATCTTCGTTTTTAAAGTTCAAACGGTCGATATGAACCAGTCAACATGATCTCTGTATAAAAATGTTTGTAGACTAAATTTTATATTTTTTAGAGTTTTTTACTATTTGTTTAGATAGGTAGAAAATCACCTGACCTAAAGACTATGAACTATTCGAAAATAGAAATTTTCTATCGATCTAAAAAGATAGTAAAAATAATTCTAAAAAATATAAAAATTATAAAATCTTCTAACTAGTACAAACACACTGTTCATTATTGGTTAGCTGCCTAAAGGTATCTGTTTCATCATGAACAGTGGTGATTACCATCCTAAACCATGGTTAGCGTAAAATATTTGATTGTCAACCTAGTAGGATTTGATAGACCATGTTTCAAAGTCGAAACAAAAACGATTACGAAAAAAAGACAGGTTGCATTAAATGGCTCAACAAATTTTCAAGTTATCATGACAAGCTATTGCAAAGTGAGCTATGTAAACTACGACAACTATACCCATATGCAACAATTCTTTATGCTGACTACGACAACTACTATGAAGCCTCCATTAGTATCTTTTTATCACCAAAACAATATGCTTCTTTTGTTAGCCTTTTCTCTACAATTACATTATAATAAAACTTCCTTCTTGAACCAGAACTCGTTATTAACAATAATTTATACAACAGAGAAGTAAAATGTCCTCAGAACACATTCACAAGTTTCAGCATTAAATCAAACTTATGTTCATCTCTTACAATCCCTTTTAAACTAAGTCTGGATATGTTAGGCTTTACTAAACTGACAATTTTCTCTTTAAGAAAATTCTTCAAACACCTTGTGTGCACAGATTAGCTTAGCACAGCCATAATATTTGCAATTACAACATAATAATATGACTCAATAATTTCGTTCAAGAAAAATCCTATGGATCAAAGCACCAGAAGAAAATTTCACAAACAAATTAATCAATATTCATGCACGCCTGTAATGTAACCAAATTAGTTCTGTTCAAGGAATCATTGGGTTACAACATTGGGTATAAAAGGCATAATTAAACAGCACCTCAATAGTCTATATATATTTGAGATTGCTTACAACATTAATTGGGTTCGTAGTGAGTGACAAAAATCATTTTGAGTTCAACATTTTCCCTTAGGAAAAACTGGCAATATTTAGGACGAGCCTTTTCAAGGAAGAAACCCTATTATTAGGACGATTCCTTTTCAATGGATAAAAGTCAAATTATACAGTAGCAGCTATAGGAACACAAAATTAGCAAAGTCCAAATCGTTCATTTTGGGCTTAACCCATGGGCCTTTGGAATGAGATAGTTTGTGCTGCTATTTACAGCAGGTATATATAAAATATTAAAATATGCTACTCTCTACTAAGGTATATATATATATAATCTCAGTGCTATTTATGATCCAAACGAACAAATGAAATTCCAAATACCTCATTCCAACAAAACTTATCCTTCGTAATATGAGATAGTTTATTTTTTTCTTTTAGCAAGTATATTTAATAGCTGAAATCCAGCTTTCAAAAAAAAATGCAAATATGTTGTCTGGATTGTGTAGATTTCCCTGTAGGAGGTTTCGTAATTATTGTTTTCAAGTGAAACTGAGATATCCAAATAGCGAAACAGGACCACTAAAAGAAGCCCAATAGGTGGCCATCAGGGCCCACAGAACATTTACTAATTTTTCATATTAGCCCAGAGAAGCCCATAATAATTTATTTTGGAAGAGCCCAGCGTCTAACCTAATTAGTTAATAGTCCAACTATAAAATAAGAAACCAATTTTCATACGTAGAATTTCCTTTTTGTATTTGATAGACTTCTGACCTAACTCAGGATTTTCGGAATTGATATAACAAATGACATACTCTATTTTCTTTGAATTAAAAAAAAAAAAATCAAGGAAAGGAAACCAATTTCCACTATTACAGAAATGGTAATTCTACACTGCACATTATACACAGTTTTTTCAATTTTATATAAAAACCGTGTACCAAATATAATTTTTTGAAAGCCCAAAAAATCTGCGGGAATTATACACGGACATTTAGTTAAGAATCAGTGTAGAATTGTTTGAGAGAGCTACACGGTTTATTAGGGATCAAAAATCCATGTGGAAAGAAGTCCGTGTGGAAAAAATTGAGAGAGCTACACAGATTTTTGTTAAATATCCGTGTAGTAATATATACATGGATTTTTGATAATACATCCGTGTAGAAATGGTAGAAATGTACACGAATTTTATTATAAATAGCCGTGTATGATTATTTGGAGAGCTACACGGATTAATAAGTATAAATCCGTGTATAAAAGGCTGTGTAGGGTTTTAATTAGTATAAAAGGCCTTCTCCTTCCAGCGCCGCGCGTTTTGATCAAGTCTTTTATGCCACTGTCTCTTTGTATTGAGCTTTAATTTTTCTGATTTCTGCGAATTGAGGCCAGCAGCTGGGATCTGAGATCTTTGAAGTTTGTATTTTCTCCTCTTCATCTTTCTAAGGTTAGTATATATATTTAAATCCTTTTCTTCCTCTAATTTTCTGTTAATTATTATTACTTATTTAGGTCATTTCATGCATGCTTGATTTCTTAATTAGATAATGTAAATAATTAGTGTATTGTGGTCCAATAACCGACCTATAGATGCTTTTAGGTCCATGCCTGTTCAAAATTAATCCAATAGGGATTAATTTTGGATAGTCCTTGTTTTGGGACTGCTCTTTGAATATTGTGTCTTATTTAGGATGTGAACACATATTAGCGGGATTTAATTTGTATTTGAGAAAAGTTCGACAGTATTTCCCTTATTGCTCCTACGAGTATGTGGTTCGTACGCATACTTGGGGAGTCAAGAGGAAATGCTGCCGAATTTTTCTCAAATACTAATTAAATATCGCTAATATGTGTTCACATATAGGACATAATATTCAAAGAGTGGGTTAGGATTGTAAACCGACCCTTTGTAAGCCCAAAATTTGGTACAATTTATATGTTGACCATGCATGATTAATTGATCAAATTATTTTTTTGAATTTAATTTACAGATGAATCGAAGTTGGATGTATGAATTGCGACGTGACAGTGAATAATATTTGGTTCGCGTTGATGTGTTTATAAAATTTGCTGAGAGGTATAGAGTGAGGAAGAAAGAAGAAGAAATTGTGTGTCCTTGTAAAGATTGTAAAAAAATTTTAAGATTAGGGGACTCTGAAGAAAATAGAGCTTATTTGATTTGTCGAGGATTTAAGAAGAGATATACATGTTGGATCATGTATGGTGAGAAATTTGGGAAAAGTAGTAGTATCAATAAAGATTTTAATCGTTGTGAATTGAATGATGAGAATGTAGAAATTTCTGATAATTTTGAACTTTATTGGAACTAGGATTATGAGAATATTGAAAATTTTGATAATGTTGAATCCGGAAACAACGATGATGAGCTGGAGATGAATTTTGATGAAAATGTAGAACACGAGTTTACTGAAAATCTAGAGGAAATGTTACATGATGTGGAAGATGAAATTAGTGATAAAAATTATGATAAATTTCAAAATTTGTTTGATGATTCCAAAAAGCAGTTGTATCCCGGGTGTACCAAATTTACGAAACTGTCAGCTGTGTTGAAATTATTAAACTTAAAAACAGACAATGGTTGGAGCGATAAGATTTTCACGTCCTTATTACAGCTTTTACGAGAAATGCTCCCATATAACAACGAGTTACCTGGTACAATATATCAGGCGAAGAAGTTGATATGTCCAATGTGGTTGAAGATCGAAAGAATACATGCATGTCCGAATGACTGTATATTGTATCGTAACGAGTATGATGCCATGCACGTTTGTCCTAAATGCGGTGTTTCACGGTATAAACGTAAGGACCAGGACACTAATGATTGTAACGAGGACAAAAAAGGCTGGCCTTCGGCTAAGGTGTTGTGGTATTTGTCGATAATACCGAGATTCAAACGATTGTTTGTTAATCCCAAATATGCAAAATTATTGCGTTGGCATGAAGAAGAGCGCTAAAATGACGGTAAATTAAGGCACCCAGCTGATTCTCCTCAATGGAGAAACATTGATAGACATTTCAAAGAATTTGGTTCCGAAATGATAAACCTTAGGATTGTGGTGAGCTCAGATGGAATGAGTCCGTTTGGAAGCATGAGCAGTCGGCATAGTACATGGCCAGTTCTTTTATGCATCTACAATCTTCCTCCTTGGCTGTGCATAAAACACAGGTATATAATGATGTCATTAATAACCCAAGGACCCAGACAACCCGAAAATGACATAGATGTATATCTCGCACCCTTAATTGAGGACCTCCAAAAATTGTGGCGTGATGGCGTCCCGATCTGGGATGCGTACAGCAAAGAGGTCTTTTAACTACGAGCCATGGTGTTTTGCACCGTAAATGATTTCCCCGCGTACGGGAATTTATCAGGTTACACTGGTAAAGGAACAAAAGCGTGCCCTATCTGTGAAGATGACACGCAGGTACTGAGGTTGAAAAATTGTAGAAAGAATGTATTTATGGGGCATCGTAAGTTTCTCCCTATTAGTCACCCATATCGTAAGAAGAAGAAGGCATTCAACGAGAAAATTGAGCTTGGAGTGGCCCGTCATCCATTAGACGGGAAGAGTGTCTTCAAGCGGGTAAAAAATCTTGATGTTGTTTTTGGAAAATGTGCCAAAGCACCACCGAAGAATATTTGGAAAAAGAGGTCCATATTTTGGGAGCTACTGTACTGGGAATATTTAGAAGTGAGACATTGCCTAGATGTCATGCATGTTGAAAAAAATGTTTGTGACAATTTAATTGGTTCATTATCAAACATTCTGGGGAAGACTAAAGATGGTATTAAAGTTCGAAAAGACAAGGTAGAAATGAGAATACGACCCGAGCTTGCACCGCAGGAGAAAGAGAAGCGCGCATACCTACCCCCCTCACTGTGCACAATGTCGAAGAATGAGAAAACAAGCTTTTGTGAATGCCTTCATAGTATTAAAGTTCCATCAGGATATTCTTCGAATATTAAGAAGCTGGTGTCGATGAAGGACCTGAAATTGTTTGGTATGAAATCCCACGACTGTCATGTTTTAATGACACATATGAAACTGTTACAATTCGGGGAATTTTACCAAAGTACGTTCGTCAAACCATTACGAAGCTTTGTTTTTTCTTCAATGCAATCAATTTCAAAGTGATAGACCCTTTAAAATTGGACTCTTTGCAAAAGGAGGTCGTCGTTACTCTTTGCCAACCTGAGATGTATTTTCCGCCATCTTTTTTTGATGTTATGGTTCACCTTGTTGTTCATCTTGTGAGAGAAATTAAGATTTGTGGTCCCGTGTTCCTACGGTATATGTATCCATTCGAGAGATACATGGACATCTTGAAAAAATACAGAAAGAACTGACATCGACCCGAATGTAGCATTATAGAAGGATATTCCACAGAAGAGGTGATTGATTTTTGCACTAACTACATAGCCGATGTGGATCCTATTGGCGTTCCAAAATCTTGATACGAGGGAAGGCTCCAATGAGTCGGGACAATTGGGTTGAGAGCTGTAGTTGCTGATATAAATGAACTACAAAAGACACATTTTATTGTACTACAACACATGACAGATGTTGCTCCCTATATAGATGAGCACATGGCAGTCATTCAACAACAAAACTACACGAGAAGTTAGAAGTGACTTACTAACGAGCATAATCGTTCTTTTATAGGATGGCTGAAAGAAAGAGTGAAGCACACCCTGTACCTGAAATTATTAGACTGCTGGGCGAAGGACCCCAAATTGTTGTTAGAACATTCCAAGGATACGAAATTAACGGATATAATTTTTACACTAAATTCCAAAGTGATAAGAGCACGATGCAAAATAGTAGGGTGACGTTGGTGGTGACGTCTCAAGAATTTAGTAGATCCGGAGATGGCCGGCTGTAATAACATCAAAGTCATATTATGGCGTTATTGAAGAAATTTGGGAGCTTGTTTACAATCCTCACTTGAGCATTCTCTTGTTTCGGTGTTAATGGGTCGAAGACCGGGGTGTTAAAATTGATCACGACGGGTTCACACTCGTTGATTTACAAAAGTTGGGTATGTTGATGATCCGCTTATACTCGCCAAGCAAGCCACCCAAGTCTTTTATGCCACTGACCCGAGTGATGATAGGTGGAGCGTCGGCCTATCCGGAAAAAAAAGGACTTTTGGGGTAGAAATACCTATATTTTGGTACCCACATGCAAACTGAGGTAGCAATTCGACGAAGAAGAGTATGACCAATTCGACCAAATACTTCTATTTTGTATTGACATGCAAACTGAGGTAGCAACAATTGAAGAAACAGACGAAGCAAAACTACATGCGGTCCGACCACAATGAAGGTTTATGTGCCGAATGTACTGTTCAAAAAGTGAAAAAAAAAAGAAAAAAGAAAAAAAAAGCCAATGTGTAATATTTATTTTGTTTAAAGTTAAAAATTCTAGTTTAAAAGAACTTTTTAGTATTAGTTATTGTAAATTATAAATTATAAGGAAGTTTAAATATTAGTTATTGTAATTAGTTATTGTAATTTAAATATTAAATGCAATTTATTATCAGTTTAAATATTAGATGTAATGAAAAATGCAATTTAAATATTAAATGCAATTTATAATACAAAAATAAAAAGAAACCCTATTTAATATTTTTAAATATTTCTACACGGCCATTTCATTAATCCTACGTGTAGGAAAAGAATCGTACACGGATTTATTAAATACAAACCGTGTAGAAAGCATAGAGCTACACGGATATTAAATTAAATGTCCGTGTAGAAAGCTTTATCGTACATGGATATTAAATATAAAACCGTGTAGAAAACTTAATCATACACGAATATTAAAATAAAAAACCGTGTAGAAAAACTAATTGTACACGGATTGTTAACCAAAAAACCGTGTAGAAAGACTTATTGTACACGGTCTTTTAGTTAAAGATCCGTGTAGAAAGCGGTGTACAAAGTTTTTTAAAAGCCTTCTCTTCCAAATTTTTTTGAATACGCGCCGCTTCAAATCCTTTCTTTCAAAGCTTTCTCTTTCCAAATCCTTCTCACTACGCCGCCTCTGTCACCAAAATAGTGGGTTGCTGTGCTGCCTTGCTGTGCACATTGTTGCCGCCTCTGTCACTGCCTGCCTTGCTGTGCCGATACTGGTACTGTTTTTTTTTTTTGCTTATTTTGCTGTGCTGTACTGGTTTGCTGTGCTGCCTTGCTTATTTTATATCCGTGTAGCTCTCCTATTTCTACACGGACTTTTATCTACATATTCGTGTAGCTCTCTACACATTTCTACACGGATATTTACCTAATAATCCGTGGACGAATACATTTCTACACGGATTATTGGATAAACGTCCGTGTAGGAAACAATCCTACACGGACGTTTATCCAATAATCCGTATAGAAATGTATTCGTGCACGGATTATTTTATAAATTACTCTTCTTACACTGACTTTTGTTAAATATCCATGTAGGATTGTCTTATATATTTTTTTTTTGTTTTTTGTTTTTGGCTAGTCTCCTGTTTTGCTAGCCAGTATTTAAATTTTTCAGATCATCAGATAGCAATTTAAAATTCATGTACACTAATAAAATTATACAAATTCATATTTAGCATTACAAAATTATACAAATCCATATTTATCATTACAAAATTTTAATCAAAACTACCTTGCCCACATACATCTAACATCGTCGATCTGCTCCTTGGTGTAATGCGTCTGCTTTCCTCCATACTACAAATTATAATTTGGTATTAGTTAGTAACAAGAAAAGGTAGATGTAAGATACTCGCAAATATCAATTGCTATTATAGGAACAATTAATATGAATTAAATACCGATTTTGGAAAGTAGAATTGTATTCTTTCGACAAAGTCAAACATGAAATTTATATACCCTGAACTCTTCTGTTTGCTTCAAAGCTTGATACTCCTCCCACACCTCTTGTTTCAGCCAATGATAGTATCCTACCGGATATCTTCCCCTTTCCATGAAATATGTATTTAACGTGCTTTTGAATTGCTTCCAACGTTAATTCATTATCTTCAAAGTCTTTTTCTTTGGGACATCATCCTTCATGTTCCACTGAGACTGATTGACACCAAAATTACTGCATTTAAGTTCAAGAACAATACCCAAATAAAAAATGAAATTGTTATGTACTTTACCTTTACAATGTTCCACCATTCGTCCTTATCGTCTTGCGGTATCTTATCCCATCTCTCGATCCTGATATCCGCCTTTTGCTTCACCAAATTGTTCACCTAATTTGAATAAGGCATCCTGTTTGCACCTTTTGCATGTCCGTCTTTGGTGAACTTTATTTCCAATTGCTTCTTCTCTGACGTGGATGTGCACATTGTCGGACCTCTTTTCCTTCTTTCTGAGCCTGCTTGGTGCTCCTCTTCCGCCACTCCTATGTGCTCACCCTCAAAGGACATGGTTCTATTAAAAAAATATTAGAAAGTCAATACTAATAATAGCAATATTGCAAATGGAAAGAATTAGTTTCTTCATATATGCACATTAAGTTATGGAATAAAAAGAAAGTAGTGGACATATGTGCAAAATGGTGAAATAAGGTGTAAGTAAGCACATGCCATCAGGATGGTGAAATAAGGTGTAATAGCAATATCTATATATATATATAGAGAATGGCTAATATCAAAACGTTTGTTCCTGGGCTCAGGAACAAACGATTCCGTTCTCCCATTTCCAAAGTTCAAACAACAAATCTAAACCGTTAGATGTTCAATCCATATTAAAATGTGCTTGAAGAACAAATTTTACATTTTTTGGAATTTTTTTACTATTTATTAAGCTAGTTTGGAAACCGTTGTTTTTCAATGCTGCAGAAATTTCATAAAAACAGCAATTTTCAAACTAGCTTAATAAATAGTAAAAAAATTCCAAAAAATGTAACATTTGGTCTCCAAGCACATTTTAATATAGATTGAACATCTAACGGTTTGGATTTGTTGTTTGAACTTTGGAAATGGGAGAACGGAATCGTTTGTTCCTGAGCCCAGGAACAAACGTTTTGATATTAGCCATTCTCTATATATATATATATATATATTCACTGATTTATTAAAAAAAAATAAGTTAGAAAATTAAAATTATACATGCGCTAATTTACACACGAACAGAGAGTGATTGTCATTTACAATTTATTTCAAACACATTATATAAACTAAGAAAAAAAAAAACATATATGGATTGTCATCAATTTTTCATCAATATTACATTCAAGTAGTGACGGAAACTAGTTCAAAGGAAAGAAGCTAAGTCACTCCTATGAATTGAATTTTTTTTTTTTGTCCTTTATCTTTTTAATTTTTTTCAAAAATTATTACAATTAGCCCTCATCTTAAAATAAGATTACATACCACTTATTCATGTATTCTTCCCTATCTCAATTTTCTAGTTTCACCTCTGCCTCAAGGCCCAATAAAAACTAAATCACGGAAGTAACAAATCACTATTGTTCCACGTCACTTAGGCTGACTTGTCAGCACTTAGAAAATACTCCGTTGTCAGTCGATGGAAAATTGTCGGCTCTTCCTCCATGACTGCAACAATCTTAGGTGCCACATGTGCATAAACCACCCAATCATCGGTACTTGGTTGTGGAATTGGCATCAGGTACCCGGCCTTTCCTCCCCAGGCAAAATGGTACGATCCGAAAGCTGCCTTGCCCCAACCAAAATTGATCTCAGGAAACCCTCTCCCCGACGACACTACGCAAGAAACAGATTTTTCTTCTCCAATGTATATTCTCCCTGTTGTCGGCTCAGGTCGGTGGGCCTCTATCCATTCTAGCATACCTAGAAAATGATCCTCGGTTAAAGCTGGTGATAGCCACTTATGCACTTCATCTGCCACCTCAGCAAGTTTCATATCAACCAAGGTTTCAACACGTAAATTCCCAAACGGTGCAGATATTACATTGCCAAAGTAATTCTCCATGAACATTTTAACGTTAGTGTTTTTCATGCGTTTGCGACCATTGACGATTAATCCCATGGAACATGATTTTTCTCCATGGTGGGCTGATTTGGCCAATATTTTCCAGAGATAAGCAGTGAAGCAAATTGTCTTGCTATATCTATGACCGACTATTTCTTGGAGTTTGGCGATGTCAACGGCTCGGATGTAATAAATGCGACTGATTAGAGCAGGGAAGGATATTGATGTGTTCAGAGAAGAATGGAGTGAAAGAGGAGCATAAAGTCGATCGAAAAGGGGATCAAGAGGGTTTGAATGAAAGAGGAGCCGAGTAACGGAGAGAGAGCTGCAAAAGGATGGCATACCATTGATAGGTTGGCCAAGAGCAATATTAGCCCATGCTGACATGAACATGTTGATTGAGTGGGCATCCGCAACACGGTGATCAAACATGCATCCAATCACCACGCCACCACAACGTAGCTCAGTAACCTGCAATTATAGTAGTTAATTGCAAATGACAACAAGTACAATAACAACAATAAAACTAAGACATGTGAATAATAAAAAACCATTTATCATAAAAAAATTTCTTCTCCTTACATATTAATTTTAGGAAGTTATTATCATTGAAACAGTTCAACAAAATTATGATAATTCTGTTTTGTTTTGTAATATTATTTGTCTGATAGTTCTAACAAAATTCATTGAGACAGTTCGAGTGCATATCTACCCTGCCCCCTCTGGAGAATTTACTTGATTTCTTCTTCCATCGTTTCAACTGGAAGAAGAACGTTGAGGTACAAAAAGCTGCAAAATATTGGAGATGCTAACTGGTAGTGATGTCAGTATACTTATGCCACTAACTAATGGGAGTGATGTCAGTTCACTTATGGTAGTGATGTCAGTATACTTATGCCACTAACTAACTCTGTTGCTTCTTTACTTACTAATTACATCATTACCACTTGCTAATTACAACACTACCACTAACTAACTAATCTGATGCACTATCTGCTTGTACTCTATTACTGTCTTTCTATTCAGTGTCTGGTTACCACTTACCTTTTGTATACATACTAATTATTTTTCCTTTTTATTTGTAAGTAGTACTTTGATTATATTATGTTATTTTTGACATAGAGGTGCAGTGCAAGGACCAAATTTTCTTATTCTTTGTTTTTTATTTTTTTATTTTGGATGCAATACGAAGTTTGTTGAGGACAATGAATAATGCTCAGAGGATAAGTTCAATTGGTATGTACTTTGTTCTGTCAATTGATTTTTTTACAGAAAATAGAACGATTATGTTGCAATTTGTTGGGTTTCGAATGTATAGCCTGTTCATACTTTAGTCTTTTTGAGAAGTACCTTGTTAATTTTCATTTCCAGTTCAATTTGTCGGTTATAGGTAAACATTTGCAAAATATATTATATCTTGTGCATGTGCTGAAGCAAACAGAGCAATTTGCGGAGTACTAGAGATGGAAGTTAGTTACTTCATTACTAGTTACATCATGTTGCATCACGTTGTGTGTCACGTGATGTTATTGTACTTCACTGACTTAGTCACGTCACGTCACACAAATTGACACGGTCAAGTTACGTGACCAATTTTTTTAACAATATTTCTTAATTATAATTTATTTTGTAATAGTTTCTTATTTTTGATATATTTTGTTATTATTTACTTTGAATTAACTAAACACATGAAAACAATAATTAAATGAGATCAGTCACGTCATGTTTCATCATGTGACGTGTAGTTACGGCATGACCACAATGTGATGTGACTATCAATTTATTTAACAAACCTGAATGCAGAGAATGCCACTTTTTTTCTTGGGCACAATTTTAGCCTCCACACTGTCTTCGGGGTTGTACAAATTGAGCTCCCTTAGTTCCACATCGGCATATGCCTCTATCAGATCAACGCCTCTGTTATTGCACAGTATTTCCGGCTCGCCGGCAGAGTTAGTCACCACCTCACCAGCCAAAGGATAGTATATGACAAGGACCTACTAGTTAGTGTACATATATAACCATCAATATCTCTATTTCAAATTAGATTTTTCAATCAAATGTAATACGCATATATAACGTAGGTCTTGTTGAATTTCTCCATTTTTAAGAGTTTTAAAGTTGCAAACTAATGAAATTAAGGTGACCTTTGCAAGAGCCGCTTTGAGGGCTGCAACAATGGCAGGAAAGGTAGTAAACCCCACAGAGGCAGCATTGGTGTCAGCGATTGGTGCAGGCTTCTTGAAACATAGAAAAATACCAACATCAATGGGAGGGATATAGAGATCGAAGTTCGACAGAGGCAGCCTGTGCTCCTGCACCGGCAGCACGGCCGCCACCTTCTCAACCATCTTTATCATGACCTCATATCCCTTGGTCTCTGAACTCATCTTCTATGGCGTGTGTTTTTTCTTATGTGTGACTCTCTGTGTGTGTTTGTGGTCTGGGCGGTTACCTTAACTCTCTGTGTGTGTTTGTGGTCTGGAGCGTATTTATAGGAGGTAGAATGAGATGATGTAAGCGGACAGATTGTTTTAGAATTATATATTGACTGTGTGAGTGCGAGTGTTTGTTTGTGTTTTGTGTGTGTCTCCGGTTTTAATCCAATTTCATATTTCAATGCTGCTATACGGCTATGCCCTGTACTGGTACTGATATTAGGTCACTGAGAATTAAGGCATATAACTGCGAACAGCACTGAACATAACTGTCCCAATTCGTGCCGAAATTTTTATATATAAGAAAATGAATAAATAAAATATTAAAAATAAGAAACTGTTCACCAGATTTTTAAAAATAAGAAGGACGCCATGCCGGATGGCGTCCCTGCGGGACGCCATCCCAGGTGCCGACCAGAGGAAAAAAAAAAAAAAAAAAAAACTAAAAATTTGGACGCCATCCCAGGTGCCGACCGGGGAAAAAAAAAAAAATATAAATACGGGACGCCATCCCAGGTGCCGACCGGGCAAAAAAAAAAAAAAAAAAAATATAAATCGGGACGCCATCCCAGGTGCCGACCGGGCAAAAAAAAAAAAAAAAATATAAACGGGACGCCATCCCAGGTGCCGACCGGGCAAAAAAAAAAAAAAAAATATAAATCGGGACGCCATCCCAGGTGCCGACCGGGAAAAAAAAAAAAAAAATAAAACCGGGACGCCATCCCAGTTGCCGACCCTTGTCCGAAAAAACTTAAAAACCCCAGATCCCTCTTTCCCCTCCGCGCCGCTGAAGAAAAAACGCCTCGCTGGTCCCGATCCATCCCGCCCCGCACACCGTGGCGTCCCGTCCCTCCCGCCATGGCGTCCCGTTTCTGATCCCGACAGCAGCCCGACATTCCGACAGCAAACCCACACAAAGTACGTTTTTTTTATTAAATTAGTTAAAATTAGTATGTTATTAAACTAAAAACAGTTAAAATTAGTATGTTATTAAACTAAAATTAGAATCAAGTAGTTTAGTTTTATATTTAGATTTTCGTCTTAATTTTGTTGTGAAATAAATTGGTTAAATTAGAATTAAAATAGATTTTCGCTTTAGGGTTTAGAAATTAGATTAATTATTTTCATTTGAAAACAAATTATGTAGTATAATTTGTTTTTATAGACAAGATTATAGTTAATTTTATGTAATACTTTAATATATTGTTTTTCTATTTTAAATTACTTGTCACAATTCAAACGGCTCATTAATTTTGGGCAAAAAATTTGATGTATTAATTATGTTCAACTGTTGAAAATGTTGAATCTATTTTCAAATATGTGATGAACATTTTGAAACAACTTGAAAAATTCATTTCTGTTTGAACATTTTTAGTCATTAATTTAGGGTTTGAATAATGAAAATGTGGTGCATGCAGGATGTCAGCTCCTCGTGGTGACTATTACCATCAAAACATTAATGATGCATTTGACGAAGATGTAGTGCCTCAAACTCAGTCATCAAATAATTTTAGTTCGTTGTTGTGGATGCCACATCAGCAACACCGGACTTCACTGGTTTCTACTGATGTAAGTTACTAAATTTTATTATAACTTGTACTTGTTTTAAATTCATAGTTTCATTGTTTTTAAATCAATTCTTATAACCATGGCAGCCTAATGATGGAATGAGGGCTCGAGGCCACAAGCACAGTATTCCGTACCATTGGCAATGTGAAAACATCTTGAAGAGTCTTGGCCTATATCAAGTGTCTCAAATGGAGATTGTAAACGTCGATCCTTCGCTTCTCAGTGCTCTCGTAGAGCGTTGGCGACCAGAGACTCATACATTTCATCTTCCAGTAGGTGAGATGACTATTACTTTAGAGGATGTTTCTTGTTTGTGGGCTTTGCCAATTAAGGGGATACCGGTGACTGGTGTGTCAGATGGTAATTGGGAGGGTTTAGTAAATGAGTGTCTTGGAGTTGGGACATGGGATGCTTTGATGAAAACAAAGAAAAGACCCGGTGAGATAAAAAAATCTGGGTATGCCATTAATTTAAAAAGTTTGCGAAATTGGTTTAAAGTCATGCCTTCGGGTCCTGGTGAGCCCACATTGGAGCAGATACATCAATATACAAGGGCTTACATACTTGATTTGTTTGGGTCTTTACTTTTTCCTGATAAATCTGGAGATTCGGTGCCAGTGATGTATTTGCAGTTTCTCCGGGATCTCAATACGCCTGAGCAATACAATTGGGGTGGGGCTGTTTTAGCATTGCTCTACAGGCATCTATGTGTGAGTGTCACTCGTAAAAGCAAAATGGTGAAAGAGCTAGCGGGTCCGGTGATACTTTTACAGCATTGGACATGGTCGCGGTTGCAGACCGGACGTCCGATCCCATACAAAGGTTGGGAACCCGATTGGGGGAAACCAAATCCCCAGTCTTGCCCTGCATTTGGAGCTCAGTGGTGTGGTCGCCTACGATTTAGACAACCTCATGGGTCGGCTGGAGTTAAATACTTCCGCAATCAGTTGCAGGAATTGCGGGAGGGTACTGTAGATTGGGAGCCATACAAATCGCTGTGGAGCCATATGCCATCCCGAGTCCATCAGGATGCTGAGTGTTTTCGTGCCCGTGTGCCATTGGTATACTTTTGGATTATAGAGCATTGCTATCCGGACCGAGTGATGCGCCAGTTTGGGTGTCGACAGGCCATCCCAGTATTAGAGCCACTCCCGGAGGATGAGGTACGTAGATTACACAAGTTTGTTCATACAGCTTTTTGTGCTACTAATTGGTCGGTTGAGCATCAGACATACGTGTCTGAGTCAACGCAACCCGATAGATACGTTGTCGAAGCAGGTGAACCATTTTCTTGCGATCAAATTGAGGCATATCAACGGTGGTTCCATACAAATTGCATGTATAATATATTCGAGGTACCTCAGGGCGACGATGGAGTTCAGTCCATGGATATTGACATAAATGATAATAGTGAATATGGATACATAGCTAATGTGCCGAGGAATACACGCGAGGTACGTATATGTGACTTGACTTTTCAATACAAAATGTATATATATGTTTATGCTTACATTGACTTTTTTATATTTTGACAGGCACATGCAGCTCTCCAGTTAGCAAAAAATGGTATCAATATGATTACAAAGGGGATGAAAAAAGCGGGAAAGAAAATCATTAAAGGGATTATTGGCTGTGTCATAGACAATGGGATGGAACCCCGATTATGCGAGATGCTGGTGGAAGCTCACTTGCCGACAAACTATGAGGATATCGCATCGGATGAAAGTGAGGATCACTTGGCCGATCGTCAAACAGCCGTCAGTCCTCAGTTCACGTACCATGATTATGTCGGTCAGGTATATTTGAAATATCTTGATACAATATGTCAGTCATGTTTAATATTTGAAACTAGTTAGGGTTTAGGGTTTTAGGGTTTATGTCGACTTAAACTACATGTTGTTTGTAGGGTCTAGATGCGCAGGATGCGTACTTTAATATGAGTGACTCAGCGCCACATGCAGGGCCGAGTTATGTCAATGAGGTATTTCTGATATAACTTGATAGAATAAAATTACATGTCAATGAGGTATTATGTTGAATAATGCCTATGTTGACTGAAATAATATGTTTTCGTAGGGATTGGAGTCGCAGACTGCATTCAATGATTGGAGTCAATCGCAGAATGCGTTTGGAAGTTTTACCATCCAGGTAAATGGCAATAAAACTGGAGGGTATTTGAAGGTATATTTAAAAGTATATTTGACTTGAATGATATTTTTCCGTAGGGATTGGAGTCGCAGAATATTGGGCCTAGCTGGAATGTGCCAACCAACACGGCCGATCTGATTACACCAGCGCCAATATCGAACCAATTCGATGACTCACAATCTTTCTCGCATATATTTGAGACACCGTATCAGCATCCCTCTGACGCTGAAATCCAGCCCGTTATGAATCCGACACCGACACCGACACCGACACCAGCGCCAATGCCCGCTATGAATCCAGGTAGTAGAACGGGTTTAGTCTACAAGAGATGTAAGAGAGTCATTAGGAAACCAGACAGATTTACCCCTGAGTAGATTTGAAATTCTGTGATATAATTCGAACTTCTATGAAATTCAGACTTATGATGTATTTCGGACTTAATAGCTAATTCGGACTTGTTATGTTATGCTATGTTCATTTTGAGTTATTATGACTTGTTATATCTTATTATGTTTGGACTCTATGTTTCGAATTTTTATGTAATTTTTTTGTACGATATGTTCATGTCTGAAATTAAGATATTTCATAAGGTTATGTTATGTTCAAATTTGGAGATCAATTCCCGTCAATTGGCTACACCAAATTCGGTGCTCTTTATATGAAAATGCCCGTTACGTCATGTAGTTTCTGCCCGAGGAACAGTTTCGAATAATTCAATCTGCGTCTATGTCAAACATATGTTTTTGTGCAGAGGTGTCTGCAGATAACGGGCAGTTTTACCACTGCTAGCATGCTGTTTTGTTTTTTAAATTCCCGTCAATTGGCTACACCAAATTCGGTGCTCTTTATATGAAAATGCCCGTTACGTCATGTAGTTTCTGCCCGAGAAACAGTTTCGAATAATTCAATCTGCGTCTATGTCAAACATATGTTTTTGTGCAGAGGTGTCTGCAGATAACGGGCAGTTTTACCACTGCTAGCATGCTGTTTTGTTTTTTAAATTCCCGTCAATTGGCTACACCAAATTCGGTGCTCTTTATATGAAAATGCCCGTTACGTCATGTAGTTTCTGCCCGAGAAACAGTTTCGAATAATTCAATCTGCGTCTATGTCAAACATATGTTTTTGTGCAGAGGTGTCTGCAGATAACGGGCAGTTTTACCACTGCTAGCATGCTGTTTTGTTTTTTAAATTCCCGTCAATTGGCTACACCAAATTCGGTGCTCTTTATATGAAAATGCCCGTTACGTCATGTAGTTTCTGCCCGAGAAACAGTTTCGAATAATTCAATCTGCGTCTATGTCAAACATATGTTTTTGTGCAGAGGTGTCTGCAGATAACGGGCAGTTTTACCACTGCTAGCATGCTGTTTTGTTTTTTAAATTCCCGTCAATTGGCTACACCAAATTCGGTGCTCTTTATATGAAAATGCCCGTTACGTCATGTAGTTTCTGCCCGAGAATTGTCAACTTTTAATATGGAATCTAACTATGATGAAAATGTGTATTTCTGATAGGCATCGCTAAGATGTATTACAATAATAAACTAAGATATACATGATAATAAATTACATAAATGTAAACATGACAATAAATAAGAAGTACAACATAATAGTAAACTAGGATATATTACACAAATGCTACGTTGCAATTCCTTATCTTCTGCCTCTACTAGAAGATGCCCCTGTAATTTATATCAAACTATAAAAATATGCACATTTTAAGAAACAATATATTAAATAATATGTTAGAGTTTGAACAACCTGTTGCATTTCTTGCATTTCGTGCATTCCTTGCATTCCTTTCATCAGTGGAACGTCTAGCTTGGTGTCCCAACCTCCTTCCTTGCATTTCATCCATGGTCATTTTAATACGATTGTGTCTTCTCCGTCCCTTACTGATTAAATCTTTATCAGGAATAATAGTTGGCCCTGTGTATTTCGGCCATTCAGGTTCATTTCCAAACCCATGAAAGTTACCACTCCATGTTTCAAGAAGCTTGTTCATGGAATAAAAAGGATTAACAAAGCAATTTGCGTCGAAATTTCTCTCTCGACAAACAGCTAGTACATGAGCACAAGGTATACCTGCCAACTGCGGTTTTCGACATGTGCATTCTACTTTATTACCATCTCTGATGATGACATTGTATTTGTAGGTTTCAGTATTAACAAATTTAATCTGTCCCGTGACCTCGTCGTACCAATGAACTTTTTCATTTTTGGCCATGACATCGTACTCACCCCGTGGCTCACCAAAGGGTCTAGCAGTCATTGTAAGGCAACGGGTCCCGCGCCGAACCAACAAAGCTTCGACCCGCCCTGCCCACACGTGTCCCTCTTCTATGCGAGCCACGGCTTTCGCCTTTCTCTCCCTAAACCATTCGACTAGTTTGTCAAATGTGTCTTCGACCAGTGCGACGACCGGTAGTCTTCGACTTTTTTGGAATACATTGTTCAATGATTCTGACCCATTAGTTGTCATAATCCCCCAACGGACACCGCAATCAAATGTTTGAAATACCTTCCATGGTTTGGGGGCCTCAGATTCATCGTTGTCACGGTATTTACCGACTTTGTCCAAGTATGGAATTGCTGCCGGACATTTTAGGCGTAGAATTTGCATCCACTCTTCATATGCTCTTGGCTTCCTTTTACGGACAAGTATTTTAAATATCTCACAAACATCTTTGTCATGGACCTTCTTCATTAAATTCTCAGCGACATGCTGTGTACACAATGTCTGAACACACTCTCCGCCGTCCTCCCACCAACCACCATGTCTATCTTAGAAGACCTTCCTTATTCCCAAGTGTCTATCTGAAACAACGCACATGAACCTTCCAAAACCAATTACCTCTTGTCGCAGCCACCTCATAAACCATCCCCAGTTCTCGAAACTCTCTTCCTCAACTAATCCAAAAGCCAAAGGTAGCAACTGATTCTCAGCATCATAACCGCAAGCTATAAGCAATCTCCCCTTGTACCTACCGGACAGGAAGCATGCATCAATGCTAATGATAGGCCTCAGATGAGGCACTGCCGCAATACATGGACCATACGCCCACGCTGCTGCTTTAAACAATCGCTCTGTCTCTTTCGCGGTGGGTTCTGATTTAACTGCCCATTTTGTCCCTGGATTTGCTCTAGTTATTGCTTGTAAAATTGGTGTGAGAATTGCATATGAGCCCTCCCAACTGCCAAACATTTGTTCAATTGCCAGCTCTCGGCCACGCCATAACCTGTTGTACTTGGGAACAATTCCTTCGAATTTAGCACGGATTATCGATTTGATGTCACTAATGCTTTTTGTAACATCTTCTCTCATATCTTGCTTTATAGCATTGGCAATCACTGCTGCAGTTAGTTGTGCATGATCAGTACGATTAGTTGGGGCACGGCATGTATGCGGTGTATTTAATGTTTTAATTGTCCACCGAGCTCCAAAATAAGAAGACGTGGCATACAGTCGCCAATTGCACCTGGTGTCCTTGCACACGACCACAATTTTGGTTTTGCTACTTTCTTTCCAATACACTTCAATATTCTTGCGTACATGGAACTCCTTTATAACTCTGTTCATAGCATCTTTTGACGGGAATACTTGATCCACCACAAGAGATTTATCATCAAAACGTGGGGTCGTACCGAAAAAACCTACATCTGCTTCCCGAAATCCAGATGTATCACTGAAACTCGGTATAGGGCAACGGTCACCCCGACCGAAATCTGCATGTGTATGAGACTCTAGCAAGACATCATCTTCCGAATCATTTTCATCAGATTCATCATCATCACAACAGTCTCCATCATCCTCGTCATCACTTTGTGACAAGTCGTCATTATCGGGACCATGATCACCAAAACCAGGCATCTCATATGTACTATTATAATTATCGTATGGTGTCCAATTCACCTCTGCCTGGACGGCCGGTGAAAACTCATTCATGTTGGGATAAGGTTCAGAGTAAATATTTTGGGGCGGTGTTTGTTCTCTCTGACAAGGTCGGGTCCGACTGGAACCCGCATGTGGATCACAGTACCGAGACTGAGGAGGTTCTGGCTGCGTCTCAGGTACCCTACCATCAAATAACAACTGGAGTTGCGTCGCGCCCACAATTGGAACAAACTCAATGAAAAAATCAATGACACGGTATTCTCTTCCGGAATTCATTAACTGCTCAAAAATTATCTTCCAACCTTCATTGCAAATAAGTTCCACAACCTCGTAATAACGGCCAGTAGGTGTACCAACATTACATCGAGCATAAATGATTAGGTTGTATTCATTCTCGGAATATCCAAAATGCCGATAAATCATACCTTTCAAATCTTCAAAATTTTGTTCACCGGTCGCACGAAATGAGTATCGATGACTAATACTATACTCCGCGCCCCTCGGACCGTATCGAATTTCACCGCCGATAAATACATTTACTAATACCATAATGGATTGTTTCCGAAAAACCCTATACAATGAATGTTAATTACAAAATGTAAATATTAATTGTTATACAACAAATTGAGTTAAAAAATATTGTAAATAAATTAATAAAAAATTATTACCGTAAAATTCGTCAGAGTCCGTCGATTCTCTAAATTGTAAGCCCCAGAATGGCATGAGAGGGACAGATCGGAAGAAATAAACGAGTTTAGTAGTGGTCGGCAACTGGGATGGCGTCCCGGTTTTATTTTATTTTTTTTTTTCCCGGTCGGCACCTGGGATGGCGTCCCGATTTATATTTTTTTTTTTTTTTTTGCCCGGTCGGCACCTGGGATGGCGTCCCGTTTATATTTTTTTTTTTTTTTTTGCCCGGTCGGCACCTGGGATGGCGTCCCGATTTATATTTTTTTTTTTTTTTTTTTGCCCGGTCGGCACCTGGGATGGCGTCCCGTATTTATATTTTTTTTTTTTTTTCCCCGGTCGGCACCTGGGATGGCGTCCAAATTTTTAGTTTTTTTTTTTTTTTTTTTTCCTCTGGTCGGCACCTGGGATGGCGTCCCGCAGGGACGCCATCCGGCATGGCGTCCTTCTTATTTTTAAAAATCTGGTGAACAGTTTCTTATTTTTAATATTTTATTTATTCATTTTCTTATATATAAAAATTTCGGCAATTCGTGGTCACAACACTTTTTCCGAATCAGAGCCTAATCTGTCTAGCAGATCAGCGGTACAATCTTAACTATTTTTTGTTCCTAATTTTAAGTTTTTTAGGTAAAAATTAGAAAAAAATAATGTGAAAAGTTTGATTTTTTTTTTACAAAAATATAATATTAAACATGGTCACATGACCACCTATCATGCCCACGTCCAGATCACACTAGTTTACTGGCCATACCATGTTATTTTTCTCAGAAGGTGATCACAACACGCGAATAAAAACAACAGGACCACGTGAGTTACAACTCATACTCTTTGGTGACGTGTCTTGCCACAGCATGATCTTATTTACTATCCCTCACCAGTACAAAAGTCTAATCAAGGTTGAACATTTAAAACAAAGTAGAACTAGGGTGTTCTTAAGTTCACCAAATCTCTTTGTGAACTCAACTTTAAAACTTATTGAATTGGCTTCAAATGACGAATTCGAACCGTTAAAACCCGTCTACCTTACGAGTGATGCATCTATCTGCAAAAAAAAATTAACTTTCGAATTAATTTAGTATAAAGTCAAGCGATCAAAATTAAAAGGTTTATAAATTAATTTTAATGCATTCATTTTTGAACGTTTTATTACCACTTTACTCTATACAAAATTAATTCTAAAATTTAAACTTTTTAAATGTAGACGCATCACTCGTAAGGTAGCCGAGTTTGAACAATTCAGATTTGTCATTTGAAACCAATTCAATAAATTTTTAAATTAACACCCTTGGTTCTACTCTTTAAAACAAGCAGCATCGGACATTCACACCACCGACCCTGACCCTGATTTTTAAATTTCTATCAACGTATCTGATCCTCATAAAAATTTTACACGGATTTTTTTTTTTTTTTTTTTTTTGTAATGTGGCCAGCGACCATATTATATTGGCTGGTCAATTAAGAAACAATCCGAACTCCAATAATCATAGGGCAAAATACCATTAATCAACGTACTAAAAATATAGCATTAGTCAAATACAAAATACAAATTACATGTTTACTAAATCGTTTTACTTTACATTCACTAGTACTTCTTTTCTAAAAAAATTAGGATATGTTTGGTTGTAAAACAAAAATAAATAAAATAGTCAAATGAAGAATAACTATTGTTTGTCTTATTGGAATATTCAAATCTCAAAACTCTTAAGAATAGTCTATTCTAATAAGACAAAATGTTTGGATTCACTATTCTAGCTATTCTAATACAACCAAACATCAAATAGGCTATTCCGAATAGTCCAACTCCAAAATTAGAATATTCTCGATCCAACCAAACATACTCTTATGGATTAACAAAAATTGGAGTTGGAAAAAATGTCATTATCATCCTATTGAATTTTACAAAGTGTCTTTATTATGATTTATATGTTAGACCAGATCGGCACATGTGGGCATCACACAAGAAAATTGTGAAGATGAAAAATGCCCAGGTGTATGGTTGTGCTTCATCAGCTTAATTTAACCTCATACTTGTAGAATGAATATGAGATGGATAAAGATTTGTAATAACGATCAGGACAATAAAATATTTTTCATATCTTATTTTATAAAGATTGTTTTGATTTGATAGGTGCTTAAGAACAAAATATCGATCTCTACATGAATGTATATTTTAGTTACTTTTTAACCATAAAAAAATTAAAATAATGCCTTAGATTGCAATTGAATATTCAATTTTTAAATTGAATATAATGACCTGATAGTAAATAATGAGTTAGAAATCTGATTTTGATTTCCCTCAATATAAGAAATTCAATCATTGAAATCTAAAGTCAGTTTAATATTGATGAGACACAACAAATGGCTTTGCATTTTCTGATTATACAGGTGAGAATGTTTGTTGAGAATTTACGTGCACTGCTTATATTTCTATTCATTTTTTCCGATCATTAAAGACATAATTAAGAACATTAAGAAGATAATTATTGTGATTAACAATTGAATTTAAAGGGGTGCTAATACATATAAAAGAAACAAATTAGTAAGAAAACTAATTGATTAACTCTCCCAAAATTTCCAAAATTTCATTTCTTCTACCGTATCTAGATACTTGATAATAAAATTTTGAAAAGTTGGGGTGGCTTAGCACCTCCAGCTAAGCCTATGTTCCGTTCCTGCTTCAAATGATACATCCAAACCATTGAAACCGATCTACTTGACGAGTGATGCGTTTACATGTCAAATTTATAAATTTTCGGACTAATTTAGTATAAAGTCAAGCGGTAAAAAAAAAAAGATGGTTTATAAGTAAATTTTAACGTGTTCATGCTTCATCATTTTTTACCGCTTGACTTTATATTAAATTAGTTTGAAAAATTATAAATTTGACATGTAAACTCATCACTCGTGAAGTAAATCAGTTTCAATGTTTTGGATGCGTTGCTTGAAATCAATCCGATGAGTTTTTGAGTTAAGCTTACAAAGAAGCTTAGTAAGCTTAAGAACACCCTAGTTCTACTCTAGTATTTAAAGCATTTCTATTATCTAAAGTGTAAAGTTTATATAAAAATCATGGTTGCGGATAAATTAGTAATCATCATCACTAGATTTTACTTCTATAAAACAAAAGAAAATTTTCTTTTTGTGTTTGAAAATCGTAAGAAAATAAAATAATGTTTCCCTAAAGTTCTACTAAATCCAGAGATATATATGATTTACAACTTCCGATTGAGAATATTATTTACTGTTGCTTTTTATTCTGTATAACAAAATTTCTTAGCTACTCCAAATGCAAATTAATCAAAGAGTAGGGTTAAAATGCACTATTGGTTTTGTACTCCAATCATGCTCCACATCCTTATCTTCGTTTCCAAAGTTTGAGCAATCGATCCAAACCACTTGCCATCATCTTCGTATTAAAATGTACTTGGAGACCAAATTTTATATTTTTTAAAAAAATTTTACTATTATTTTAGATAGGTACAAAATCACGGTTTTCAGAAGATTCTAGGCCATCCAAAACAGTGATTTTGTACCTATCTCAAAAAATAGTAAAAACAAATTCCAAAAAATATAGAATTTGGTCTCCAAGCACATTTTAATATGAATATCATGTTGAGCGGTTCGGATTGATTGTTCGAATTATTAAAATAGACAAAAAGACGTGGAGAATGTTTGGAGCACAAAACCAATGATGCATTTTAACCCATAATGACTAAATTTAAATCAGAAAATCAAACTATTTCATAAAAATACTGTCCGAATTACAAAACTTACGCTTAAGATTATGTAAGCAAAAATTCCAAAAATTCGAATAGTAAAGAAATAATTCAAAATAAATCCAATTAAAATTGAATTAGCCGGATTGTAAGGTACTTTAAACCGCCGTTAAGATAATCTGACATTGTCGACGACCATAGAAACAGTTTACCATAATTTCGCAATATTCAGCCATTAAATTATTGATTTAATCAATTCAAATAAAATAACAAATTAAAGATGTGTGGGAGATCAATGTAAAAAGAAACGACAACCTATGTGGGCCTCACCGATATGGAGAGTTTTTGTAATATATAGATAATAGATATATAAGACAAATCAATTACTTCCAATCATTTAACAAGCTATGGTCTACTGATCATCGATGTTGTTGATTAATTAGCACCCACAAGATCTTCAACAGCATGAAAAACATGCCCATAAAAAGCATATAAACATACTCATTAATAAAATAGTGCATTTAAAATACGTACAAAATCATTTATATTTCAAGATCTTCAACAGCATGAAAAACATGCCCATAAAAAGCATATAAACATACTCCTTAATAAAATAGTGCATTTAAAATACGTACAAAATCATTTATATTTTGATTGCTTGACTTGACTTGATGGTAAATAAATTCAAAAATTTTGAAAATTTTATATGAAAACAAAGCTCTCATTAAGGAGATCGATTTGAACGGTTAGGATTTTTCGTTTGAAACCGATTCGATAGATTTTTGAGACCATAAGCATATTGTTGAAATACTAGAGGAATTGTATTAGCCAAACTCATATATAGTTCGGCTAACGCATTTTGTCCAGAATTTCAACAATTTGTTTTCAGTCTCCAAAAGCTATCAAATCAGCTTCAGACGACAAATTCAAACCGTTCAAACCGATTTACTTAATGAAAGCTTTGTTTCATATAAAGTTTTATAATTTTCGAATATATCCACTATCAAGTCAAGCGGTCAAAGATTTAATAAAATAGTTCATTAAAACACACACAAAATATTTTATATTTTGACTGCTTGACATCATAGTACATAAGTTCGAAAATTATAAAAATTTATATGAAAATGGAACTCTGGTTAAGAATTGAGTTGATGGATAATTCTTTTCAAGTAAATAGGTTAAGCTGCAACTCTGACCAATAAGACAGATGGGACGAAGTTCATATGTGGACGTTCTCTGATTCTTCCACGTCACTCAAGTAAATAACTTCTTGATCCATATAAGTCTAAAATTAGAAATTGATCCACCAAAAAGTAAAACATGTTGTAAAAATTGAACCTTGCGAGGTTGCAAAATATGTCACAACATACAATTAAAATTGCAAAATATGTCACACTCCAGCAATTTCTATTCGGACCCTCATTGTCCGCCATTTCTGTATAATAAGAATTATCAAATAACAATTCAAAACATTACAGAAAATTATAAAATTACAAACTTGATGCATTTTTTATTTCAAACTGGGTGCATATAAAATAAAAAATTAACTTGTACAAATTTTACTGAAATTTATCAAATACCCCCTAATTCAATGCTTCTAAATACTGATATGTATAAAATAAATACTCCCTAAGGATGCTACACATCAGTTCATATTAGTTAGCTTTAAATTTTTGAATTTGTAACCGATAGAGCCATGTACTGAAAGCCCCATAAAACTACTATGAGATAAGTACTAAGTCCAAGTAGCAAGAAGCAGGCCTATTCGAGTGGTCCGTACGTGACTCCGCTTAAACTGCCAGCCTACGAGATAAGTCCGTTTGAGTTCTCCGTACAAGACTCAAACCGACTTGCCGGCCTGCGAATAAGCCCAATCGAGAATCCGTACGAGACCCAAACTAACTTATAGAACTATAAATACTTCGAAATTAAATGAGCTTGGGACCACGATTCAGAGATATGCAGTACATATAGGATATAGTTACGTATTGAGGAGATCCGCAACAAGTTTGAACTAAGATACGTAATAAATACACACCTAATCCGCACAGACTAATCACTCTCGGGTTAGGACGTGCTTAGATTCACTGTGTCTTAATCTTTCTGGAGATAAGACGTATCAGTAACTAACTGTTCTTTGTTTTCGATAACTCTTTAAATTAGTAATTATATGCAAACAGCTTCTAACCTTAAAAAGTCTTCATACACGAGAGCCAAAGTACACCAAAAAGAATATGCAAAACTAGACAAAAAGTCTGAATGGACACCAAAAACTAACTCTTTAAATTAGTAATTATATGCAAACAGCTTCTAACCTTAATTTTCCGGCATTTCCAAAACGCCATAAATAGTCTTCATACATTAAAAAAAATTATGCCTTTCCCGGCATTTCTGAAACGCCGTCAAAAGTCTTGGCATATAATAAAAACTTATGCATAAAGCTAGTACAATGAAAATGAATATTATTTTGGTACATTCAAATTACTAACACAAATCTAATTATTAGATAATGTACACAACAACAGAGAGCTTTTGCCAGACTTAAATCAAACATATCAGAAAGGACATAAGCTCGTACCCGGGAAACAAATACATATTGTCTGATGGTGGGATCTATCATTACAATTTTAAGGAAATGAGTTGGCTGAACTTTTTAGACATTTTATTATTCAATACATATATTTCGGTTAAATTTTTATCTAAGTTTTAACTTCAATTTGCTAATTTGCTAAGAACAGTCCCACTTTGAACTGTGCCAAATGAACTTTTAATTAGCATAGAAAAAATATTTCAATATGGTATCAATCGATTTCATTATTATAACATATTTTTTAATAAACATAGTTATATAAACTCAGTTGCAATTATGTACTCGATAAGTTAATGGGTTTGAACCCTATTAGGTATTTAAACCCGATTAGTGCACCACCCTGATAGAAATCCTGGATCTGCCCCTGAGTTTACCGTTGGGTACTACTCCTATTCTATGCCAACTGTTGCATTTTTTTTCTAAATAAACAAAAGAGCTTATGCTATGCTTGATCTAAGTCACTCCATCAATGATAAATGATTGAGATTGGTCCTCGACTACTTCATTATTTTTAGCACTCCTCCTCAAGCTAGAAATGTAAATATCGTACAATCCTAACTTGCTTGAAATATTATCAAATTGTTTCAGATCCAATACTTTGGTGAAGATATCCGCTAATTGCTCTCCACTTCTTATAAACGGTGTCTCTTTTTCCTTAGCTTGGACTTTCATTTTAATAAAGTGGCAATCCACTTCTATATGTTTCGTTCTTTCATGAAATATCGGATTTGATACGGTATGTCAAATGGAGTTATTGTCGCAATAGATCTTCATAGGTTGATCAACTTTGATGTCCATGTCTTTAAGTAGTTTTTTAATCCATACTATCTCACTTGCGGTGGATGACATGGCTCGATATTCTGCCTCCGCGCTAGATCGTGCCACGATATTTTGTTTCTTGATTTTCCATGTGACTAAATTTATGCCTACTGATGGGCGAAATCATGACAACTGATAAAATTTATAACCTAGTTTCCTCTACGAGTTAGATTACAAGTTCATAATCCTTATCGAGTAGTATAATCGGGTGTCGATCCGCAGGGAATAAGGTTTAAGGTTTTGAACAATTAAATCTCAACCATTCGAAAGGCTAGACAAAATCTGAAATTTAAGAGGTGTTGGTTTGATCTTTGGATTTGGAGAAAATTAAAAGTAAATAAAATAAATAGGATAGTGATGTGAATTTCTAGGATTTTGGCTTACCATTGCTACTCAATCTATTTTGATATGGTCTCATTTGATGTTGGTTTTCAGATGTTGTTTGAAGGTTTCTAGTCCAATTTAGTGACTGCCGCTTTCGCATCGACACAGCCACCCTACCTATCAAGAGATCCGGCTAAGGCTTGTCTTAATTGGTGCAAGGAGTTTTGTGATTAGCCCAACGATTTCGGACTTCACTTAACTAGGTTTTTCACTCTACTTTCTGGTTCTATTGGGTGTTCTCGTGGTGAAGCAAGACATGTGACATTCATCTGCGAATGCCAAGACTCTCATGTATATTTTTGTTTGTCCAACTAATAGTATCTCCTGCTAAGGTCTAATTCACTAGTCTAGTATTTTTATTCTCCTTATCTTAACTTGGTTAGCCTAATAGGACTATCTTTCCATGTGTGGTTATCACATGGCAGTCTAGACTAACAAGCGAAATTAAGTAAAAATGAACATAAAGTGCAAAAGTAATTAAACAACAAAAGACTCTAAACAATGATCAAATAAAATATATCAAAACATCATGAATAACAAGTGTTGTTTGTTTGATTATGTCATAATCTATTTGTCTGTTTGACTATATTTGCAAAACATATATTTGTTGAATTTTACAGTTTCTTGTCTTGAAATATTGTGCAGGTTCATGACAATATAAATTGTTAAATATACATCAAGGATGCATGATCAAATTGCAATACTAATCCAGGATGAGTCATGAAAAACAAAGCATTGGACTTAGAAGCATCATCTCAAGATTAGGCCTACAAATTTGTAAAATTGGTAAAGTAAGCTTGAGATTGAGGTATTTTGAACAGACCGTTACAACAAAATAATTCATAAGTCAAAATGCACAGCAAAATCAATTTAATCCGTTGTGACAACCGTTGCAGGGGAACCCTGAAATTTCTAGACAGTTTCCGCTGTAGCAACTGTTGTAATGCTTATTAAGCGTTAGAGTTTCCCAGCGCAGCCAAACCTGCCATCTGGGGTTAATTGTTGCAACGCCTAATCTTCCGTTGCAACGGTTGATGCGAGATACATTATTTTGTGTCTCTCTATAAATAGAAGCCAAATCTAGGTTTGGATTATCACTCTAGCCACCCCAATTGCAATATTTCAAATTTCGTGTAGATCTAGAAAAAAACCATTGTTGCTTGTGCACACAACTTCAATATTTATACAACAATCTCAAGCATACTCAAGCACAATCAATCTTGTGTAAGAAGTAGAGTGATCCTTGAGTGATCATCTTGTTTGTTTCATACATTTGAGCCTTTAGTGCTCGTGAGCCATTTCCATGCTCGAGCCGCGTGATTTCCCAAGCTTTGTAAGGGCTCACCGGTTCAACCTCGAAGGTCGCGGGCCCCAAAGATGTAGGCGTTAGTGCCGAACTCCGTAAACAACTCTCGTGTCAACTGTCTCTTAACTCTTCTATTTATTTTATGCACACTTGTTTAGTTTATAGTTATTATAGTTTCTGCCAAGAATAACTTATATGCACATTAGTTAAAAGAACTTAGTTTTAATTTTTAAAAGGCCCTATATTCACCCCCCCCCCCCCTAGGTTCCTTAGGGACCAACATTGTTGTAAGCAATCCTCTGTGTTGTTTGATTAATTTGCAAACATATAATTATTGAATTTTACAGTTTATCTTTGAGATGTATGCAGGTTTATTAGTTACGACCAAAAGTCAAAGCAAGTCAATGATTCATATCATGACAAGTTGACGTAACAAGTCGCATCTGAAGGTTAAAGAAAGTCAAAGTGTATATCATGACAAGTCAGAACAGGACAAGCTGCACAGGATAATCTATTGCATAATCTTTTCGAGCTACAAGGAATGATTTGATAAATATTATCTGATGAAAGATTCACATGAGTGATTTGGAATGTCGGATATTGGTGAGATGCTAAATAATGAAGATTACGAAAGATTATATGAAGATCAAGATCTTGAATATTATGAATAACCACTACTACATAATTTCAAATCAACACCAGTTTTTTTACATTCAAAATCGGTTTTCCTACCAGTGTTGATCGGGCCGATGCTGATTCCATGTTTGATTAGCACCGATTTAAAACCGGGCTAAATGTAATATATAACACCGGTTGTTTCATAAAAATCGGTGCTAAAAGTAGTATACAACACTGGTTGTTTCATAAAAACTGGTGCTAAAAGTTACATTCAACACAGGTTTTTTTGACTCAAACGGTGCTGATTTGTTACATTTAGCACCGGTTTGGTTAAATAACCGGTGTTGTATATCAATCTATTTGCAATATTTTTTTTATTGTTTGGAATCCAGTTTATATTAGGCTAGCCTCCGAATTTGCTAGTTATAAATTAAATATTCACATGCACAAAATATAGAATGGAGAAAACATTATACAAATGGAACAACACATAATTTGAAAGTATCATCTTAACTAATTTGATAGTTTCAACAAATACAAGCTAAGATAATATCATCTCTCAAATTTTCTTAAATTTCATAGTCAATTACAAGCATTTTTACAAAAAGAATTTAACCCACATTGTCTGAAATTATTTAAGATCTTCCATTGAATACGGTAATGAACTTAAGCACTGCATGAAATTATATTGAACTGTTAATTTAGATGTTGAACTTAAAGATATTAAAAGTAACAACCAAAGATATTAAAGTGTAGTAAATATGTTATGAAATAGATTTATACATGTATTGGAAAACCATCGAAAAATGTAGTAACTAGGGACAACATTAACTTCATCACATAGAATCCACATTTCTTATCGTCATTTTGCTAAGGGCACTGTATTGCACATTTCTAAAAAAAAAATATTAGTATTGTGAAAATTGCAAGTAGCAAATATATAAAAAGGATTATATTTTGAAGCATATTTTACCTGTTTAATTGAATATTTTATTTCTTTGGCTTTTTTATTGTGTTGTCTGCCCAAGGATTTATATGATGTAAAAATCCTGTAATTAACAAAAAATAATTAACACAACTAATTTTTTACTACATTCCAGCAGAGAATGTATTTTGCTTTGTACCATAGATTATATGCAAGTCATATCCAATCATCATTGAGTCTAAATTCATAGTAGTGACCCAAAGAACATCATATCCTGTGTATTCTATATCCATAGTAATTGACAATACAACAACCAGTATGATGTTCGACATATGCTGTGATTCAATTTTCTGTACATTAGAGCATAGTTCAAGCATATAGCAAGGTTCTAAAAAGTCTTATGGATATCTCAGATTTTTATATGATTTTTAGAGGGTTTTAAGTATTTATTTTGGAGCTCTACCTCACTCACTGTCCTGCAGTTCACCTCTTCTAACAGCCAATCTTTAAGAATTAATTCTGAGCAATTGGCTAAACAGAATTTTTTTTTCTTTTTATGCAAGTGTGGAGGGAAGCCTAATTCAAATGTCTGCCAAGTTTCAAAATATTTATAATTTTCTAACTGTTCCTACTAGTGTTTAGAATACAGGGGCAGACTGGTAAAATGCTGGAGAAAAGTAGCAGTTTTGTATTTCTAAGATGTGATTATGTGAAACTTCAAAAATGCTTAGTAAATGCTCAGAAAATTGTAAAAATGAAAAGTTCTGGTCTAGATTTTGGGTTTTTGAGTCCTTTATTTACCAGTGTGGTTTGTTTCTTATGCTTTGAAATGCCTCGTGATATAGTAGAACAGTATATCTTTTTTCCTTTTGATTCGACGAGTCAAGGATATACACCATACCTTCACGAGGAACAATTACGAGCAATATCCAATGTTCGCTGCCATTTATTTAATAAAAATCAGTGATAAATATATTTATTAAAATATGTTAAATTGTATTAATGGAAGTAGCATAATAAAATAACTTACAATTGAAAATACGGTGCAAGAATAAATTTCTTATCCTGATGCTTGAACATTGTTTCGGCCATGTAAGTACATGTGACTTTAGTATCGTTCTTGAGCTGAGTTGGACATTGTTTCGGACCCATCAAGGTACGTATCATGGGATGGGCTCCACTTGACAGAGGCCGCTTACAAGACGATTGCACATGGAGTGCTACGAGGGTCATACTCTTCCCCTCCTATAAGTAACATTTGCTCCGATTTCATGCATGATTCAGAGAGCCTTCTTAATTCTCGATCCCTCCAACGCAATGTAGTGGGTGAGATAGACTACATATAGGCAACTAGAAGAAATCTGAACTTACTTTTCCTTTGTATTTATCATTAGTAGTTGTAAGGAATGTTTTAGGTTGAAAAAATAGCAAGACAATTTGCATAAAGCAGTTTGTATTTATCCATGGAAGGACGTATTGACAAAAAAAAAAAAAAGGTGATTGGGCCCATTTATCTTTGGATGATACTTCAGCCCAATACAGTTTTTATAAGATTGGAACTGTTGTACCGGAGTAAGGCCCAAGTTTAGGCCTATGAAATTTGATTGATATCTAATTTTGTCGGTTTTTTTTACCCGTACCAGAGTAAGGCCCATGTTTAGTATTTATTGATCATACTAACTTGATTGTTGATTTTTAAGCTATACATTTTTAGTACTAAAATTCTACAAATATTCTAAAATTTACATCTGGAACTAGTTTGGCCGCAACAAATATATATATATATATATATATATAGAGAGAGAGAGAGAGAGAGAGAGAGAGAGAGAGAATGGATAATATACAAACGTTTGTTCCTAGACTCAGGAACAAAGGGTTCGGTTCTCCAATTTTCAAAGTCCAAATAGTCTATCCAAACCATTAGATATTCAATCTATATTAAAATGTGCTTGGAGACCAAATTTTACATTTTTTAGAATTTTTTACTATTTATTAAGCTGGTTTGAAAACCGCTGATTTTATTAAACTTATGCACCATTGAAAAACAACGTTTTTCAAACCAGCTTAATAAATAGTAAAAAAGTTCTAAAAAATATAAAATTTGTCTCCAAGTACATTTTAATATAGATTCAATATCTAACCGTTTGGATCAATTGTTTCGACTTTGAAAATTGGAGAACCGAACCGTTTGTTCCTCAGTCCAGGCACAAACGTTTGTATATTAGCCATTATATATATATATAGAGAGAGAGAGAGAGAGAGAGTGGCTAAGCTCAAAACGTTTGCACCAAGCCCTTGGTGCAAACGATTTGGTTCTCCTATTTGCAAAGTCCAAACGGTCGATCCAAACCGTTAGATATTTAATCCATATTAAAATGTGCTTGGAGACCAAATTTCATATTTTTTGAAATTTTTTTACTATTTATTAAGCCACTTTGAAAGTTGTTGATTCGGGTGAACAGTAAAAACAGTGCAATCAAATTCTGAACTGTGTGATCAGCAACTTTCAAAGTGGCTTAATAAATAGTAAAAAAATTCCAAAAAATGTAAAATTTGGTCTCCAAGTAGATTTTAATATGGATTAAATATCTAACGGCCGGTTTGGATCGACCGTTTGAACTTTGGAAATCTGAAAACCATTCGTTTGCACCAAGGGCTTGGTGCAAATGTTTGTAGCTTAGCCACTCACTATATATATATATATATATATATATATATATATATAGAGGTTGGCTACTTTACTTACATAAGCATATGAGGGCATATGCTTATAAGTCGTTTTTGTGTTTTCGAAGTCTAAATAGTCGATCTGAAGCACTCAACATGTTCTCCATATTAGAATGTGCTTGGAGACCAAATTTTACATTTTTTGGAAATTTTTACTATTGTTTTAGAATTTTTCAAAACAGTGTTTTCAGATTTTTTTTTTTTTTAGATTTTTTTGTCATATTAAAACATTGTTTTGAAAAATTCTAAAAAAATAGTAAAACAATTCCAAAAAATGTAAAATTTGGTCTCGAAGCACATTCTAATATGGAGAACATGTTGAGTGCTTCAGATCGACTACATATGCCCTCATATGCTTATGTAAGTAGAGTAGCCAACCTCTATATATATATATATATATATAGCTGGGCTATGGTGAGTTGTGAAGTAAGAGATTATTTTTACTTCATGCTCATATTTTCAATTTTAAAATTCAAACAACCAATCCGAACCACTCAACATGATCTCCATATTGAAATGTGCTTGGAGACCAAATTTTACATTTTTTGGAATTTTTTTACTATTTATTAAGCCAGTTTGAAAATCGCTGATCCATTGGTCCAGAATTTTTTACTGTTTTTTACTGTTCATCCGGATCAGCGATTTTCAAAGTGGCTTAATAAATAGTAAAAAGTTCCAAAAAATGTAAAATTTAGTCTCCAAGCACATTTTAATATGGAGATCATGTTGAATGGTTCGGATTGATGGTTTGAATTTTCAAATTGGAATATGAGCGTGAAGTAAAACGTTGTTTTACTTCATAACTCACCATAGTCTATCTCTCTCTCTCTCTCTCTATATATATATATATATAGAGAGAGAGAGAGAGAGAGAGAGTGACTAAGGTCAAAGTGGTAGTTCCTAGCCCCCGGTGCTACCAAGTCATTTTCGGATTTTCAATGTCCAAACGGTCGATCCGAACCGTTCAAGTTGTTCTCCATATTGAAATCTGCTTGGAGACCAAATTTTACATTTTTTGGAATTTTTTTACTATTTATTAAGCCACTTTGAAAATTGCTGATCCGGGTGAACAGTAAAAACAGTGCAACCAAATTCTGGACCATGTGATCAGCAATTTTCAAAGTGGCTTAATAAATAGTAAAAAAAATTCCAAAAAATGTGAAATTTGGTTTCCAAGCATATTTCAATATGGAGAACAACTTGAACGGTTCGGATCGACCGTTTAGACTTTGGAAATCCGAAAACGACTTGGTAGCACCGGGGGCTAGGAACTACCACTTTGACCTTAGTCACTCTCTCTCTCTATATATATATGTGTGTGTGTGTGTGTGTGTGTGTATATATATATATAGAGGAGGGATCAAA
The DNA here is from genome assembly GCA_025461125.1 of Carex kokanica. Classification (NCBI taxonomy): domain Eukaryota; kingdom Viridiplantae; phylum Streptophyta; class Magnoliopsida; order Poales; family Cyperaceae; genus Carex; species Carex kokanica. Next base: position 224,259 of record JAJGRX010000932.1, read on the forward strand.
TTACACCTTTTTTTGTGACACACTTTGACAACTATCATTTTCAAAGTCCAAATAGGCGATCCAAACCATTCAACATGATGGATATATTAAAATGTACTTGGAGATCAAATTTTACATTTTTTTGAATTTTTTTACTATTTATTAAGATGGTTACAAAATTGTTGTTTTCAGACCATTGAAAATCAGCGATTTTGTAACCATCTTAATAAATAGTAAAAAAAATTCAAAAAAATGTAAAATTTGATCTCCAAGCACATTTTAATATGGTGATCATGTTGAACGGCTCGGATCGACTGTTTAGATTTTGAAATCGCAAAATTGACCTATAAAAAAAACGGTGTCATGATGTGTCACCAAAAAAGGTGTAATTGGATCCCTCCTCATATATATATATATATAGAGAATGGCTAATATCAAAACGTTTGTTCCTGGTCTCAGGAACAAACGGTTCCGTTCTCCAATTTCCGAAGTTCAAACAACAAATCCAAACCGTTAGATGTTCAATCTATATTAAAATGTGCTTGGAGACCAAATTTTACATTTTTTGGAAATTTTTTACTATTTATTAAGCTAGTTTGAAAACTGCTGTTTTTATGAAATTTCTGCAGCATTGAAAAACAGCGGTTTTCAAACTAGCTTAATAAATAGTAAAAAAATTCCAAAAAATGTAAAATTTGGTCTCCAAGCACATTTTAATATAGATTGAACATCTACGGTTTGGATTTGTTGTTTGAACTTCGGAAATTGAAGAACGGAACCGTTTGTTCCTGAGCCCAGGAACAAACGTTTTGATATTAGCCATTCTCATATATATATATATATATAGTATGGCTAATTTGCTTCCGGAAGCATTTCGGCCGAGGTACTTACGGGGGCATATCTTGTAATTTGATGTTCAAACAACAAATTCAAACCGTTAGATGTTCAATCTATATTAAAATCTACTTGGAGACCAAATTTTACATTTTTTGGAATTTTTTTACTATTTTTTAAGCTGGTTTGAAAACTGCTGTTTTCAATGCTTCAGAAATTTAATAAAAACAGCGGTTTTCAAACCAGCTTAAAAAATAGTAAAAAAATTCCAAAAAATGTAAAATTTGGTCTCCAAGTAGATTTTAATATAGATTGAACATCTAACGGTTTGAATTTGTTGTTTGAACATCAAATTGCAAGATATGCCCCCGTAAGCACCTCGCCGAAGTGCTGCCGGCAGCAACTTAGCCGGTCCCTATATATATATATATATATAATTAGTATGGCCGCTAAGTTATCAAATTTGATTGATGACTTAGTGGATAGTTGATTGTGTCGAAATGAATATTTGATTGTATCATGGGAATAGTTGACAAATCCTGATTTATTTTGAAATATGTACATATATCAAAATTAGACAAGTGGATGAAAATATTATAAATTAGTAACCTCTATCCTGTTACCGTTTTTGACCGAACAAGGTTATATTTTGTTTTACCGTAAATAATAAAGGTGGATTCTATAAATCTGTTTCTCTTTAATATATTGATAGGCAATTGAACAGTTCTTAATAAAATTTATGGCATTGTTTCCGATATTAATATCGGTTTTACTAGCATATCTAACCTTCCATTTGTAGAAATGTAGAGACTTTGTATATAATTATGTTACCCCTATTTGCTTTATATTACTTATTCAAAACCAATTAGTGATAATTGCCAATATGGATTCCTCCAAGCTTATCCTCTCTGTTCCTATTTCTCTGTTCATTCTTGTTATCAACCTATGCACTGTTCCAATGCTTGGTTGCTTCGATCGCATTATTAACTTCGGCGACTCAATCAGTGATACCGGGAATTTCTACCTTCTGAGTGGAAAGGCTAACTCAAGCATTGGTGCACTTCCATATGGAGAGACTTACTTTCACCATCCCACGGGCCGATGGTCCGATGGTCGAGTCATTGTTGACTTCGTAGGTATGTGGAAGTTGAATCAGACAACAATGAATGAATTATAATGTTCTTTTATTCGAGAAAGTCGATTTCGGCTCGATGAAAAAGAACTATATAATCTTCTTTGATATTTATTCTTTTTCCCTAATTGTTTTTCCAATCAAATTCTAGCAAGTAATAAGTACTTACCGCGGTACTTCAGTACATTACTGTTAATACAGACTGTCAAAATAATATGATAACATGATACATGGATATGCAGCTGAACAGTTTAATTGCCCTTCCTGCCACCATCTATCGGTGGTAATACACCCGAGTATTTCGAGAGAGGTGTAAACTTTGCTGTTGGAGGCACTGCTGCGCTGAATAATTCAGAATTTACCAGAATCTCAGGATTAAATACAACACTGGCAGACAACTCTTTGTGGTTCAGCTCCAGTTTTTCAACAATCTCTTGCCAACGATAGCTAATGGCTCTGGTAAGCTAACAAAACTTAATATAATCTCTGTTGGATGTAAATAACATACATATATGTGTTAATTTCTATCATAATTATTGGCATTTCAATGCTTTATTTCTTGAAATATGAAATAATTATTTCTCCACAGATGTCTCAACCATGATGAGAAACTCTCTCATTTTTGTTGGAGAGATAGGAGGAAACGACTATAATCGCGGCCTAATTGCCCTTGAACCACTCGAAAAAATAACAACATGGGTCCCATATGTGGTTTCTGCGATTGGTTCCGCCGTTAATGTAAACTTTTTCATAGTTTAACGTATTTCTATCAACCTTTTATTTTATATTATTATTTTCTGGCAAAAATATTTTTCAGAGGAAAAAATTTGTTTATCACAAATAACTGGATTTTGGAAAAAAAAAAAAAAACACATTTTGTTGCATTTGGAAATATAATGAAATCAAAATACTTTGTTGTCTGTCTAAAGTTAAAAGCAATTTTAAAGTATTGTATATTGTGAGAGTTCTTGCAAAGAAATTTTTTTGGTTTCCTGATGTAAATCTTCTAAATAAAAAACCTTAAACAACAAAAAGATGAACAAAAAAATGTGTTATTAATTGACAGGATCTGATCAACCTTGGGGCTACTACATTGGTTGTGCCAGGAAATTTCCCAATCGGTTGCACTCCTGTGTACCTTATGCAATACCAAACTAATAGAACTGAAGACTATGATCCGAAAACCGGATGCATCAACCGGTTGAACGAGTTCTCCATGTACCACAACACCTTGCTTCTGCTAGAACTAAACAAGCAAAGAATGCTTCATCCAAATGCAAAAATTATCTATGTTGACTACTACGGCGCACTGCTAAATGTTTACCGAAATGCAAATGACCTCGGTACGTACCTCACAAAAAGCTTATCTATGTGCAACTGCATGCAACAAGTGTATGATGTTATATGTACGTACAAACAATGCAGGTTTTGAGTCTCCCTTATTTGCCTGCTGTGGATTTGAAGGATCACAATATCATTTTAGCTTCACTCATGGCTGTGGAGACGAGCAATCATCGGTGTGTGCTGATCCGATGAAGGCTTTATCTTGGGATGGTATCCACCTAACAGAGGCTTCGTACCATGCGATTGCTAACGGAATATTGAACGGGCCATATTCTGATCCTCCACTTTCAGAACTTTGCTAACTAATTATACTTTTTAGGAAACAATTGTCATGCAATAAGTTACAATTTGTTCATCTCAAGTTTGGTGGATGAAATTGTTATATTTTCAAATGTTCTATTCATTGATCATGCTATACTCAATGTAAATCGAGTTAATTACATGAAACAACCGTCTATACAAAAATTCTTAAATAGAACAAATCTAATTGAAGGTTCTAACAAGTACCATGGCCAAATGAATCAATCTATCTAATAGCATGGGTACATAAAATCAAATGAAGATTCGAAATAGAACAAATCTAACGGAAAAGATTCATGACACTAAACGGTTTAGTGGAAAAAATGGCACAGCGGAGCCGGTTCCGTCACGGAACGGCATAGCATGTGTGTCGGTTACGTGTTATGACTCGTGTGTCCTGTGCCGTGACCATCTTTAGAAAATTTGGCACAGAACGGCACGCGAAAGATCTAGTCACGACACACGGCACGACACGTGGTCACGGGATATAGAGAAGCATGGGTTATAACAAGGCAAGACAAGACTCACATATGTAGGACTAAGTATACAAGAACTGACCATAAATGCCTGACGGCATCAATCATTGCCGATGTCATTGAGACCAGCATTAAGAAAGACCCCTGTATGAGCATCCAAGAGGTGACAAACTATGTTTTAACTGTGTATGGCAATGTAACTCAAAATACAACCGACTGTGGAGGGGTCGTGAGCTTGCAATAGCCCAACAATTTGGAAGTTGGGAGACTTTATATAGCACTTCATACAACTTGCTGAAACCACTGCTGATGGTAATATGTGACAACAATCCCGGCTTGAAGTACTAATTTCTGACTTATCCGATATGAGATAAACACGGAGAAATTATGTAACATGTTGTTCAATTCAGGGCCGTAGCCTAGACTTTTGGTCCATGCATTGTAGTGTTTCAGTACTTGAGACCAGTGATCAACATAGATGCATGCTTCTTGTCTAGGCAGTATGAGGGGAGACTTTTGATAGCTTGCGGCTATGATGCTGAGAACCAATTGTTGCCTATTGCATTTGCAATTCTGTAGGAGGATAGTGAGAATTGGAATTTTTTCTTGAAGTGGTTGAGGAATGAAGTGCTTGGATATGATAAATGTGTATGTGTTATATCGGACCAGCACAAGGGGATCAAAGTTGCACTGACATCAGAATACAGATGGTCTCTAGAGCTTTTTATGCACAGATTTTGTATGCAGCATGTTGCAGACAACATGGTCCAGAACTGTGGTTAGGACAAGTGGTATAGATGAAGATTCAGACATGGAACCAAGAAGAAGAATCCAAGAAGGTTGAAAGAGATGTTCGAACAGTAAGACTATTTGATAACATTTCGTTTAATTATTTTATAAGACTATTCTAAAAATGAAGTAACACATCTTTGTTTTTGTGTAGCTAAATTCAAGGTGTAATGCATTTTTAAATAAGGTGTGCAATTTGTGTAATAGGTGATTTAAATTCTTCTCATTTGATGCATGTTGTGAACTTGTTTATTTAGATGTTGTTTTCAGAACTTTTTTATTTGCAATTTGTGTGGACTTTTTATTTGCATTTACATGTCAAATTTATAAATTTTCAAACTAATTTAGTATAAAGTCAAGCCGAAAAAAAATAGTTTATAAGTTAATTTTAATGTGTTCATTTTTTATCATTTTTTTATTGCTTGACTTTATATTAAATTAGTTCGAAAATGTAAAAACTTGACATGTAAACTCATCACTCGTGAAGTAGATTGGTTTCAACGATTTAAATGCATCGCTGGAAACTAATTCGATGAATTTTTAAGTTAAGCTCACAAAGAAGCTTGGTAAACTTAAAAACACCCTAGTTCTACTCAATAAACATGCATAACGATACACTGTACCAGCTACCTGCTTTTACCAGTACCAATTCCAACGATCCTAAAGCCTTGTAATCTATATATTGAGATAAATTGTAAATTAATTGTAACAAAGAAATAAATTAATAAAGTTGTTGTTCAATCATTTTTTTCTAAATCTAAAATGGTACGCCGCATTGCTGGATCAGTATGGCAACAGCAAATTTCCAAAAAAATTCAACCATCAATGTTTTACTATTTTATATACGATTTTAAATTTTTAAAGCGAATATAAAAAGATTATGCAGTTAACAATTAACATAATAATATATATTTGTAACTAACAATATAATATAAAAAGTTGTGCGGTACATCATTATGATTGGATATATGACACAGTGTCACACCCCCGATCCGGAGGTGCGACAATTCCTACCGCGTCTATTTACCATTCAATGTACGTAGCATAAGGCTTGGATTTTTTTATGCATTGCCAATAATGTCCATTATTTTTACCACATCCCAATATATTTATCTGACCATTTATAGTGGATGATGCTAGAGAAATACTTTTTGCACCATGTCAGATAAAATAATTCCAAATCCCATACCTTTAGGTGGCCCTACAGTCAATTATTATCCCAAAAGCGTTTGTCAGTCTTCGTCTAACAAACCTGTGAATCTCACAAGGGAAAACGGGTGAGAGATAATAAATTATTCCTCAGTGTTAATTACCACTCAGGTTATTTGATTCGAAGAAAATCCATATTCTGAATGAAATCTCCGCACGAGAAACTAACAGTTTATTTCATAATGACGAATGCAAATGCTCAATAACAGTATTCAATTGAACGACAATCAGAACTCTAAGAATCTTATAAGAATAAATAGTTTGGGTCAAAATCTTTTAAACCATAAAGTCTGGTAACGTTTGATTTCTTAACTTTACAATTTCTAGTCTGGTAACACTGACAAATACCATAACATGTATCTGTCGTGTTAGGCTTATACTGTTCTAACTGTCCTGGCAATTTGTTAATGGAAATAATACATAATCAATATCATAATGCCGTTATTATGCTAACAATTGGTTAACAGAAACAATACGAAATCAATATCACAATACTGTCATTATCGGAAAGAAAATCAATGATAAGACAGTTACCACAGTTCATTAGTCTTACAGTCACAATTCACATTTATTCAGTATCCCCTATCCAACCGGTACTGGATTCAGTTGGGGCCATTCACCATATGCGTATAAGGGTCCTGGAGTAAAGTATAGTAGCTAGCTACACTTTATAATATATTAATCTTTTTTCTCTACTATATGGAGATACAAGGATTACAAATTCAATATTCAATCAATTCAGTCACTGTGGTCTCAATCAATCATTTGCAATAAGAATCAATCAATCGATTAACAATATCAACATGACAGTCAACAGTCTTACCTGTAATTCAGTTTCAATTGTATTGGGCTATGCATATGATGCAACAGTTCAATCAATGCAGTCAATCAAATATTCAAAATGCACAGCGAGTTACGATTTAATTCCTAGTCATGAATCTCAGACTAATCCAATAACCCCGCACCTGATATCGTAGGGCAACAGGTGAGGTCACTAGTATTCCGTTCTTCCTGAACATTCTGTCTCATCAGTCTTTTTCATAATTATGTCTACGTTAACAATAATATACACATTCTAATCAATATTTATATTTAGTTTCGATGTCATACGGTACCCTGTGATATCAGTTAAATTCTTATACATATAATTAGATTCTTCTATAAGACACTCCAATCGTATCCATTTCAACTAAGGACATCTTTTAATCAATTATTAAATCATTTTGTTAATCCTTGTTATTTCAATTTGGTTTCAGTTCAAAGTCTAGATTTGAATCCAATCCAATTAATTAAGTTGTAGTCAAATAGTCCCACAGTCCAAATACCCAATTAATTTATTTCAGCCGAGCCTAAAGCCTAGCTTTATTTTGAGTAATCAAATTCCATAAAACTTTTACAACTGCCTCTTCTATATGTCAATTTTCACCAAGGCCCCTCTATCCGATTTTATTTACTAGTTCTTAGTATTTTTGCAAATTACACCTTATCGTTCTATTTCTCTTAAAATCAAGTCCTTGAAAGTTAAGATAGGTGTACCAGTAAACCCTTTAAACTGGTACGGATAGGTACCTGTTTTCATATGGCTTCAATACTCCGCAAACTACTTAACAACAATAAGGTAAATGGATCGAGCTCGATACCGAAAGGTACCGTTCGGGTTGAGCTATAAACCAATGGAAAAGATATTTCATGTCTCTACATCCTCTACTTTTATACTTTCCTCATTTTAAACAATTATTTTAAGCCTTAATAGTATATTTGAGTAAGAACCGAAAAAGAGAGAAAGATGAGCAAAATACCATAAGAACTGGATTTTCAACTTAAAACCTTCCTCACGATAACCTTTCTCTAGCACTCATGCACACACGAAGAGAGAGATAAAAGCCTCTCTGCTTGTTTTTTTCTTTCTTTCTATTTTCGTTTTTTCTTTCCTTTCAATTATTTTTCTTTGTGTTTTTTCCTCTTTGGTTTTCTCTTTGGTAATACACGCTAGAAAAAGAGAAGGCCAATTAGGAAACTAAGGGGTGAAGCACCAGTATTTACCACGTGGCCATAGTGCCACTGAGGTGGTTCATTTTTTTTTCTTTAATTTTTTTCTTTTATATTGTTAACCCTTAAATTTCCAAAATTTGCAAATCAGTCCAAGATGATAAAAAGAAGTTCATATGCTTCATCAGTAATTAATCTGATACCTATATATGTCAAACGTTCGAACATTCACTTCCAAATATTTTAGAAATTTCGAATCAATATAACATACTTTTATGTCATTCAAACAAAATTTTAAATAATCAGTTTTATGTTTCACTTTAAATGTTACTTGCTTACTTGAAAAACATCTCCAAACATTTCTTATATTACCTTCAGTCATTAATTTCTAATACGTATTTTGCATAGTGTTACACACAGATATTAGTTTATAGGTCGTTTTATATTTATTTGTAATTAATTCAAAAATTATTTCATAATAAATTCCTGTGTATTTACGAGATTTGACAAAGTTTCGGTTTAATATCCGAATTAATAATAATATCCAGCTTGTGTTCGTATATCATTTAATATCCGAATTAGTTTATAGGTCGTGTTCATGTTAATAATAATATCCAGCTTGTGTTCGAATATCATTTACTATATATCCCATCTATGTATATATATATATATATATATATATATATATAGAGTAGAACTAGGGTGTTCCTAAGTGCACCAATTCCATTTGTGAACTCAATTCTAAAGTCTATCGAATTGGCTTCAAACGATAAATTCAAACCGTTGAAATTCTTCTACCTCACGAGTGATGCGTCTACATATGAAAATTTTAAATTTTCAAATTAATTTAGTATAAAGTCAATTGGTCAAAATTAAAAGGTTATAAATAAATTTTAATGCATCCATTTTTTTACGCCTTTTGACCACTTGACTCTATACAAAATTAATTTTTAATTTTAATTTTTTTGCATGTAGACGCATCACTCTTGAGGTAGAAGGATTTCTATGGTTGGGATTCATTGTTTGAAGTCAATTCGATACATTTTAGAGTTGAGTTCACAAAGAGACTTGGTGCACTTAGGAACACCCTACTTCTACTCTATATATATATATCAACAAAATAAAATAAACATATCTGATCCGTATTCGCTCCTATTTGTACATTATAATTCTCCTATTTTCGTATATACTAGCCAGGGTGTTCTTAACCTCATTAAGTCTTTTGTGAGCTCAACTTCAAATTAAAACTTATCGGATTGACTTCAAACGACGAATTCAAACTATTGAAACCGATTTGATTTACGAGTAATGTCGTTTAAATGTCAAATTTCTAAATTTTTGAATTAATTTAGTTTAAAGTTAAGCGGTAAAAAAATAATGAAAATTGAATGAAATTAAATTAACTTATAAATCTTTTATTTTTGACTGCTTGACTTATACTAAATTAATAGTATAAATTAAGTCAAAAAATTAAAAAATTTATATGTAAACACATCGCTCGTGAAGTAGATCAATTTCAACAATTTTAATTCGTCATTAAAGTTATTCTGATAAATTTTGTAATTAAGCTCACCTAAGGACTTAATAACAACGTAGTTCTACTCTATATTCACGAACTCTGTATATTTATTTCATGAGTAGATAATAGAGGTTAATCTAGAAGTTTGACCAAGTCAAACATTTGTGTTGTTAAGAATAAGAGATGCAACTATTTTCTGTTAAGCATACTGGCTTTCCATGTACATCAGTAGAATACAAGGTAACAGATACCCTCTGATTGTAACAGATACGATCAAGATAATACAAAGATTGATTCCCCTCTCTTCTCTTTGTATCTAATTACAAATCTTATACTAAAATATTCTCAAGCTCATCAAGTTTTGGTGAGCTTGACTTCAATATTTATTGAATTAGCTTCAAAGTTCAAACAACGAATCCAAATTGTTGAAATCAATAATCTACTTCACAATTGATGTGTTTACATATAAAGGTTTTAAATTTTCAAATTAATTTACTATAAAGTAAACCGGTCAAAAAAAGAAGATTTATTAGTTAATTTGAATCTATTTATTTTTTAACATTAGTTGACCATTTTCTTTTATACAAAATTAATTCGAAAATTTTAAAACTTCGCATGTAAATGTATAACTCGTGAAGTAGATCAGTTTCAACAGTTTGAGTTCGTTGTTTGAAATCAATCTGATAGATTTAGATTTAAGTTCACCAAAAGACTTGATAAACTTAAGAACAACCTAGTTCTACTCTGATTTTATAGAAGTTTAATATAACTTTATGCAAAACTTCCTTAATTTTTACTCAAAATTAATTAATAGAGAGAATTTCACGTATACCCCTCAAAAACTTCAAAATTACGTATTTCCCGCTCTAAACTTCCAAATTATGTATTCCCTCTCAAAACTTAAAAAACTCACAAATTTACCCATTTATTGTCTTTTACCCTTTATTAAAAGCATAAAACGTCCATCAGACTCAAATTTTAGTCTGATGGGTTCATCTACCGTCCGATCTGTTTTAAGATACGTGCGCACTATATCAGCATGAATCTTGAAGCGAACCTCCATGGATATTGAAGCGACGTGCATAGATCTTAAAGCAGATCAGACAGTAGAGGAACCCATCAAACTCAAATTTGAGTCCGATGGACGTCAGATGCAACCCGTTCCCATACTTAAATGTCACCGTCAGGGGCGGATCTAGTTAAGCACAAGGTAGGGCAACTACCCTACCCTGAAAATCCAAAACTAGTTTACAAGAACTAAGTTTTAAGCCTTTGCCCTACCCTGAAAAATAAAATTGCCCTACCCTGAGAGATTTGTTTCTTCAGTTGAAGAGTCCATACAACTTCAATTCATTTTTTCTCTATCCAAAACCTCAAGGCATCTAGTTTTCAACTATTCGTTTGATTTGTTTTCATCTCCTGAGAGAGAAGGTCTTTTCAATGAGCATGGACTCGGAACAGAAAATTAGAGAGTTTGACAGAACATGTGAAGAGCACGTTTCACATGCACCATGTCTAGAGCGAGATAGGGGAATGAGTGTCGTCCATTTAAATCTGGTCGATTTAATATGTGAAGAGCACGTTTCACATACACCATGTCTAGAGCGAGATAGGGGAAGGAGTGTTGTCCATTTAAATCTGGCCTTTTAAAATCTCTTACGTCAAATGGCCATCCAGTTTTGATTTTGAACCATTCGTTTGATTTCTTTAAATCTGACAGAGCACGTTTCACAAGAAATTCTCTTTCCACTCTCTTCTCCATTTTTCAGTAAATGGCCACCTCCATTTCTCCATTTCTCATCTCATTTTTTTATCTTCTTTTTTCTTATTTTAGTGTGTAATACTTGCTGAAATTTCAGTGCACAACCCAGTTTTCTTTATTTTTTTTTTCTGATTCAACCACATTGTTGCTCAATACAAGCCACACTGACATCGTCCTTTATCTTTTTCGGGCACAACTCGTTTTTGACAAAAATACAAAGACATATAAAAAAAGCTCGCTTCATCGACTTAACTATCTAATATGTAGTCTTACTTTTTTTGTTGTTTTTTAATATGCAAAAGGATACTAATTTTGTTATTTTTTATTATGTAAAAGAATACTATTTTTGTTGTTTTTTTATCATTTTTATCTAGTACGCAGTTAGCTAATGGGTTTGAATCCGATTAACTATTTGAACCCGATTCGATATTTTTGCCCTACCCTGTTGAAAATCCTGCATCCGCCCCTGGTCACCGTGTATACATCAGAAAAAAAAGTGAACCATTTTCCCTTGAAAATCGATGAAATATAAGACCGACATTTTCCTTAAATAAATTACATTTTTTTTATGTTTTCAATAAAGGGTAAAATGGGTATTTTATAAATTTACAATGAGTTATAATATAAAAGACAACAAAATGGATAAATTTGTGATCTTTTAAAATTTAAAGGGAGAAATATGTAATTTTGAAGTTTGTACGGAAAAATACGTAATTTTATAGTTTTTGAGGGGTATATGTGAAATTCCCCCTAATTAATATATTGAACAATTATGAATTCAAGTCGTCCCTATACTAAGATGGATCCAAATCTGCTGCGATCCTTCACTGTGAACAGTAACCCTGCAATCCCTACTTTTCTCAATCCAGCTGTCGAATTGTTTCGAGATACGTGCATAGAAAAATCAATTGGTTCGAGATGCGTGCACAAAAAAAGTTAACGGCTGAATTTGAAAAAGCAGGAATTTCAAGGTTACTGTTCACACGTGTCGGATCGCAGCAGATTTATTTTCCTACTAAGATTAAATAAAAAGGGCGCAGGTACAACACGTTCGGTCACATATTTGTGTGCCTTTTCCATAAAAAAAAAAAAACAATAAAAAACATTAAACGTTTCCTTTTGCTTACAATGCGTTAACGTGTATATCTTATTACCAAGTACTGTACCAACTCTTTAAAAACAAACATTGAAGCGCATCCCCTAAATTGACTAATACAGTCTTATCTCTCATGGCTCCCGGGCATCTCCTTTTCTCTCTTCACTACATCCCTACACTCACAATCCTTATTCTACTTCTATCAAAAACTGGAAATTGTTGCTTCACTCACATTTTCTGCTTCGGCGACTCGATCAGCGACACTGGGAACTACCTCAAGTCTATCGGTAACGCCTATGACCCCATTGGTAATCTGCCATATGGGGAGACTTATTTCGGCCGCCCCACTGGCCGGTTCTGTGATGGACGGATAATTCTCGATTTCATTGGTTAGTGCACTTTACTCATAGATTTCTTCCTTCTATATATACTGAGTTGTTTCATATGAATTTAGGGATAAAATTAGTAAAACAACAAACCCCCAGATTTTTATAATTTTAGTAGTTATGTTTTAACAAAGAGATTGACAAGTTATATTAATTTCATTGATTAGCGGAAGCATACGGGTTGCCATTTATCCCGCCATATCTCTCAGGAGAGAGCACGAAAGAGAACTTCCGGCATGGTGTGAATTTTGCTGTTGGTGGTGCCACAGTATTGAACAATTCCTTCTTTGAATCCATGGGAATGGAGGTGTCCTGGACCGATTTCTCGCTTGGCACTCAGCTTGAGTGGTTCAAGAAATTACTACCTTCAATCTTGGAAGAACCAGGTATTATCCCAATGAAACCATGTATTTTGCTTAGTACCAGTACAACAAAAATTGTTCAAATTAAAGCACTAGGTAGTTTTTGGTGTGATTTGTCTCTAATTCTTCTATCTGTTCAGTTCTTATAGCTCTGTTTTCTTTTCTTAAATTGTTATTGTGATTTCCCGTCCTAGCTTTCTATTGTATCTTGAGGTTGGGACTTGAGAGCAAGAAAATCATTGTTATTGTTTGATTATTTGAGATTTTAAGTTCAATTTTGCATCCTTTGAAGAAAAATAATAGTGCTACAAAAAAATTTGGAAAGGATCTGGGTTAGGAGGAAAGAATCTTCAAATAATTCTGTGGCTAGACTTGATGTATAACTTTCTACTATAGAAAATTTGAAATTCTAATGGTTCATGGTAAACCTCGACCATTTTATATCTAGATCCAATGAATTATTCTTTTAATAGGCCTCTAGTCTGGGAAGTCCCTATTTGTTTTATTTATATATATTTTTTATTTGACTAAAGTAAAGAATGGAACTGTACTAGGCTACAGATTATGATTATTATGAAAATGTAAAATTAGAAATAAAACAATTTATTTCTTTTTTTTGGAATATCATTAAGGATTTTTATTATTTCATAGAATAGTCTATTTTATTTTAAAATTAGATAAATTTTAATTTTTTAAGTAATTACACTACAAATTTGATTGTTATCCGTCCGAATTTAATTATTATGAGTGTTATTAATATTTAAACTATTAACTATAGTAAATTGAAAATTTTGAAGAATAATTTAATATAGAGGACTGTAACACCGTGAACTTTTAAAATTCAGATTTAATTAAAATGATAAGTGGTAAATCGAATAATATATATATACGTATATACGAATTTAGTGACGTGGATGGTGAACAATAATTATACGATAATTTGTGTTAAGAGAGAAGAGTAAAATGTGTAAGAATTCAATTATATCGAATATGGGACAAGTGTGAGGTTTTATTTACAAAATTTTAAATTTACAAGTGGGGCCCTTTTGTCATCTCCTCCTTTCTCCTTCTCTTTTCTTTCTTTCTTTTCCTGCATCCCTCCCTTCTCCTTTTCTTCTCCTGGTTCCGTCAACGAGAGAAAGAACGAGAGAGTGAGAGAGAGTGAGAGAGAGACCCCCCGGTGACCATTTCGTCCAAAAATCGAGATTCCGAGAGAGAAGCTTGAATCTCGCACCCTCACCCGATTGGTTGGTAAATTCCCTCTCTATTTCTCTCTCATTTCGAGTTTTCGTATTTCTAGGGTTTCGGTGAAAACCCGTAGAATTGCACCAAATTGATTGTACTATGTCTTTGTTGTTTCTAAAGTGTTTAATTGTCGATTTCGTGTTCCAATTTGTAACCAAATTTCCGATTTATGGACTTCCCCGAAATCGATTTGAGTTTTGGTACCGTTCTCTTGAATTGAATCAAACCTGACCCGAATCGTGTTTGTGAGTGAGTCGGTGCCCTAATGACTAAGTTAATCGATAACCAAACCGAATTGTGACTATTTATGCCTTAAACCCTAGAATTAGTGAATACGTAAAGTTAAGGGTTTAATCCGCAAAAGTGTCTGAATTTGAGTGAATTGACCTGTGAATAGATCCGCACGAGCAAGCGTAGTGGAATAGACGAGCTTATTGAGTCGCAAGATCGCGGACCCTCTAAGTGCCCTACATAACCAGGTGCGGGGGTTCACGGGATCTGTTTTGGGATTTATTTCGTAGAACTAAATAACGGTGCATATAACTTATATATATTGATGGCTTGATTGAATATACGTTGCATATCATCATGTTGAATCTCTGATTGAAAGCATTAGTTGTCGCATTTGCATGAATTGCATATTAATATAATTGAATTGTTATATCTGTGATGATTCTCATGTTGGTATGGTTTATCGATTTCTGTTCTATCGTGTTGGATAAGTGAATGGAACCACAGTACTGAATTGAATTGAATGATTGAAGTGAACAGTGAATTGTAAAGTCTAATTAGCTACTAGACTTTACTCCAGGACCCTTATGCGCATCTGGTGAATGGCCCTAGTGAACCCAGTACCGGTTGGGTAAGGGATAAGTGTATTGTGATTGCAGGTAGTGAAACTGTGGTTCAGTGGTTTAAGTGGTTCAGTGAAAAGTTTATTTGTTCTCGTTTAACAAAGTGATATTCTGTTGCATAGTCGCGAGATATGCTAGTGATTATTCGAATTGATTTTGTGATGTGAATGTATAACTTGAAACCAGGTAAGAGAATTGTTAAGCCAGATGGGATAGATTGTTGATATCTATCGTTGTTAACCGGACTGTGCAAAGTTACTAGTTAAGCCCCAAGAATTCTGGAAATCCTTTGATTACTTTTGAATGAAATAATAGTTGGAATTCGTTTGAATCGGTGTGTGAGCATATGCATGTTATCATGACTGATTGATTAACTGAATAATTAGATGCGGTAATTGTTTAGTTCTAGTAATGGGTTTCTTACAAATCCAGTAGCCCTATAAATTTCGCACTGAGAAAACGGATGACAAGTTTTCTCACCCCCATCCCCTCGGGGAATTTTTCTTCTTTTTAAATAAATGTGTGCAGGTAAACGCGAGTGAAAAGGGGCACTCGGGCGCGACAAGTGAGGCCTAAGCCGCATAGATAGGGTATGCCCTGTAGATTTAACCATCCCGGTATTTTGTGGTGTAACCAAATTAAACAGGCCTTGTTATTTATAAATTTGATAAGACATGTTGTTTCTGCGAAATATTTATGAATACGTTGCTTGATTGTTTCCGTTTATTTCGATTTTAGATTTGCATGGTTTAAATGTCTTAAATACATGTGAGGTGGTGTTTAAATTGCTAGTGAAATGGGTTTAGATTGTTTACATAATAAGGGGATTGATCGGGTTTGAAAACGGGGTTGAAATGGCATGAAATGGGCAAAGGAATGAATTCAGTAGGCTTATTGCGGGCCGCAATAACCTTATTGCGGGCCGCAATAAAGGAGACAGAGCCGGAAAATGGCTCTGGATGAATCTGTGTATACCATTACGGGCCACAATTAATTGATTGCGGGCCGCAATGAGAGGAGACAGAACTTAAAACCCAGCTGGGAAATTCGTACATGGATTGCGGGCCGCAACCATTTCCTTGCGGGCCGCAACGACAGTGGGGTTTTGAGTCAGAGGAATTATTGCGGGCCGTAAGAGGGGTGGTTGCGGGCCACAACAACTTGAGTCAGAAACTAGAAAGAAAAGCAGAAGGAAATTCGAGTAGAGGTTGCGGGCCGCAATGGGCCCTACTGCGGGCCGCAATGGGTGTTCTGAATTCACTGTTTTGAGTATAAATGGGCCGAATTGAATCGGATTTGGACCAAATTTGTTTTAAATCAAATCATATGATATGTGTATAAATTTTTAAGTGTTTGGTTGAGTAGATTATATCGTACATGCCTTGTGAATATACGGGCAACTGTATATTCACGGCGAGAACTGCGCGACCCCCTGTTCCGGGGTGTGACAAGGACCATTAAGTGATCTATCCTGCTCGACATAGCTTTTGGTAGTAAAAGTGTGTTCTAGTTATAATTCTTGTATTATATTATATTATATTAGTGAATTATTTGAGTATAATCTAGTATTTTAACATAATTTGTTGACAAATTATTTTTTACCAATTTTGTTCATATTTTTTAGTACAAAACAAGTTTCTGCCAAAATAATCCGAATTTCAAATCTGATACGATCGATTTTGGCCAATTCATCCGATTCCGATTCCACTGTTAAGATTTTGTTTGGCAACTTTATTGGTATTTCATTCTTGGTTGTAATGGGCCTCTGTATTATATTTTTTTTGGTTAATAAAACAATTCAACATATATAATAAGAAGAAGTCAGACAAGTGTTGATCATCAATAAATGTACTTATATAATATAAAAAATTATTCACAAATTAATAAATTAAACTGTGCAGGATGCGACAAGTCTGTCATGAGCAGTGCTCTGTTTGTGGTAGGTGAGATAGGAGGAAACGACTACAACTATCCATTGTTAGCTGGGAGAACACTAGATGAAGTCCGAACCTTTGTCCCTGATGTAATCAGAACCATCAGTTTAACCATCACTGTACGCATTTTTTAATTTTCTTTTCTTTTCTCTTAGCATGAATAGTTTCAACTTTCAAGTCTCAAGCCATTGAGGTTTATTATTATTAAACATGTGATTGGGGCACGTACTTGCTAACATGGTGGCACAATATGCGCACCAACAAAATATTTTTAAACTGTTTTTCTTCATGCTAACATGGTGGTGTTGGGTTTACTTTGTGGGTTTTTCTAATTACTTTAAACTCTAACCAAGATCTACTCCTTTGTAAGAAATTAAACTTAATGCACAGCGGAACTTACTTGACATCTTCAAAGGCCTCCGTATGCTATCAATCAGACAGCTTCCAAGGCTCTGGGTTGATACGCTCCTGGTCTTGACTTGAGTTGTTGGCTCTCGAGTCCTTCCAAGAACTTGCAATCCTTTTCTCTGGCTATCCTAAATATTATGACAGAGTATCTTGTCTTCAATGGAGCAGACAATTATCATGAATTGATTGCAAGCCTTGGAGACTCAGCCCTTTTATAGCAGTGCAAAACCCTAATCCTAGGGTAGCCGAAAATTGGCTAATACTTGGAAAACAAGTTTGCCAAGAAATCTTGATTTCGAATTTCAAGGATCTGGAAAATCAGGAACCTCCAGAAAAACCAAAATTAAATCAGAATAAATTCTGATTTCCTTATTTAGCCTATATTTATTACTGCTATTATTTTAATCAACTATAATCGGTCCATTAACAATTATATTGATTAACATTGTTCTATATGTATTCGTATCCAAAACCTTATATATATAAATACGTATAATGCCATGGCTTAATTAATCACATTATTTGGCATATTTTAATCATTACATAAATGTAATCTTGTGACAGTATTTGATATCATAATCATAATGCACGCATGTCCAACTCTATTATTGTAATTAGACGTCTCTAAATTCAACAGGTGGCACATGCATTAGCTTATATATGCCTTACCCTATGGAATCTGCATCGATCAGCAAACACTTATTGATATAATGTATATATATATATATATGACTGAGATCTTAATTAATATACAATTATACAGGAATTGATTAGTCGAGGAGCCAAAACATTATTGGTTCCAAATGATTTGCCGATAGGATGCCTCCCGAGGTATCTTACGATGTTTCAAAGCCAGAAAAAAAAAGAAGACTATGACCCAGAATCAGGATGCCTCAAGCACTTCAATGAGTTTGTAGAATACCACAATGCAATGCTTTTCAAGGAGCTTGAAAAGCTTCGGCTTCTCTATCCTTATGTGACTATTATCTATGCAAATTACTATGAAGCTTCCATGAACATCTTTCGCAATCCAAAGAAATTAGGTGAGATTTGCAATCAGCAAATCATACAACCAACAAGCCACAAAAATCTTATTTGGTTGATACTAATAATGATTATTGCAGAGTGAGGCTATGAGGTACTATGCATAATGTGGATTGGTCTGTATTACAGATTAATATTTTTGTTTTCAAAATCTTAACGGTCGATCCAAATCGTTTAATATAATCTCTATATGAAAATGTAGTTATAGACTAAATTTACATTTTTTTTAATTTTTTTATTATTTTTTAGATAGGTAAAAAATTATTGTTTTGGATGATCAAGAATTTTTGGATCAAGTGATTTTTCTACCTATCATAAAAATATAAAATAAATTCTAAAAAATATAAAATTCAATCTGCAAGTAAATATTCATATGGAGATCATGTTGAACGGTTCAGATTGACCGTTAAGATTTTGAAAACAAAAAATATTAATCCATATTACGGACCAATCCACGCTATGCATAGTACCATAGGGTCACTCTACAATAATCATTATAAACATCCTTCTCATGTGTATTACTTTTTTGTGTAGGTTTCAGTTACCCTTTAATGGTATGTTGCGGGGCCGAAGGCCCTTACAATTACTCATCAATTGCATCATGCGGAAAACAAGGTTCTATGGTTTGTTCGGACCCATCAAAGTACGGATCATGGGATGGGCTCCACATGACAGAGGCCGCTTACAAGGCGATTGCACATGGAGTGCTACGAGGGCCGTACTCTTCTCCTTCCATAAGTAACACTTGCTATGCTATCATGCATGATTCAGGAAGCCTTCTTCTCGATCCCTCCAACGCAATGTAGTGGCTGAGATAGACAACATATACGCAACCATTCTCTTGAATCTTGATTGTTATTTTGAGCCAAATTTCGTATGAAATTGATGATATGACTTAGATAAAGCATTTCAATTTTCTTTCTATAATAATCAACCAAACTTTGTAAATAGTTTTCTTTATCAATGAAATTGTCAATGAGTTTTCTCATTGACCTTCAAAAAAATTAATCAACCAAACACTTTTTAAAAATTAAATACCGTTGAGTTGAATTTTCATGAAAAATAGGAGTCCACAGAACCAAAACCAAGTACAAAAAAAATTTCCCTTTCTTTTTGACAAAGGGTTAATTTATTGAAACTTTTGCAAAACAGAGCTCACACTTCTTTGAATACTCCACACAAACCATTTAAAAGATCAAGATCGTACCCTTAGAGGCTAGAGAAGTATCACCGATACCAATGTTTAAACAAGGTCGAATCTCCATTTTTATATTAAGCATGTAGATGTACTGATCTTCTTTAACTAAAAGATGAAATTTCAAATTGTATATCATCCCTCGGATCAAATATTCTGATTCTATATATCTTATTTATGTTTTTTTACGTGTTGAAATCTAAATTTATTTAGACACGTACTCGCCACACATACTTTCAAATGCAAATTGTATCATTTTTTTTATTGGTCATGATTTGTTTCTATTTTTTAAATGTCATTTAAGGAATTTTTAAATTGATTGATGATTGATTGGTCATGTATTCATTTTTTCGATTTTTTATATTATTTAAGGAATGTTATTTGTATATGCCATTTTGTTTAGATTTTTTAAGAAAATATGTCACAAAAATAAAAATATATATATATATGTCATTTAAGAAATATTATTTATGTGTAGATGTCATTTAAGAAATGTTATTTGTTTATTTAGTCTAAATTTTTTTTATAAAAATATGTCAATTTTTTTCTTTGTACTTTTATAATATGTTTTTGTTGCAACGCATGGACACAATATTACTAAGAATATTACGACCATTCTTAAGCAATCAAAAAGGTTTTATATATATATATAGCTTAAATATTATAGAGAAACTCAGTTTTCAATTGAGTTTGAACCTCATGTGTATAAAAGAAATTCATCACATGTGCTTATTTCTTTCATTCTTGATATAAGCTTGAACATTTGGAAAAAAAAATACAGAAGCTTGAAGTCACCGGAATGCAAACGACAAAAAAAAATTAGAAATTAAAAAATTGTTTTGATGGATTTTTTTTCTCCAAAAATAGTAAGAAGTGAATCATGTATTATTCGGTTTAGATATGAAGTGATCGAATTAATAGCGGTCATTTTTTATTAGGTTTTGATATCAAAATATGGAGATTTTGGGTTTATATTTTTTTTGGAATTTATTGGATCATTTTTAGAAATTTATTTGGGTTTATTAGGTTTTTCTTGATTTTATGGAATTTATTTGAATTTATTCGGAGTTCTCCAAGGCTGTAAGCTAGGGTATTTTTGGAAAGAACATTTTTTTCAATGATGTTTTTTGACAAATACAAAGAACATTTTTTTCAATGCAAAATAATTTTACTTCATCCCACTTTCAGAATTAATGTTTAATTACTTGAAATAAACTGTGTTGAAAAGCAATGTCGTCAACAGTGTTTTATGTGTTGAAATGTTGTCCTTGACAACAGTTTTATTTGCTTTTGAAATTAACACCCTTTATGCATGCTAGGATGAAAATATCCCCTATTTGATTTGATGGACACGTTCAAATATTTTTAATGCTAAAGATGAAAAGAAAAAAGAGTGTGTTTTTTATGGACATAAGGACCTATTTGTAAAATGAACATATTTTTATTTTCAAAGTTCAAACAGTCAATCCGACTATTCAACATTATCTCCATATTAAAATGTACTTGGATGTCAAATTTTACATTTTTTTGAATTTTTTTACTATTTATTAAGTATTTTACAAAACTAGTCAAATTCAGACCATTGAATTTTGTAAAATACTTAATAAATAGTAAAAAATTAAAAAAAATGTAAAATTTGACCTCCAAGTACATTTTAATATGGAGATAATGTTGAACGGTCGGATCGGCTATTTAAACTTTGAAAATGAAAATATGTTCATTTTACAAATAGGTCCTTATGTTCATAGAAGAATTTGCCAAGAAAAAATCAGATTGTGGGATACGTTTGCAAATAGGAAAGAGAAATATAAAAAATTGTCGTCGTCTTTTGTATATTAACTTTATTTTTTTTGTCAGTCGTATATATACTTCATAATTTAGTACTCCCAGCATGATTTTATTTGCCCCGTGTGCAACCTATTTAAGAAGATAGATGTATATATATGTGGGAAAACTCAAACATACAATCTTTAACTATGTTCTCTTAATTTATCTCAGAGAAAAAGAAAATAAAAACATCAGTAATTAAATTAAAAATACAAAGCACACATGCATACAACAAATTTAATTAAGAGAAAACAATGCCAAATATGAAATTGGAGCCTTGGAGGAGTAAAATATGCATTGACTAGAGTCCATGGCTCTATCAACGGCGTAACACAAGTGAAGGCACATGTTTGCATAAGTTGCGGACCTCATCTTCTTTACCCTCATGGCCATTCCTCATCCATCTCAATTTTTGAAGGTTGGTTAGGTGTCGTAGCCCCTGAGGAACACACAATTCTTTACATCCAAAAATATGGAGTTCTTTAAGAATGGGCATGGCCCCCTCCTCTATCTCCCAATCCTCTAGTACGGTAATATCTGAAAGACACAAATTTTCTAATTGGTTGAAGCCATTAGCTGAACATCTCATTTTTCGATTAGTTTTGACTTCATATAGTTGGAGGCTCTTGAGGCAATGTAGATTTTCCAGTACCGGCATTACATCTTGCAGGAATTGCCAATTACTAATGCTAAGATTAATGAGGTGAGGAGGTAACATGATAACATCAATAGGGGTCTTCTGATTGCGCTTAGTGCATAATCTTAGAGATTGTAGATTCTCATAAAATGGGAAGTCCCTCATATCAAATATGACTCCCGGAAAAGAACCGGTTAGATTGAGAGAGATCAAGTTGTTTAACGTGCCTAGGAAAGCGACAACTACCATCCATGAACATGATTTGTGCTGTAACCATAATGTACGTAAATTGGGTACACGAGGTAACCCAGTTTTCCATGATTCATTGGTAGTAACCCCTTTAAGCGTTTGCAAATTTGGTAATTCTGTTGATGGTGGCAGTTCTGCAACACGTACTCCAGTCTTGACATGCCTTAGAGTCTTGATGTGCCACACATTATCAGGAAAATTATTTACGAATCCCTCATCACGTACTCTTAGATTGATATTAAGAGTCTGTATACACTTCATGGTGCCTATCACTTTCTCCAAGTATCTTTTCCCATACTTGTCATCTCCTACAGTACACTTGTCACTTAGATTCCCTATAAGATTCAAATATCTTAACTGACTTAATCCCTCAAACATTCCCAAATTTATGCTAACCTTTAAGTTCACAGTGCTTACCACTTTGAGCAGCTTTTGCTTAGAACAATTGGGCATGACTTTATCATGAAAGCACAACAGAGTGCGGAGGTTTTGGCTCATCACGAGTTTATCACAATCTGGATGGTGAACTGCCACACGACGCGTCCTACTCAAGCTTTGTTGATCACAATTTGGATGTGAATACACCACAAGAAAGTTGTCCTCCTTGGCTTTTTGGATAGCAAGATCCCGTAGGAGATCGTGAATGCAGCAATATATGATAGAACCATTAGAAGATCTAGATTTTACTTGAACCAGGCTCCTGTTATTCAATAAGAAAATTTGTTTTAAACAGACAAGAATATTTGATTTGGAGTGCTCATAAATGTCATAGCTAAATTATTGGGGCTCATGTTTTTCTAAGGTAAGTAGTTAAGAAAGTCCTGATTATGTATTATAATATTAATTAATAAATTCTGAGGACAGTAAATATTTCATAAAGAAAAATATTTAGCTTCAAAACAATTCAATTGGAAACTCTGTATAAAACTTGTACGTGTTGATTGCATTGCGCTTTATTTTTATTTTTATTTTCTTTTTTCCTTTTTGTTTCTCTTGTAGTGCTCCTTATATTGGAATCCTATTGCATCCAAATGGTTTAGTATATGCCTAAAGGCTTTTATGAATAAATAACTAAACTGGAACCAGCACTTGTACAATGATATTAGCACGTTACACTAAAATGTGAGAAGCATTAAATGAATAAGTAATACCTCTGCACGAGATCCTCCAAGTAACTCTCCGCAGTTTCTTCGAATGTTCTGTTATTTTCTTGTGGTATGAAGCCTTCCGCAACCCACATTTGAAGTAAATTTTCGGCATAGATATCATGGTCTTCGGGAAATGCAGCGAAGTACATGAAGCAGGACTTAAGAGCAAATGATAGATCCTCATAACTGGTGCCTATAATCTCGCTGCATTTTTTTCCATCAGTATGCCAACTCATTGTTTGTAGCACCTTACTCCAAGCAGTATAGTTGCGTGGCTTCTTTGATAATAGGCCTCCTAAAACCACCAATGCGAGAGGCACCGCACCGCATTTTTGTACAAATTGATCTGTGATATCAGAAAGATCATTAAAAGTACTTTTATTTGGATCATGATTTGGAAGAGCCTTTTCCAAGAAAAGGTCTACGCTTAACTCCTTTGATAAGAAGCCAAGTTTGTATGGTTCACACGTGGGATCTGCATCCTTGGCAACTTCAGAGGACCTAGTGGTTATAAGTACTCTACTTCCATTATTTTCGTTTGGGAATGCTTCTCCAATTTGAGTCCATAGTTCGTCTGACCAAACATCATCAAGGACTATGAGGTACTTTTTGTCTCTGAGAGACTCATGAATCTCGATAAGAAAATCATTTGATTGCTTGCTTGAATCGATAGGAAGCTGGAGTTGTTTCGCTATTTTTCTCAAAATGTCAATTAGTTCGAACTTTTGAGAAATAGCCACCCATATGCGAAGTTCAAATTGTCTCTTGATATCATTACTGTAAAAATAGAACATTCAAGTGGATTTCAGTATGACAAAAATGTAAAGATAATAGACTCAAAAAAAGAGTAATGACATTTAGAAACAAGGTTCTAAATTCTAATCACTCAGATGCACAAGTGAACAAAAAAAAAAACAGAGGTCTCCACAGGATAATGACATTTAGAATTAAATTTGGAATTGCACGTAGAACCGATTTGTCACATTTTCTCATTTAAGCAACAAGAGCAAGATAACAAAATTTCAATCGTTAATACTTAAAATTAAAGTGCCCTACTTTAGCAAAGAGAAGAAATCGAAGACAAATTTGATGAGAAATGAAGAAATCTCACAAAATTTCAACAAGGAAGTCTCTCCGTCAGAGAAAGAGGGGAAACAGAAAATTGGATTTGAGAGAGAGTCTCACAAGAGGTGAGAAGTTTTCTGGATTATCGGATATCCGTTATATAAAAATTTACGGATATAGATAATTATCCGTACCCGAATACGTATCCGTTTTTAAAATCAAAACTATATCCGTATTCGAATCTGCATAGATCATATTTGTATCTGCATTCGTATCTGCAAACTTCCATATCCGAGTATTTGAATCAGCAAAAATCCAGATCCGGATAATATCCGGTCCGTTTGCACCTCTATCGAGTTGGTTTATTCTTTTTTTAGCAGATAAGATTCGATCCGATGTGTATTGTTCAAGATGTGCGGTCATGATTGTTTCTGACATATTGTGTTTTTAATTTAATGGTTGTAATATCAGTCAGACCATTTGAACGGTCCGGATTTCGACGAATCAGATATCAACTCAAAATTTGAGATATCTCAGAGGATGCTGGATCTCAAAACCACTTCACTCAAATGCTAGATTTCAACGAATTTTATATCACCTGAGGTAACATAATGTTTTTCTTTAGATCCAGATCGTTCAATCAAAATACACAAGAATATATTAAAGGGATCCCATGCATTTCACCTCGGTCTGATTGGTCCAGATTTTGATTAGACACACCGGATCTAAAGAGAAATATTTTGTTGCCTTAGAGGACATGAACTCGATTCTGACTCGACTGACCAATTCGACCCTTTTGTTCAGTCAATTATTATCAGCCTTGCGATGAATCGTGTTAATACATACTTTTCTTATAATTATATACAATTGATTTAATAAAATTTAAGTTTTTACCTACAAAACTTATTATATGAGGCAGTTCACAGTTGTCTCGTAAATCATAAATTCACCAAAAAATTTGTTAGAAAATTATAGTACGTGAGTGAGTTCGATAATTTGGCAAAATCGATTTATAATTTCTACAAATTTATGAAACATATTTCATAATTTTTGCTAAGCATAAAGTTCAAATCAACACTGGATAAGTTAGAAAAAAAAATAGAATACACTTGTAGACTAAAAATATATAAAATTCAACCAGATTTATTGTTGTAAAATAAAGAGTGTAATCAATTCTTAAATCAAACAATTAAATTCTAAACTATTTTTTTCTAAGAATAAAACAAATATATATAGCACATACCAATTGTATACTTTTTGTGCAAGAGTCGTTTTTCCGAGCCCACCAACTCCCCAAATCGAAACGACAGACCGTCTCTTATTGGTCTCATCTAGCAACTCTTTGACCACATGGTCTTGGTCCTCTTTGAACCCGACAACAATGGGATCAATGTCCGGTAGCACAGGTGGCCTAATAGGCAGTTTGAACTCTCCACTGTTCTCGCCAAGAGTATTAATTTCATACCTTAATGAAATTAATAGTTTAGTCAGAAATAATAAACATAATAAATTAGTTAATTAGTCAAATAATTTGGGTGAATGTATGTCATAATTGGGAAAATTGGTTATTTGCCACTTCAAAACCTTCAAATTGTAAAAATACCATCCCGAAATTTGAAACTGTAAAAATGCCACTCTAAACTTCATTAATTCCTAATTTTGTCATTTATACTGTATTCTTATACTATTTTTATTAAAAATTAACTGAAAAATACTGTTTTGGCAGCACAAAGATCGCAGCAAAGGAGATGTGCAAAAGAAGAATACAATATTTTTCAGTTAATTTTTAATAAAAATAGTATAAGAATACAGTATAAATGGCAAAATTAGGAATTAATGAAGTTTAGAGTGGTATTTTTACCATTTCAAATTTCGGGATGGTATTTTTCCAATTTGAAAGTTTTGAAGTGGCAAATAACTAATTTTCCCTTGAAAATTTATACATAAATTAAATGTTTAGATTTTCTAGAGTTAAGAGAGTTGAAAAATATTAATTTAGTATGAAAATTTCAGCTACCCTTATTTTCCTCCTCATTCTCTCTTGTACAAAATACACAAAACAAAATACTCTAAATCAAAATTAACATAGGTCGTGAATAAACCAACATATATACCTGCGTCTGCTAGCCTCAATCTCATCCATCCTTTTCTGGATCTGAGTTATTTCATGGACAAGTTTGTGTACAGTCGGTAGGTTTTTTGTTATCTTCAACTTCTTTTTCATGGACTCCATCATGCCAGTGGGTTTTTGCGGTATTGGAGGAACCTCCGAGAGAAAGGTGTCAATGACATCTTCTATTAAATGTGCTACATCTCTCACCTCCTTTACCCAATGCTTCTGTGTCTCATCTATTATCTGCTTTTTGTCAGCATCCTTCATGAAAGCCTGAATCCAGCCGAATTCACGGGTCACTGCCTCCACTTGCTTATCGACATTGTATAGGCGTAAAACCTCCTTAACAGCAGCATCAGCGAGCTTGCTCACCACAAAATTTACAATGCTCTCAGCCATCTCTCTTCTGTATTCTAGGTGGAGCTGAAACTAGTTAGAAAGAATAAAATGTTGGTGTTATGAGAAAGGAATTACAAAAGGAAAAGAGAAACTGGCCGCTGGTTGATGCGTGCAATGTTGGGTAAGTGAAGCATTAATTGTTTCTAATGGACAAAAAACTAAAATAAGATCAACATACAATACAAGACCAAAAATCTTCATTTAAAGTAGTATTTTGTACCAATTGCATCCATTACCAAATTTGTAAAAATGCTGGGGGCAATTTTAATTTAAATTTCACGACACCAACCTCAGCCAACTTATTTTCTCTCTCTCTCTGCAGTCGACGTTGAAAAGAAAAACACAAAACCAACTGAAAAAAAAAACAAACACAGCTAACAAATCGCACAACTGATAAGAAACAAAAGCGAAGGTATTGCTTACCAGTAAAAAGGGAGGGGATGAATACTGGGCAAAGGGGTGTCAATGGAGAGAGTATCTCGGTGCGAACGTCGTAGAGCTGTCGGATTGGAATTTTGGTTACTAGAGCGCCACCAATTTTCACCGGAGATATTTTGTCCAATACCTCTCAGCTATCTATTCTAGTGAGAAATATTGGTGTATTATATGAGAAAGGCGTGATAAAAAGAATAGGAGCAATGTTCAGTAAGTAAAGCATTAATTGTTTTCAAGTTGTTAGTTTTCAATGAATATGTGAACGTGATAGCATCGGGCCCCGAGCCGTTTTCAAACAAAATTTGTCTTGGAATTGAAAGGATTTCTTAATTTTCTCCGTTCCATGAAGAAAGGACATGTCCAGTTACCTTCTGAAAGCATAAGTGATTGATTTCTCCAGTGCTTTGTCAATCGGAGAAAATGAACAAGGAATCAATTGTAAAATGAGCCTAACGTGCTCTAAGCATCAACTGCTCGGGACCCGATGATATCACGTTCACATATTAATTAAAAACTAACAAGTAACCATTAATGCTTCGCTCATCCAAAGGTTTGGTCCGTTAAGATTCGATATCTGATTGCAAGTGGCATTTAAATCCTTGCATAACTAACGGAAGTTTGATAAAACTGGTACCAATTAGAATTATATTTTCCAAGTTGAAATACAAATAAAAATTTCACTTGAGAAATTCATCGAATAACTTACAAACGATTTTGGCTGACAGTGATCGTCGTCAAGCCGAGGAAAGGGTCGAGCAGAAAAGAGAACTAGTACAATATGACTTCTACATCAAAAAATTATTCAACATTTTTGGTTCACAAGTGCCCACTGAACATGTAATTTAGACAAATTTTAGGACTAATTTTTGACACTTTGGTTTTAAAGTTCATTACTGTGTTGACAGATTTTAATATGACACTCTGGTTATAAGTTGCTTGCTAAAATCATCATATCATCTATCTGATACATGTGTTGTGTAGCATTATAAGTAAGGTTTGTATGGTGCTTCTTAGTTAGCCATGTTCATTACTTGTACATTTAGTTAGCCACTTGTTTAGGGCTGCACAAAAAATTCGTGTTCGTATTTCGATTCGAGTTTGATTCGAAAAAGTTCGTAAAAAGTTCGATTCGAAATTGAGTTCGTTCGAAATTATTTCAAACCAAACTTAGTTCGAAATTAATTCAAACCAAACTCAAACTGGACCTAGTTCGTTCGAAATAGGTTCACAAACCAAATTTAGTTCGAAATTAACTCAAACGTGAACCGTTAATTTCTGCTTATAACTTATGTTCACTGATGAAAATATAAGCCGTCCAGTCTTAGCCCATTCAACAATAAAGCCAAAAATAAAAAAATTAAACAAATCCAGCCTTAGCTCATAATCGTTGGTTGTGAAATTTAGGTATTCTCACTGTTGGTTGCGAACTGTTATAACCCGTAAAATTAGGATAATTAATTAGTTTGATAATTAATGATTTTAACTAATTAAAAATTTAAATTTAAAAATGAAGATAAAAATTTATTCATAAATTGGATCAATTGAACTAGGCAAATTTAATCATTTAAATCCGGTTGCGAATTTATTAAATTAAATTAGAACTAAATAAACAAACGGGGTTTATTAACTTGATTTTGAATGTTGATTTACACTCGTTATACACTTGACTACACCGATCGGAATTGAAAATTGTGAAAACTTAGTTGGAAATTTTTATTTCGAATCCAGGGGAAAATGTACCGAGCTCTCTTTTCTTTTCTTGATTTTGAATTTTTATATCGAGCTCTCTCTCTCTCTCTCTCTGACTAGTGACTAGTCTACAGACTCCCCCCTCTCACATTTCTCTCTCTTTTACTCCTCTCCGCTGGCGCTGGCGGCTGGCCCTCTCTATTACTCCGCTCCCTCTCTTTCTCTGTCTTGCTTCCCGCTGAGACAAATCTCTCTCTCGCTCTTTTCCGTTTCCCCCCTCTACTGGTTATTATTGAAGACCCTAGGGTTTTGGGTTGGTTTGTTGAGGTCGGATCTAGGTGACGGCTGTGACGCGAGGTGCTTCCTTGGTACCGGCGATTTTGCCTCTCTTGCGGGTTGCGCCAAATCGGGTAATTTTACGCCTTTTTATTTTCTGGGCTGTGCTTGTTTTTTTTGTTGATTTCTTGGTTCTTACCCCGGTACCAAACTGGTACTGGGTTGTTTCTGCGGTTCTATTTTGTTGGGTTTTGGAATTATCCGCCTCCCAGTCAGTATCTCTGGGTAAGGGCCAGCTGAGTAGCAACACGTCTAGATTTTTCTTTGATAAAATATTTGCTTTTGCAGCATCTGATATTCTGATGCATGTTTTACTTCTCTTAAATTATAAATTTCCAATTTTCCGTGCAAATCAAGGTCCTGTAACTCCGTAATTTGACACCCAGCATCATTGTCCACAATATAATTTGTTAGAGTTCTTAACTTCTTTAATTGCCCAAGGCCGGGAGGTACTCTCTTTAATTTCTCACAACTGTTAATGTAAATATGTCTCAGACTTCTCATGTACCTCATACCTGTTGGCAGTTTGACTAGAGTATTTTCTGTGCTGGTACCCCTTTTTGCTGTCTTGCTTGCTCTGTGATTTCCAAAATAAGCAAAACTTTCTCTCTTTTAAATAAGCAAAACTTTCTTGAAGGTCAAATTTCCAGAATTCATCTTTAATTCTAAATTTCTAATGCTTCTGTTTTCAGCTAAATATTTATTTGCCTAAATTTTTTTATAGGATGTTGTAGGTTGAATCTTCTCATACTCCCATTAATGAGGTGGAAGAAGAGGTTACGGGAAATAGTTCAAAAGCCGGACGCAAAAGAAAGTCGGACGTGTGGCATTGGTTTAAAGTGATTTCTGTGAATGTGAAAGGGCCCAAAGGGGCAACGGTGCCGAAGCGCAAGGCAGAATGTTCCCAATGCAAAAAAAAGTATGGTTTGAACACAAGTGGTAGTACTTCTCACCTCTTAAGGCATGTTGAAAGCTATCATGAAATCAAACGAGCCAAAGGAATATCACAATCAGGTACATTGAAATCCCAAGCTAGTAACCAAGTTGATTATGATGTAGAGAGAGGGAGCGGGGGTTATGATCACATGAAATGTCGAGAGATAATTGCAAAGATGATTATGGCTCATGAATTGCCGTTCTCGTTTGTTGAATACCATTGGTTTAATGTCCTAATGAGATACAACAATCCCATGTATCAAAAAGTGAGTAGAACCACCATAAAAAATGATTGGATAAAGCTTTGAATCTGAAAAAGAGAAGATTAAAAATGTTTTCAAGCATGCCAAAATGATATCACTCACTTCTGATTGTTGGACTTCAAATCAAACCGTTGGTTACATGGTTATAACTGCTCATTACATAGATCCAGATTGGAAGTTGCAAAAAAGAATCATTAGTTTTATTGAGCTTGCACCACCTCACACTGGTGAGGTAATCTCAGATGCCATATTGGACTCTCTTAGGAAGTGGGGTATCATAAACAAAATTGGAACAATTACCCTAGACAATGCAGCCAACAATGATAGGGTTGGTAGCATTTTGAAGTCCAACTTTGAGGTAATAGGCAAGTTGCATTTTAATGGTTATTTCTTTCATGTGAGATGCTGTGCTCACATATTAAACTTGATAGTGCAAGTTGGACTTGATAAAATTGTGGATTGTATTGTCAAGATTAGGGAGGGTGTTAAGTACTTGATAAAGGTTTGAAATTGAGTTCGTAAAAAATTCAATTCGAAATTGAGTTCGTTCGAAATTAATTCAAACCAAACCTAGTTCAAAATTAATTCAAATCAAACTCAAATTGGGGGTAAGTTCGATTCGGTTCGGTTCGTTTGCAGCCCTACACTTGTTACTTCAGAATCATCTTATAATTTAACTGCTAGATTAAACTCTACCACCAAGTTTACCTTTGTTATGGACAGCCAGATTAATTTGTATGTAGTTGTGTCCCTCGTACATTATATCAGACATGTACATCTAACTCTTTCACAAAGGCTGAGCTTACATATATAGCTTACATATATAACTTACATATATAACTGTTTCTGATTCAAAAAGTTAGATTTCTTGAAAATTATAAAATTTTCTTGAAAAATTATAAATTATAAAATTTCTTGTTTCTGCATTTTTGTGCGTGTTTCTGATTGAAAAATTATAAATTATAAAATATTTCATGACAAGTTATAATACTACATGTTATAATTATAGGCATAGCATAGTACTCAATTAAGTAAATACGGTCGATATGTATGCATTTTGTTTATTCGATCTTATTGTTGCTTAAATTGTCATAAAATAAGCATAAAGTGTATGAAGTGACTTTAAAAATTAATATCCCGACAAATTTGCATAATTTATATTTATGACAAATTTTTAAATATGTAAAAAATACGTGCACAAATTTACTAAGTGAATTAATTAATGTGCCAATGCAACACAAGGCTTTAATTGGAACAAGTAGTAAGGCCCTCTCCAGGTTAATTAATAGATATCTATATATAGCATAGATTTCAGCATCAATATTTTAATTGCTGGAGAGAAATTTCAGAAATAGACTTGTATTTTTGGACGCTAGCTCCACTGAAAGTCAAAGAAGCGTTCCGAATTGGCAGGTTCCGAAATATAATAGACTTGTATTTTTGGACGTTCCCAGATAGAATAAGAATAGCCTTTTTTTCTTTTTTATATTATTGGAACCACGTCCCCTCATGGGCCTCATGGGCCTCTTCTTTGGTAGCAGAGCTTTGAGAAATTAATAGAGAGAAGAGAGAAGAGAGAAGACAGAGAGAGAGCTTTGAGAAATTAATTAATGTCGGCTATGCCTGCTGGTGCTTAATTAATTTAGTAAGTTGGGTTTTTGTTGTTGTTTTTTTTTCTTGTTTTTTTGTGGGGGCGCGCGGGATTAATTAATTAGAGTAGGGGTATTTCAACACATTTGTTTTTCTTAATTTGTTGAAATTTTCCAGGAAGAACTATCCAAATCTGGTATCAAGCCTGGTCATCAGATTAATTGTAATGGTACCACTTCACAAAAGTTTTGGAGGCGTGACAATTTATTCCTTCGTTATTTCTGTTGTCATTGCGGTGAAAGTTTTAAGACAGCAGATGTTTTTGCTTAATATACAGCATCAATGTTTTTGCTTTTGGCTATCACAGTAATATTTTATTTTATTTTTCTAATTTATTTTGGTTAATATACAGCATCAATGTTTTTGCTTTTGGCTATTAATTCAAATATATTTATTTCATTGGCATTATATCATTTTACAGGTTCCTCAGAGTTTTGGGTATCATATCGGTGGAGCTGGAGCTGACGTATCCAACTAGAAGTTAATTAGATCCATTATCTCTTATTTTTGTCTTTAAGTTTTTAATTTAGTTTTGTATGTTATTGTTGTTGGTTAATGTAGAAGTTACTTCCTGTTGCTAATTTTGGCTTCTTATTTGCATTGATCTTCCGCAGTTATATATTGTTTTATTTGCTATATATGTTTTTTGTGTTATTCACTTAATTATTAAATACTTTATTCTAAAAGTTACTTGTGTTAGACATTTGTGCCGAATTAATTTTTTTTTAATCACTTATTAATGTAATATATTCAGTTTTTCCTAGTTAATTATATCAGAACTGAAAAAAACATCTCGAATTAATTCTGAAATAAAAGACACAGAAATTTCATTAGTAATTAAGACAAACAAACTAATTAAAAATAGACAGTTGTACTTATTTTTTGCACACAACAACACAAGCTGGTGAAAACAAAAACCCTCATTATCAATGGAAATTAACAAATTTAAAGACAGTTTCATAGTTTTAACAGTAAATTCACAAGTTGGTGAAAAGTAAAATCACAGAAGATCACTGGTTTTGGTATTGAATTGCAAATAAATTAAAACCAAGTAAGACATTGATGAATTAATCAAAGATTAAATCCTTCACAATCTAAAATTGGACTCAGCATTAACTGTAAATTGTGAAAAAACCCAAACCCTAATCTCTATTGAATTCATTTTGAACAGGTATGAACCTAAAGACATACATACTGGTCGGTTGTGGATAACAATACAATACTACACATCAATTGAGTTTATATGTATAATTGAATTATATATTTAAACTTATCTCCTAATATGAAATCAACATAAAACATCAAAATATATAACAAAAAACAGTAAATAAAATTATAAATAATTAATAAATAACCTTATAGAGATGCCAGAGATGGAATTTAGATGAAAAGATCTAGAGTCAAGCGAGTTCAACATTTTACTTATATTTTGTAGAACAATTAATAACGACATAAAATATTTTTGTCCTCTAATTTGAAGTCTGCACTAATTTATATTTTTTTTATTTCCAGTTTTATCTCTTATTGAGAATTTGAAGGTGAATTTTCTAACGAAAAAATGTTAAAAAAAATCTTTTCATGTACATAAAAAAAATTATTGATGAAAAAAATCAAACTTACAAATACATGTCAATTTAATTAGAAATACAAGTTTCAAGTGTAGTACAGAAAAAAATCAGACAAAATGCTAAAAAAAATATATTATTGAGGAACTCACCCATGAAATCTATTGGTAGTTTTCTTGACAATAATCATAGTCACCGTTCTTCAAAATTTACTCTATGTATCACCAATGCAAGACTATGTGACCATTCTCTCTAAATATATAGGACTTTATATGTTAAAAATGGAAACCTTTTTCAATTCTTTATTTTCGATAAACTTTTGATAAAAATACTATGGAAATGTGTGAGAGGTTGAAAAATAGCAACTTCTTTCTAAAATTAACTTGTCATACCCAAAATAATTACATAACAAATTGTACTTGATCTCATAATGCTCTAATTCTTCTCCAACGCCATTTTACCAGTTGACTTACCTTACTAAACACAATTGCTTCGTTCAAGAGACACAATATAGTCTATTTTTTATTGGGTTTTATGGTACTTAGGGCATCAGAATTTCAAAAAAAATTACAAGAAAAGTACGAAAGGAACATCGTGCAACTAAAATCAAATCAAAAATTTTATTTCCAAATCAGTAAGTATCATACCTAACTTCTTGTGTTCAAACAAGAAGAAATGTACTTCAGATACAGGGTTGATGTCCCTTCACCCCCTTTGTTCATGCTTATGGTGATTGTTGCCTTGCAATGATTTGGTGGTTGATGTGTGCGTGACCTAGAACAACTTGCACCACATTGATACTCCAAAGTAGAAGCCCTACACAGTTTATTAGGGATCAAAAATTGTTTGAGAGAGCTACACGGTTTATTAGGGATCAAAAATCACCATAATTTTCAAGAAATTTTATAATTTATAATTTTTCAAGAAAATTTTATAATTTTCAAGAAATCTAACTTTTTGAATCAGAAACAAGAAATTTTATAATTTATAATTTTGCAACACTTTCAATAATACAAAATTTGTGATTACACACGCACAAAAATGCAGTATGTAAGCTCAGCCTTTGTGAAAGAGTTAGATGTACATGTGTGATATAATGTACGAGGGACACAACTACATACAAATTAATCTGGCTGTCCATAACAAAGGTAAACTTGGTGGCAGAGTTTAATCTAGCAGTTAAATTATAAGATGTCAATGATATTTTAATTTTTACATTACTAAATTTATAAGTTAGTGTAATAAATTATTGGATGGTTCAAATGCCATCATTTTTGTGCCTCTATCATATCTTTATTGGAGGGTTCAAATGCCATCATTTTCGTGCCTCCATCATGAATAACCAAATCGTATTTATTTACAAGAAAATATTACAATGAATGACTTGGAATTCAGAAATCATGATGTAAAATAACTTTATATTTGGATTATTGATTAATATTTGATTGGTCATGTCTTCATTTCTTTCTATTTTTTATATAATTAAAAAATCTTATTTGTCATTTAATGATCTCATCTAAGTAAACAAAATTTTATTATCTATTTTAGGTACACAAATCTATATAAATCCAAGGAAGAGGAGGATAACCATTATAACAATAACAAAAGTCATAACATGACCATAGAAGGTGTTTTGATTGTTGATTTTCAATCATTGGTCCACATTTTTTATGAAAAATATGTCATTTTGTATGACAAATTTTTTTTTGTTCTCCTATAATATGTCTCTGTTGCAATACACATGCATGGTACTAGTTAAATAATTATCCATCTAAATTCAGTACTTTTTAAGGGTGCCACCGAGTCAGATTGGTCAAGTTATGGTACTTCCAATTTGTAACCAACTACCATAACTTAAAACTTGTTGACCTCGTTCCTCTTTTTAGCAGGTTCAGTTTAGCTAGTTTTGTAGGTTTTATTTGACGAAACTCATGCTTAGGATGGTACATATAATAGCAAACTTACTATCAACAGTATGAAGGATCTAACAAATTGATTAATTCCAAAACAAAAATGTAATTCTAGTAAATTGATTGTAGCCGAAGAAATGTCTACATATGAAAGGGAAGTAGCCGAAGAACTTCTTCGATTAAGCAAGCATAAGTAGCATCGATCCTTGGGGACAAGAGTACAATCCGAAGAAACAGAGACTTTGTTCAGTGAACGATCCCAACATGAAATAGAGATTGATCATATACAAGCAATTATTTCAATATAGATAAGGAAGCAGAGGAGAGCAATGCCATCGGTCGTTAATTATTGTTCATTTTTTCAGGTGTTGTCCTCACAATAATGCATACATCGCTTGTCCTATTTATGTTGGTTGTATATTTTATTTTCTCAATAATTTCTCATTATTATCACCTTTGTCATTATGTAGTCATTTTGGTTTCCTGTGCTGTATTGTATTATGTTGTAATTTCTGATTTTCTTCGTGCTTCAGTTTGTATAATTCCGTCAGCTACTCAGCTTCCTTCTAATGTATAATTGTAGTGGGTTCCAAGATTAATTGGAAAAAAAATTAATCCTAATAAAGACTAATTCTAGGCTAATATGATATTATGATGTAACGTGCTTGCTTGTGAGTTGTGACCCTTGCACAGAATTATCCTTGAACATGAAAATATCAGATTTCAAGCTCTTCGAGTGGACTAGTGGTGTTATATTTTTAGGGAAATTATTCAAAGGGTTTCCTTTCGAGGAGCGTTTTACTTATACCCTTACCTTAAATAATTTTATTTTTAAGGTATTAGTATTTTTAAAAGGGAAATTATTCAAACGTTTTGATATTAGTCAACCTCGATATAATTTTCATTTTAAAAATTATGTTATAGGATAACGGGTAAGAAATGATTTCTACTTGTACCCTTACCTGTTATGATAACGAAAAAAATCTTTACCCTTATCCGTACCCGATAAGCTAATGAAAAAAAAATATTACCCATACATATCTTTTGGAATACAATACGAGTCGGATAAACAAATAAAAGGGTGTCATTGGCACCCCCGTGTACCAGTATCAGAAGCAACTACATCGTACCAAGCTGACATGGTACAATACTAGTGGGGTTTCTCTTTTTGCATTAGGGGCATAATTTAAACAGGTCCTTAATTAGTCAGTAACAAAATCATTATAGGGATCAGCTCAGTACTAGTTTGAGACCCACAATTTTTTTTTTTTTTTTTTTTGTGTGAAAAACTAGACAGAGGCTGCCTAGGTTGAGACCCACAATTATTGGTACAGCATTTGCACCTACAAACTCTCCTAATCAGATCAATGTCTTTCTCCCAATTTACACAAAACCAAGCCTTGCCACAAAAAAGTTCACACTCTAAATGACATCAAACTTTCGACAAACATGACAATTGCTCCTACAAAACCCTTCTCTTCAATAATCATTTCACTTGCAATATTTCCGCATAAACCCCTTACATTATTTTTATTTCAGACAATCACCCCTGGAATTTGCCATATCATTGTTCATGTGAGCAGGATCCACACAAGAGGGGCAGTCGAGGGTATATATGTTAAACCTGATCTCTACAATTTCAGACAATCACCCCTGGAACGACATACAAAAATGATGTATATATTTTACACCTTTTTTTTGAGTTGAGTATATATGTTAAACCTGATCTCTACGATTGTTCATATCCTTGAAGTCCTCACATTCACATCAGTTAATTAACACATGGAAATAGAAGTAATAACTTTTTATAAATCAGTATCCTTCAATTTTGATTTGTAGCATGGCCAGAATTAATGCTGTATATATGCAATGGTGCTCAACAGTTTTTCAATAAGGCTGGACGCATTATTGGGTAGCTCACTGCCGAACTACGTGCAGCTTGTATTAAGCAGAGACGTAGATAAGCAAGTAAAAGAATTTTTTTCTCATATCGCAATTCACAATATGGAGAAAGATGTGCAAGAAAATTCAACACGCGATGAGGGAAAAAATCTGACGGGCCTACCTGCACTAGGACACATGTATGAGGGGAAATCAAGGAATAAATAGTAATACAAATAACTTTATCTTCGGAAGAATTTTAATTTTAAAAGTCCATGTTGGTTTCTTTGGGTTCATTATTAACTATAGAAAATCGAGTACTCATCTTTGAGTCTTTCTTATATTTTTAATGTTCTTATATAAAATAGTGTTCTAGTTTAAAATCTGACCTTGTACACGTATCATCTCAATAAATAAATAAATAAGGACTAGATTCTTATTTTTTTAAATAAATAATCTGTATGCAAAGGAACTTGAAAGGACAAATATTTGCAGGAGAAGATTTTACTATAAGTTATTACTTGAATCGACCTCATAATTTAGACAATGCAGGAAGTATTCTGCTAACAGTGATACAATTACAGTGGATTAAACTGAATTGCCCATAATTTGGAAAAATTATTAAGTCATTTTTATGATAAAAAAAAAAATGTTGTACTAATGATTTTTGGATAAATTGCTAAGTTTCAGAAATTGTATATAGTCATTGCTTCTCACGTAATGTCAGATATGTATGCCATGCAAAGATAAACCGTTACTAACTTACTAGCAAACTAGCAACCAAATAAGCAATGCGTGCCATTTTTAGAAATTATGCTTTTGCTTTATATATGACATCACATGCATATAAACATATTCCAACAAACCAACAAGTAAACAAATGGCATGTATTACATGAATAATGTCTACTTGCATGGGGATTACCTAAAGTACTTATAGTTCTAATCAACAACTATGGGGTATTACTTCGATGCTCATTAAATTTCAGCACAGCTCAATATTATAAGTTTCTCAAATTGAATGCATAAATCAAGCCAAGTATCGATTTCAGAAATTGGCTATAAAAATTTATGGTCAATAAATTCATATGACATGTCAAGGTTTTATATCTTGCTAGACCATGAATAATCTCAGTTAACATATATAACTCTATTGCTATATAAACATTATGACACGTTTTCATTCTATTACAGAAAAAATAAACTAAGAGACAATATAAAAGAGGGCCTAATCAACACGAAACTTCAATCCTAATTACAGTATAAACTACAATGAAGAAACCGTTCAAGATTAAAATATATCCATAGCTCAGTAAAGAACAAACCAGAATTCCCACAGAACAAGCAGTTTAGAAACTAGGAATCTACTAACAAAATACCCTTAAAAGTTTGGTGTCCTACCACGGGTTTGGGGTCAGCCAAACTGGAGGAGCTACCAGAGGGTGGAAAATTTCAGGGGGGTAATAAGTAGTAATCGTTTTGGTTACATAGTCAAAGACACCAAGGTCACCACACCCAAACTTAGCGGAATATGGACAAGGTATGTCTGTGAAATAGAATGCATTCCCCTTGTACCCCGCAAATTGTCTGGCATCAATAACAATAGGTGAATTTACCCCCAGGAATATTGCACACCCGTCAATATCTTCCCATCCATGCAATTCCTTTCGCTCTAAATCTAGTTCCAGCAGCATGAACTCCTCCGTGTTATAGTGTCCCCTTTCAATTACCTTCTGGAATCTCTCAATAAGTAGCAAGAATCCCTTGAAGCCTACTACATACCTGTGCTGACAAACACATGGCCTGATCTGAGGCTCAATTTCAATCAATTTTGGATCCGATCCCAAATCGACAACATACAGTATATTCATTGCAGATATAACATAGAAATTTCCATTCAGATAAGCAACATCCTTCATCGCTTTACCAGGACCCTTCATCACAGTCCAAGTTGAGTCACCGGGCCTCCAAATAGACGGTGTATTCATTTCGCCAAACAAAATCATTGCCGTAAAATCAGATCTCACCTTTGGATCATGTGATAGGATTCCCTTTAGTACAATCAAACGTTGCATCTCCTTGAATGTGTAATTCCTAGGCCCTTGAGTGTAATCACTCGGAACTTTCTCAATGAGGGTTGTCACATCAACAATGTCACAAAAAGGCGGGAACGGTGGTAGTTCATGGAACTCACAAGTAAATGGGTTGATCAGGATGCCTGTTATTTTGATGTCTATAGCAAAGAGCCACCCATGCGAAGATCCACTGATGTACCGGCCGCATAGCTCGGGAATGTCAATGGAGTAATGCTTTTCCTCTGACAGGCTGTAAAATTTGCGTTTTTTTGTTTCCCGATCCTCCCCAAGTACCAGCCAAGGGAGTTGTGGTGCTGGAGAATGGCGCTTCTGGTTCGCAACGAATCTCCAGTTTTTGCAGACTGCACTGAATCGGTGATGATCTGGCAGTGACAGAAAGCTGGTTATGTGTTCGAGCATGTCATTTGCTAGGTCCGACCAATCTGCCATGACCACAAGATTTAC
The DNA here is from genome assembly GCA_025461125.1 of Carex kokanica. Lineage (NCBI taxonomy): Eukaryota > Viridiplantae > Streptophyta > Magnoliopsida > Poales > Cyperaceae > Carex > Carex kokanica. The sequence goes on from JAJGRX010000932.1 coordinate 264,758, forward strand.
AACCTGCATGTTTGTAATGCACAGTCAGGCAGTCTAATTTATAAAACGTTTGTTTTAAGTACAAGAACATTTTTCTCTGCGGCAAGCAATATTCAATAGATCTGTTCAACCCCCTCCAAACCCCAAAAATTAAACCAGCAAGGCTTATCAACAGTATCAATTACAAATAACTACAGATTGATCATGTTCTAAACAAATAAAACCAAGAATATTTTGCAACACCCTCGATTATTAAAATACCCATCGCTTTAAGATACAATCCACAACAATAATTACCTATTTTTTCTCATTTAAATTTGGATCATGGTAGGAAACCAGATAGAGTACAAACCAACATATATAACCTATAGAAACGATCTGCTATTTATCAATTAGGCGGAAAGCTCTTGACTAGTTCAAGAGTCAAGACGGTTCGATATCAGTCGAATGATTGAGATGAAATTGGGACTTTACTAAAAGATCGGCTGAAAGCCAACTTTACTACAAGAATCTGTACTATTCGCGAGGGCAAATATTTGCTTTTTAAAGTATTTCACTATACATTTACAGATTTTAAAATTTTAACTCTGTTTTTGTTTTTAAAGGACCCTTCGTAACTTAAAAAAAATCAGGAAATTGAAGATAGATGTGCATATTGAATGCCATTTACTTTAGATGGCCAATAATATAATTACAACGTCATTTTAATAATTAATTGCTTCCATAAAAATTTGCTTGCCCTAGATTTCGGATGGCATGGAGGGTTGGTCCTGATATGAGTTTTATACACCTATGCTTATCCCTTCTAAAATGAACTCGATCTGCCATCAAATTTGTATCTTTTATGTAAAGAAACTTGTGGTTTCAAGATAGAGATTTTAAAATTCATTACGAAATCACGAACAATCTATCATTTTGATTGATTCAAACCATAACATAAATGACATAAGATATACCTCGATCCGTTGATGTAGTAATCAAGAGTTGAGAATCCTAGGTTGCTCGCTTCAATCTTCAATCTCCAAGACTCCAAAGCTTAGCTGAATATGTTTAGCAGTTAAATTGTTTAGTGGAATTTATCTCAACACATGAGAATATATGGTGGGATGAATTGGCCTAAAGCTTAGACGAACAATTCTTAGAGAGAGAGAGGTTTCTCAAAATATAATCTCTGTCAGTTTTTATTTATAGAATGGCATGACACCTTTATTTAAGGTAAGAGACTATGACATAATTCAAAAATATATAGTCTATTTTTATTTTCATGTATAATTAAAAAATTTATAATCGATATCATCAATTAAAAATTAGCAAAAATAGACTTTCTAATTTATAGAACACCACTACTTTAAATACAATAACATTTTTGTTTATATGCATAGTCAGGCAGTCTAATTTCTAAACCCTCTTCTTTAAATACAACAACTTTTTTTCTCTCCATCAATCAATATTTTGCAATACTTATCTATTTTCACATTTAAATTTGTATAATGGTAAAAAAATTGACCAATTCATACCACTTCAAACTAATTAGGATTTGCACTGTCTGAAAATACTCGCCACTGATCAGAACTAAATTTGGAGGTACTCAAAATCACAAAAGAGCGGTTTTGCCAATGAATCATGAAGTCCAAACAATATTTTTATTTTTAACTTGCAGTTCTTGACAAAAAAAGAAAAAAAAAAGATTGTTACCTGTTATTGAGAAGTGAGAGAATTCTCAAGAAATTTGCTTCAGAGAGAATTTGAAAGAGATTAATTCCTAGATGGTTTTCCCTTGTTAAATTGAAATTGCATATATATAAAGAACTTAGTGCCCTGCAAATTGTTGAATTTATTATCTATTAAGCCAAATTAGGGGAGCTATCAAAGTAAAATTGATGGAATTGGCAAAAACTAATTTTAACTTAATTAAAAAAAAGAAGAGAAAAGGTTTTCTTACCCAAGGCTTTGTCCCCGCATTTTACCCAGCGCTGATCGGATTAGATTTAAACTGTCATTAACGGTAATTAACTACCTCCAGCGGTCCCCACTATAACGGCCTTTAAAAACCTTCCTTCCCTGCTAATTTCCATTTTTTTTAATTTCCTTTTCCCAATCTTCTTCTTTCCTTTTGAAAGGCGATTTCGTGGCGATCTTCTTCTTCTTTCCATTTCTCTTTGCGCTTTCCTTTTTCAGTTCGTGATTCTCTTCCGATTAGGAAAGCTTCAGGAGGCGGATCTTTTAGGGAAGGTTCCGTCGTATTCGTCTCGATCAGGCATTCCTTCCAATTAGGGAAGTACCAGGAGTTCCTTCTGATTAGGGACTGAAGAAAAAATGGAATTTGAGTGAGTTCTTTGCTGATCTATTTACGTTTCATTCCTTTTATTGATTTGAACTGATCAGGCGTTCCTTTCGATTAGGGAAGCTTCAGGCGTTCATTCCGATTAGGGATTGAAGAGGAAATAGAAATACAATTTGAGTGAGTTCTTTACTGATCTATTTAAGTTCGTTCCTTCTATTGATTTGAATTAATAATCGCGATTTCCTTCCTTTTATTGAAATCAAAATTACACCTATCTATCGTTTTCTTAATGTCATTCTTTTGATTTGTTTAATATAAGAAATTACTGTATTCGATATTTTGTTTTACAGTATTCGATTTAACTTTCGAAAGAAGAACACGATGGAGATTGACGATATTCATCATTTTGGATTTGGATTCAAGGCCAGCAGTGAAATCTAAATTCAGTGAGCTATTTAGTGATTTTAATTTACATGATTCATGCAATAGGTTTACAGGTTGTAGTTAATATAAATAGTTGGAATTATTTTTTTAAAGTCTTTTATGCAATGTTTAACAGTTGTACTGATTTAAAATTCCAGTATTTATCTAGTAAGTTTACAGTATGTATGCAGTTTATTACAGGATATACTAATCAGGTGTAAAGGTTATGTAGAGTGCTTTATAGGATATATTTAATAGTTTTACAGGATATATGCAACAGTTTACATGATCTATTAATTGTTTTTCTTTTATTATTTACATGTTATGTTTAACAGCTTTAAAAGATATAGTTATTATTTTCAAGGATATTATTCTATGGGATATATTTAATAGTTTTACATGATATGTTTAACAATTTTACAGGATATATGCAATTGTTTTCACAGATCTGTTGTTATCTAAAATATCTTAATGTCTGCTTTTGTTATGGTGTCTTAAATTGTTTATTTTTGATGTTTACAGTTTTATGCAATGGACTTTGACTTGAATGAAGAAATGGGAAGTGATATTTCTGTAGCTAGTGTTCTTCCTGTTGATGAAGTTATAGAACATAGAGGCATACGTGAATGGGATTTGAATGCAGAACCAGAGGTTTTGAATGTAGAACCAGAACCAGAAGTAAGAGAGGGGTCAGGAGAGTCTAAGATTCTTCAATGGGATTTGAATGCAGAACTAGATGTAGTGTTAGATACAGTAAGACAACGATCAGGAGAGTCAGAGGTCGCTGAATACCAGATAGTTAGTGCTCCTGTTCTTGGTGATGATTTTTTTTCTGTTGAGGAAGCGCACGATTTCTAGAAACTTTATGGTTTTTTTGACTGGTTTTGGTGTTTTACAAGCAGACAAGTCACAAGAAGGGTGGTAATGTGGTTGATTGCAGATTTGAATGCACTAAATTCAAAGAAAAGCGTGAAAAAGATGAAGAAGGAGAACCTTTTCCAGAGAGACAGAGGCCTTTTAGAAACTCAAACTGCAAGGTTTTTCTCAAAATTAAATATTCTAAGCTGACTGGATCCTGGCGAGTAACCAAGTTGTTATTGGAGCATAACCATGAACTGACTCCCGGTTCATCCTTTCTAATCCCGGCTTATCGGTATATACCAAAGAGATTCAAGGATATGCTGGAATTTAACTCAGATCAAGGGTTGTCGCTGGCTGATAACATTGAACTTGTGCTAAAAATTACTGGTGGGTATTTTAAGGTTACCTTTACACGAAAGGATGCTCGAAACCACATTGATAAGTACAAGAGGGGCAAATTGAGGTCTCTTGGTGGACATGATAATAATCTACTAGCAGATTATTTTGAGAAGAAGCAATTATGTGATTCGAACTTTTGGTATACATACAAGCATATGAAAGATGCTCATTTATGGAATATTTTACGGGCTGATGGACATGGTCATGTAGCCTACAAATATTATCATGATGTCTTGTTATGGATGCCACATACCTTACAAATAGGTAATTTTTTTATTGATCTAAATTTCCAGTATTTATCTAATAGTTGTACAGGATATATGAATCAGGTTTGAAGGTTATGTACAATATTGTGAATGATATATTTTACATTTTTACAGGATATGAGCAGCAATTTACAGGATCTATGCATTTTTTTCTTGTATTATTTTTTACATGATATGTTTAACAGTTTTACAGTATATATGCAATTGTCTTCACGGATCTCTTGTTATCTGAATGTCTGATTTGACTGAATATATACAATTGTTTCACAGGTATGATATGGCGTTTGTTCTGTTTGTAGGTGTCAACCATCACTGGCAGACAGTAATTTTCACTTGTGCTCTACTTGGAAGAGAGACTGAGGAGGACTATAAATGGTGCATGGAGAAGTTCGTAGCTTGCATGAACAGTGTCAAGCCTGGTGGTATCCTGACGGATCAGTGCCCAAGTATTGAGAAAGGCATTCGGCATGTTTTGGGAGATGACACTGTCCATAAGTAGTACTTTTAGTGATTTAAATTACTAGTATTTATCTAATAGGTTTACATGATATATACATTATTTTACAGGATCTATCAATAAGGTTTGAAGGTTATGTATAGTATTTTATAGGATATACTTAACATTTGTACATGATATGTTCAACAGTTTATAGGATTTATGCATTGTTTTTTTCTTTTATTGTTTTTACATGATATGTTTAACAATTTTACTGTATATAGGTATTATTGTACAGGATATATGAAATTATTTTCACAATTCTCCTGTTAGCTGAATGTCTGATTTTATTGAATAGCTACTATTTTCCTAAAGAAATAGGTACTGTGCTTGGCACATTCTTCATAAATTACCGAGTAAATTTGGTGGGCAAGATGATAAGGATGCTTGAACCTATTTGGTTAAGGCAACAGTATACGAAGCCAAAACCCCATTGGATTTTGAAGAAAAATGGAGGACTCTGATGGTGGAGATTGGATACGAAGATGCACCGTGGTTTAAAAGTATATTCAGACAGAGGAATAAATGGGTGCCAGTTTTTTTTAATGACAAAGTTTGGGTTGGCATGAATACCACCCAAAGGGTTGAGAGTATGAATACCTTCTTTGAGAATTATCTCCCATCTAAGGCAACACTTGCTGAATTTGTTGTCAATTTTGAATCTGGTTTGAGTAGGATTTGGGAGAGAGAGCATTTTAAGGACCATAAGGACAAGACCACAACACTTGTGTTAATCTCTGATTTAGAATTTGAGAAGTAGTTTTGTAGTTTATACATGAATACCATATTCTATAGGTTTTAACACGAGGTCTGACTATCTGTGAATTTGACTTGTGTTTTTAAACTGCAACTAGAAGACTCTACAAAGGTTTATAAGGTTGAAGATATTTTTGGAAATATATTTTAGGTACAGTACAAGGAGCAGTTGATGGAAGTTTTTTGTATTTTCAAAAAATTTGAGGCATCTGATATTGTTTGCGCTCACTCGATCATGGTTTTGAAGCATAAGAAACAATTGTATGTTAATGTGTAGGGCGCAGAAAGTTGCACTTGAGAGAAAGGTGTGTACATATATTTATAATGTTTCAGAATTCAGTGCTCTCTGTTTTCAACACATGGAGAGGGCATCGAACTTGGAACATTAATTTCTCCCTACTATTCCTTCTAGTTCACCCTCGATGGGCCTACTGTTCATGATTAGTTCATCGAGAGAGTTTATTGATTGTGGAGACATTTTACTCCCGATGGGCGCAAGCACCCGTCGTTAATTACATCAACTGACACTTCCAAGCCAAACTGAATATCTCGTTCATTCCGGAATTTGTGCCTACTTTTTTTGTAAACTGAATAATATGGGGCCGGCTAAAAGAGGGGCTCATGTACCCTTTTTGGATTTGGTTGGTTCTCACTATTGGGCATATGTGCGTGCGTATATGTTATGATGCATATGTAGATATGCCATTTATTTATTTAGAACATATTCTATACTTTAGAAATACATGTATGTGTTTTGTTGACGATTTATTCACAAAGAAACCATTTGAGTTTGAGGGAAAAGGGTATTTTGGTCATTTTTAGTATTTGGCTGATGCTTGAACATATTTGATTTTGACTTGAAAACATAGAGGATTTGATTTGGGTTCATTTGGAGTTGGTTTGAGTCAATTTGGATTTGAGACGAAAAAGTTATGGCTAAAAAGGGGCTTGGAAGGGCTTTTCTGTGAAGTTTTACACTTTCCAGGGGCCTATTTGTAAGTATACAGGGACTGGGATTTGTAATTTAGGCTTTTAACAGGGTGTAGAGTGTTTAGCCATAGTTGAGGCATGGTTTGAAGGAGGTTACAAGTATATTTGTATATTCACTTGACATTTGTTCAATGGAGAACATGAATTCCACATGTGCAATACCTTTTGTTTTAATGCGATTTTGGGGTTTAGTTCTCGGAAGAACACTAGCTACAAAAATATCACTTCCCATTTCTTCATTCAAGTCAAAGTCCATTGCATAAAAACTGTAAACATAAAAAAAAAACAATGTAAGACACCATAACAAAAGCAGACATTAAGATATTTTAGATAACAACAGATCTGTGAAACAACTGCATATATCATGTAAAATAATACCTATATCCTGTAAAATTGTTAAACATATCATGTAAAACTATTAAATATATCCCATAGAATAATATCCTTGAAAATAATAACTATATCTTTTAAAGCTGTTAAACATATCATGTAAAAACAATAAAAGAAAAACAATTAATAGATCATGTAAATCTGTTGCATATATCCTGTAAAACTGTTAAATATATCCTATAAAGCACTATACATAACCTTTACACCTGATTAGTACATCCTGTAATAAACTGTATACATACTGTAAACTTACTAGATAAATACTGGAATTTTAAATCAGTACAACTGTTAAACATTGCATAAAAGACTTTGAAAAAATAATTCCAACTATTTATATTAACTACAACCTGTAAACCTATTGCATGAATCCTAAATTAAAATCACTAAATAGCTCACTGAATTTAGATTTCACTGCTGGCCTTGAATCCAAATCCAAAATGATGAATATCGTCAATCTCCGTCGTGTTCTTCTTTCGAAAGTTAAATCGAATACTGTAAAACAAAATATCGAATACAGTAATTTCTTATATTAGACAAATCAAAAAATGACATTAAGAAAATGATAGATCGGTGTAATTTTGATTTCAATAGAAGCAAGGAAATCGCAATTATTAATTCAAATCAATAGAAAGAACGAAACTTAAATAGATCAGTAAAGAACTCACTCAAATTGTATTTCTATTTCCTCTTCAATCCCTAATCGGAATGAACGCCTGAAGCTTCCCTAACTGAAAGGAACGCCTGATCAGTTCAAATCAATAAAAGGAACGAAACGTAAATAGATCAGCAAAGAACTCACTGAAATTCTATTTTGATTTTCTTCAGTCCCTAATCAATCCTATCGGAAGGAATGCCTGATCGAGACGAATATGACGGAACCTTCCCTAAATGATCCGCCTCCTGAAGCTTCCTAATCGGAAGAGAATCACGAACTGAAAAAGGAAAGCGCAAAGAGAAATGGAAAGAAGAAGAAGATCGCCACGAAATCTCCTTTCAAAAGGAAAGAAGAAGATCGGGAAAGGAAATTCAAAAAAAATGGAAATTAGCAGGGAAGGAAGGTTTTTAAAGGCCGTTAATTAGTGGGGACCGCTGGAGGTAGTTAATTACCGTTAATGACAGTTTAAATCTAATCCGATCAGCGTTGGGTAAAAAGCAAGGACAAATCCTTGGGTAAGAAAACCTTTTCTCTCTCTTTTTTCTAATTAAGTTAAAATTAGTTTTTGCGAATTCCATCAATTTTACTTTTATAGCTCCCCTAATTTGGCTTATTAGATAATAAATTCAACAATTTGCAGGGCACTAAGTTCTTTATATATATGCAATTTCAATTTAACAAGGGAAAACCATATAGGAATTACTCTCTTTCAAATTCTCTCTGAAGCAAATTTCTTGAGGATTCTCTCACTTCTCCATAACAGGTAACAACCTTTTTTTTGTCATCAACTGCAAGTTAAAAATAAAAATATTGTTTGGACTTCACGATTCATTGGCAAAACTGCTCTTTTGTGATTTTGAGTACCTCCAAATTTAGTTCTGATCTGTGGCGAGTATTTTCAGACAGAGTGCAAATCCTAATTAGTTTGAAGTGGTATGAATTGGTCAATTTTTTTACCATTATACAAATTTAAATGTGAAAATAGATAAGTATTGCAAAATATTGATTGCTGGAGAGAAAAAAAGTTGTTGTATTTAAAGAAGAGGTTTTAGAAATTAGACTGCCTGACTATGCATATAAACAAAAATGTTATTGTATATAAAGAAGTGGTGTTCAATAAATTAGAAAGTCTATTTCTGCTAATTTTTAATTGATGATATCGATTATAAATTTTTTAATTATACATGAAAATAAAAATAGACTATATATTTTTGAATTATGTCATAGTCTCTTACCTTAAATAAAGGTGTCATGCCATTCTATAAATACAAACTGACAGAGAGATTATATTTTGAGAAACCTCTCTCTCTCTAAGAATTGTTCGTCTAATCTTTAGGCCAATTCATCCCACCATATATTCTCATGTGTTGAGATAAATTCCACTAAACAATTTAACTGCTAAACATATTCAGCTAAGCTTTGGAGTCTTGGAGATTGAAGATTGAAGCGACCAACCTAGGATTCTCAACTCTTGATTACTACATCAACGGATCGAGGTATATCTTAAGTCATTTATGTTATGGTTAGAATCAATCAAAATGATAGATTGTTCGTGATTTCGTAATGCATTTTTAAAATCTCTATCTTGAAACCACAAGTTTCTTTACATAAAAAAATTTGATGGCAGATTGTCACGACAGGAAGCGGAATTGAGACTAATGCAAGCCAATTTTGACTTGGTCAAAGGATGCAAACGATACCCGCTCCAGCACCCGGTTCCCACGCGACTCGCGTCCTTACCGACGCGACCCGCGCGTCAATACTGAGCCAGATGACCGTTGGCGTCAGGCTTCACGCGAGCGGCATCAGAATAGACGCGACCCGCGCGTCAATACTAAGCCAGATGACCGTTGAAACATCTAGTATTTACATCGCCTATAAAAATAGAATTAGCATTGGCAGGAGGGACACACATGAGAATAATATCATTTCATTCTTTATCTTTATAATTTCTTGCTTTACCTTTCCTTCGTTGTACTCCAATTTACCAAATTAATCAAATTAGTTCTATTTTTCATTTCAATTTGAGTTCTTCGATCTTGTTGAGTTTGAGAGTTGTTACACAGATCGAGTTCATTTTAGAAGGGATAAGCATAGGTGTATCAAACTCATATCAGGACCAACCCTCCATGCCATCCGAAATCTAGGGCAAGCAAATTTTTATGGAAGCAATTAATTAATAAAAATACGTTGTAATTATATTATTGGCCATCTAAAGTAAATGGCACATCCAATATGCACATCTATCTTCAATTTCCTGATTTTTTTTTAAGTTACGAAGGGTCCTTTAAAAATAAAAACAGAGTTAAAATTTTAAAATCCGTAAACGCATAGTGAAATACTTTAAAAAGCAAATATTTACCCTCGCGAATAGTACAGATTCTTATAGTAAAGTTGGCTTTCAGCCGATCTTTTAGTAAAGTCCCAATTTCATCTCAATCATTCGACTGATATCAAACCGTCTTGACTCTTGAACTAGTCAAGAGCTTTATACCTAATTGATAAATAGCAGGTCGTTTCTATTGGTTATATATGTTGGTTTGTACTCTATCCGGTTTCCTACCATGATGCAAATTTAAATAAGAAAAAATAGGTAATTATTGTTGTGGATTGTATCTTAAAGCGATGGGTATTTTAATAATCGAGGGTGTAGCAAAATATTCTTGGTTTTATTTGTTTAGAACATGATCAATCTGTAACTATTTGTAATTGATACTGTTGATAAGCCTTGCTGGTTTAATTTTTGGGGTTTGGAGGGGGTTGAACAGATCTATTGAATATTGCTTGCTGCAGAGAAAAATGTTCGTGTACTTAAAGCAAACGTTTTAAAATTAGACTGCCTGACTATGCATTACAAACATGCAGGTTGTAAATCTTGTGGTCATGGCAGATTGGTCGGACCTAGCAAATGACATGCTCGAACACATAACCAGCTTTCTTTCACTGCCAGATCATCACCGATTCAGTGCAGTCTGCAAAAACTGGGGATTCGTTGCCAAGCAGAAGCGCCATTCTCCAGCACCACAACTCCCTTGGCTGGTACTTGGGGAGGATCGGGAAACGAAAAAAACACAAATTTTACAGCCTGTTAGAGGAAAAGCATTACTCCATTGACATTCCCGAGCTATGCGGCCGGTACATCAGTGGATCTTCGCATGGGTGGCTCTTTGCTATAGACATCAAAATAACAGGCATCCTGATCAACCCATTTACTCGTGAGTTCCATGAACTACCACCGTTCCCACCTTTTTGTGACATTGTTGATGTGACAACCCTCGTTGAGAAAGTGCCGAGTGATTACACTCATGGGCCTAGGAATTACACATTCAAGGAGATGCAACGTTTAATTGTACTAAAGGGGATCCTATCACATGATCCAAAGGTGAGATCTGATTTTATGGCAATGATTTTGTTTGGCCAAAAGAATACACCGTCTATTTGGAGGCCCGGTGACTCAACTTGGACTGTGATAAAGGGTCCTGGTAAAGCGATGAAGGATGTTACTTATCTGAATGGAAATTTCTATGTTATATCTGCAATGAATATACTGTATGTTGTCGATTTGGGATCGGATCCAAAATTGATTGAAATTGAGCCTCAGATCAGGCCATGTGTTTGTCAGCACAGGTATTTAGTAGGCTTCAAGGGATTCTTGCTACTTATTGAGAGGTTCCAGAAGGTAATTGAAAGGGGACACTATAACACGGAGGAGTTCATGCTGCTGGAACTAGATTTAGAGCGAAAGGAATTGCATGGATGGGAAGATATTGACGGGTGTGCAATATTCCTGGGGGTAAATTCACCTATTGTTATTGATGCCAGACAATTTGCGGGGTGCAAGGGGAATGCATTCTATTTCACAGACATACCTTGTCCATATTCCGCTAAGTTTGGGTGTTGTGACCTTGGTGTCTTTGACTATGTAACCAAAACGATTACTACTTATTACCCCCCTGACATTTTCCACCCTCTGGTAGCTCCTCCTGTTTGGTTGACCCCAAACCCGTGGTAGGACACCAAACTTTTAAGGGTATTTTGTTAGTCGATTCCTAGTTTCTAAACTGCTTGTTCTGTGGGAATTCTGGTTTGTTCTTTACTGAGCTATGGATATATTTTAATCTTGAACGGTTTCTTAATTGTAGTTTATACTGTAATTAGGATTGAAGTTTCGTGTTGATTAGGCCCTCTTTTATATTGTCTCTTAGTATTATTTTTTCTATAATAGAATGAAAACGTGTCATAATGTTTATATAGCAATAGAGTTATATATGTTAACTGAGATTATTCATGGTCTAGCAAGATATAAAACCTTGACATGTCATATGAATTTATTGACCATAAATTTTATAGCCAATTTCTGAAATCGATACTTGGCTTGATTTATGCATTCAATTTGAGAAACTTATAATATTGAGCTATGCTGAAATTTAATGAGCATCGAAGTAATACCCCATAGTTGTTGATTAGAACTATAAGTACTTTAGGTAATCCCCATGCAAGTAGACATTATTCATGTAATACATGCCATTTGTTTACTTGTTGGTTTGTTGGAATATGTTTATATGCATGTGATGTCATATATAAAGCAAAAGCATAATTTCTAAAAATGGCACGCATTGCTTATTTGGTTGCTAGTTTGCTAGTAAGTTAGTAACGGTTTATCTTTGCATGGCATACATATCTGACATTACGTGAGAAGCAATGACTATATACAATTTCTGAAATCAGTACATTGGCAATTTATCCAAAAATCATTAGTACAACTTTTTTTTATCCTAAAAATGACTTAATAATTTTTCCAAATTATGGGCAATTCAGTTTAATCCACTGTAATTGTATCACTGTTAGCAGAATACTTCCTGCATTGTCTAAATTATGAGGTCGATTCAAGTAATAACTTATAGTAAGATCGTCTCCCGCAAATATTTATCCTTTCAAGTTCCTTTGCATACGATTATTTTATTTAAAAAAATAAGAATCTAGTCCTTATTTATTTATTTATTGAGATGATACGTGTACAAGGTCAGATTTTAAACTAGAACACTATTTTATATAGGAACATTAAAAATATAAGAAAGACTCAAAGATATTGAGTACTCGATTTTCTATAGATAATAATGAACCCAAAGAAACCAACATCATTTGGACTTCTAAAATGAAAATTCTTCCGAAGATAAAGTTATTTGTATTACTATTTATTCCTTGATTTCCCCTCATACATGTGTCCTAGTGCAGGTAGGCCCCTCAGATTTTTTCCCTCATCGCGCGTTGAATTTTCTTGCACATCTTTCTCCATATTGTGAATTGCGATATGAGAAAAAAATTCTTTTACTTGCTTATCTACGTCTCTGCTTAATACAAGCTGCACGTAGTTCGGCAGTGAGCTACCCAATAATGCGTCCAGCCTTATTGAAAAACTGTTGAGCACCATTGCATATATACAGCATTAATTCTGGCCATGCTACAAATCAAAATTGAAGGATACTGATTTATAAAAAGTTATTACTTCTATTTCCATGTGTTAATTAACTGATGTGAATGTGAGGACTTCAAGGATATGAACAATCGTAGAGATCAGGTTTAACATATATACTCAACTCAAAAAAAAAGGTGTAAAATATATACATCATTTTTGTATGTCGTTAAATTGGCATGTGGCTTTTAAACAAAGAGGATATGCTTTTGTATCTTACATCCACTCTTTCAACAACCCTCGACTGCCCCTCTTGTGTGGATCCTGCTCACATGAACAATGATATGGCAAATTCCAGGGGTGATTGTCTGAAATAAAAATAATGTAAGGGGTTTATGCGGAAATATTGCAAGTGAAATGATTATTGAAGAGAAGGGTTTTGAAGGCGCAATTGTCATGTTTGTCGAAAGTTTGATGTCATTTGGAGTGTGAGCTTTTTTGTGGCAAGGCTTGGTTTTGTGTAAATTGGGAGAAAGACATTGATCTGATTAGGAGAGTTTGTAGGTGCAAATGCTGTGCCAATAATTGTGGGTCGCAACCTAGGCAGCCTCTGTCTAGTTTTTCACAGAAAAAAAAAAATATATATTGTGGGTCTCAAACTAGTACTGAGCTGATCCCTATAATGATTTTGTTACTGACTAATTAAGGACCTGTTTAAATTATACCCTAATGCAAAAAGAGAAACCCCACTAGTATTGTACCATGTCAGCTTGGTACGATGTAGTTGCTTCTGATACTGGTACACGGGGGTGCCAATGACATCCTTTTATTTGTTTATCCGACTCGTATTGTATTCCAAAAGATATGTATGGGTAATATTTTTTTTTCATTAGCTTATCGGGTACGGATAAGGGTAAAGATTTTTTTTCGTTATCATAAAAGGTAAGGGTATAAGTAAAAGTCATTTCTTACCCGTTATACTATAAGATAATTTTTAAAAATAAAATTATATAGAGGTTGACTAATATCAAAACGTTTGTTCCTAGGCCGTGGAACAAACGCTTGGGTTTTTACATTTTCAAAGTCCAAACAGTCAATACAAACCGTTCAAGAAGCTGGATGCAGAAGGTGGCCCCTGCTAATGTTTCCAGTTTATCACCCAAGGTATGTGGTATTTTTAATCGTCTCCTGGTGGGTACAGAGGTATATAGACCCTGTACACTTGCTGTTGAGTCTATGTAATCAGTCTACTCTGATCAATGGTGCCTTGTCAGCGCCTTGTCAGCGCCATGTCAGATTTTTGTGTAAATTTTGCTCTTTTCAAGCTGAGTTGCTAAAAATGAATTTTATGCCACATCTAATCTGTTCTAATAGAAACCAAAACAACAAGCATTGACTTGTACAAAATTTTGTCAAAATTTCTAGTTATGACTTATGACCCTAATGTTTTTTTTTTTAATGAAAAGGCTGTATAGCCCAGTACTATATTAATACAAGAGTGTCATTACAAGCAGCTTAAAATCTTATTTCTACCCTTTTTCCCACAAAACCCCTACTGGTTTTATATTGCCTTTCATGGCTTGAGCCACTCACATTCCGTTGACTAGCTAGTGGATATGGAGTAGTACCAAGGTCTCAGCTACGCAATACCTTTGAATTTTGTTTGACAGTAAATGAAACAGATTGGCTTATAGGTTTATGGAAAACCAAAAGATAACGTCTCATTTACTTCTAATAACCATAGCACTTAACTGAATTTGGTTGTTTGTTGAGCACACAATATATGGTAGTAATTACTATCTGATAATGGTTGCCAGTTTTGACATGGCACAGTAATATGGTGTTCCCATTTCTGCTCCTAGAAAGCAAACCCTTTGAATAATTTCCCTAAAAATATAACACCACTAGTCCACTCGAAGAGCTTGAAATCTGATATTTTCATGTTCAAGGATAATTCTGTGCAAGGGTCACAACTCACAAGCAAGCACGCTACATCATAATATCATATTAGCCTAGAATTAGTCTTTATTAGGATTAATTTTTTTTCCAATTAATCTTGGAACCCACTACAATTATACATTAGAAGGAAGCTGAGTACCTGACGGAATTATACAAACTGAAGCACGAAGAAAATCAGAAATTACAACATAATACAATACAGCACAGGAAACCAAAATGACTACATAATGACAAAGGCCGGTGATAATAATGAGAAATTATTGAGAAAATAAAATATACAACCAACATAAATAGGACAAGCGATGTATGCATTATTGTGAGGACAACACCTGAAAAAATGAACAATAATTAACGACCGATGGCATTGCTCTCCTCTGCTTCCTTATCTATATTGAAATAATTGCTTGTGTATGATCAATCTCTATTTCATGTTGGGATCGTTCACTGAACAGAGTCTCTGTTTCTTCGGATTGTACTCTTGTCCCCAAGGATCGATGCTACTTATGCTTGCTTAATCGAAGAAGTTCTTCGATCGGCTACTTCTTTCATCGTAGGTCGCTCTTTCCCTTTCATATGTAGACATTTCTTCGGCTACAATCAATTTACTAGAATTACATTTTTGTTTTGGAATTAATCAATTTGTTAGATCCTTCATACTGTTGATAGTAAGTTTGCTATTATATGTACCATCCTAAGCATGAGTTTCGTCAAATAAAACCTACAAAACTAGCTAAACTGAACCTGCTAAAAAGAGGAACGAGGTCAACAAGTTTTAAGTTATGGTAGTTGGTTACAAATTGGAAGTACCATAACTTGACCAATCTGACTCGGTGGCACCCTTAAAAAGTACTGAATTTAGATGGATAATTATTTAACTAGTACCATGCATGTGTATTGCAACAGAGATATATTATAGGAGAACAAAAAAAAATTTGTCATACAAAATGACATATTTTTCATAAAAAATGTGGACCAATGATTGAAAATCAACAATCAAAACACCTTCTATGGTCATGTTATGACTTTTGTTATTGTTATAATGGTTATCCTCCTCTTCCTTGGATTTATATAGATTTGTGTACCTAAAATAGATAATAAAATTTTGTTTACTTAGATGAGATCATTAAATGACAAATAAGATTTTTTAATTATATAAAAAATAGAAAGAAATGAAGACATGACCAATCAAATATTAATCAATAATCCAAATATAAAGTTATTTTACATCATGATTTCCCCAAGTCATTCTTTATTATATTTTCTTGTAAATAAATACGATTTGGTTATTCATGATGGAGGCACGAAAATGATGGCATTTGAACCCTCCAATAAATATATGATAGAGGCACAAAAATGATGGCATTTGAACCATCCAATAATTTATTACACTAACTTATAAATTTAGTAATGTAAAAATTAAAATATCATTGACATCTTATAATTTAACTGCTAGATTAAACTCTGCCACCAAGTTTACCTTTGTTATGGACAGCCAGATTAATTTGTATGTAGTTGTGTCCCTCGTACATTACATCACACATGTACATCTAACTCTTTCACAAAGGCTGAGCTTACATACTGCATTTTTGTGCGTGTGTAATCACAAATTTTGTATTATTGAAAGTGTTGAAAAATTATAAATTATAAAATTTCATGTTTCTGATTCAAAAAGTCAGATTTCTTGAAAATTATAAAGTTTTCTTGAAAAATTATAAATTATAAAATTTCTTGTTTCTGCATTTTTGTGCGTGTTTCTGATTGAAAAATTATAAATTATAAAATATTTCATGACAAGTTATAATACATACTACATGTTATAATTATAGGCATAGCATAGTACTCAAGTAAATACGGTCGATATGTATGCATTTTGTTTATTCGATCTTATTGTTGCTTAAACTGTCATAAAATAAGCATAAAGTGTATGAAGTGACTTTAAAAATTAATATCCCGACAAATTTACATAATTTATATTTATAACAATTTTTTAAATATGTAAAAACTACGTGCACAAATTTACTAAGTGAATTAATTAATTAATGTGCCAATGCAACACAAGGCTAGCTTTAATTGGAACAAGTAGTAAGGCCGTCTCCAGGTTAATTAATAGAAACCTCAACTTAATTTTCATCAGAAATAATGAAATATAGATATCTATCTATATATAGCATAGATTTCAGCATCAATATTTTAATTGCTGGAGAGAAATTTCAGAAATAGACTTGTATTTTTGGAGGTCCACTGAAAGTCAAAGAAGCGTTACGAATTGGCAGGTTCCGAAATATAATAGCCTTGTATTTTTGGACGTTCCCAGATAGAATAAGAATAGCCTTTTTTTTTCTTTTTTATATTATTAATTGGAACCACGTCCCCTCATGGGCCTCATGGGCCTCTTCTTTGGTAGCAGAGCTAGATAATTTCAAGGCCCAACAGCCCACCAGTGTAGCCCCTTGTAAGAGTCCCACAGTCACAGATATATATTATGAGCCGAAATTATATTTTGATAGATATATTATGAGCCGAGAAGATGAGAAGCATATATATATATGTGAATATATATAGTAAGTTGATATTTTCCAAAAGTTTTCATTAATGTACAGTACATGTTCTAACAATGAATGAAATTATGTAGTTAGGCCCATATTAAATTCAATTCGGAAAAAGCCCAAACTTAATTTCAAACTGAGCTAGCTAGCTAGCTTTGACCTTTTGAAATTCAACAGAAATAGCCTTACTTAATTGTATATTTGGAGGCTCCCTTACTTGTATTATTATTGGAATTTGGAACCACGTCGCCTCACACACCACTAGCACCACACCATATATGGCACAGTACATGCAGAAGCTGACAGTAACAGTAGGCTGTAGGCAGAGATATTTTGTTTTCCCAAACCATAATTTAAGTGATGGGCCACAACCACTTGCAGAAGCTCAAGGAGGCCGAGAAAGAAAAGGTACGTACATTACATTAAGTTTCATATAATTATTTGATTTTTTTTGCCATCTCTATTAGTTTTTGTTGTTGTTTTAATTTTTTCTTCTTTTTTTGTGGGGGCGCGCGAGATTAATTAATTAGAGTAGGGGTATTTCAACACATTTGTTTTTCTTTAATTTGTTGAAATATATTTTCCACGAAGAACTATACAAATCTGGTATCAAGCCTGGTCATCAGATTAATTGTAATGGTACCACTTCACAAAAGTTTTGGAGGCGTGACAATTTATTCCTTCGTTATATCTGTTGTCGTTGCGATGAAAGTTTTGAGACGGCAGATGCGAAAAAAGAGCATATGGGTAGTAGACATAGCAACCATGTCGTCTGTTCTACATGCAGCCAGGTGGCTCCAAAGGAGGGATCAGCACATATATGTTAACACAGTAATATTTTATTTTATTTTATTTTATTTTATTTTTCTAATTTATTTTGGTTAATATACAGCATCAATGTTTTTGCTTTTTTTTGGCTATTAATTAAAATATATTTATTATTTCATTGGCATTATATCATTTTACAGGTTCCTCCAAGTTTTGGGTATCATATCGGTGGAGCTGGAGCTGACGTATCCAACTAGAAGTTAATTAGATCCATTATCTCTTATTTTTGTCTTTAAGTTTTTAATTTAGTTTTGTATGTTATTGTTGTTGGTTAATGTAGAAGTTACTTCCTGTTGCTAATTTTGGCTTCTTATTTGCATTGATCTTCCGCAGTTATATATTGTTTTATTTGCTATGTTTTTTGTGTTATTCACTTAATTATTAAATACTTTATTCTAAAAGTTACTTGTGTTAGACATTTGTGCCGAATTAAATTTTTTTTAATCAGTTATTAATGTAATATATTCAGTTTTTCCTAGTTATATCAGAACTGAAAAAAAACATCTCGAATTAATTCTGAAATAAAAGACACAGAAATTTCATTAGTAATTAAGACAAACAAACTAAAAATAGACAGTTGTACTTATTTTTTGCACACAACAACACAAGCTGGTGAAAACAAAAACCCTCATTATCAATGGAAATTAACAAATTTAAAGACAGTTTCATAGTTTTAACAGTAAATTCACAAGTTGGTGAAAAGTAAAATCACAGAAGATCACTGGTTTTGGTATTGAATTGCAAACAAATTAAAACCATGTAAGACATTGATGAATTAATCAAAGATTAAATCCTTCACAATCTAAAATTGGACTCAGCATTAACTGTAAATTGTGAAAAAACCCAAAACCCTAATCTCTATTGAATTCATTTTGAACAGGTATGAACCTAAAGACATACATACTGGTCGGTTATTGGATAACAATACAATACTACACATCAATTGAGTTTATATGTATAATTGAATTATATATTTAAACTTATCTCCTAATATGAAATCAACATAAAACATCAAAATATATAACAAAAAACAGTAAATAAAATTATAAATAATTAATAAATAACCTTATAGAGATGCCAGAGATGGAATTTAGATGAAAAGATCTAGAGTCAAGCGAGTTCAACATTTTACTTATATTTTGTAGAACAATTAATAACGACATAAAATATTTTTGTCCTCTAATTTGAAGTCTGCACTAATTTATATTTTTTTTATTTCCAATTTTATCTCTTATTGAGAATTTGAAGGTGAATTTTCTAACGAAAAAATGTTAAAAAAAATCTTTTCATGTACATAAAAAAAATTATTGATGAAAAAAATCAAACTTACAAATACATGTCAATTTAATTAGAAATACAAGTTTCAAGTGTAGTACAGAAAAAAATCAGACAAAATGCTAAAAAAAAATATTATTGAGGAACTCACCCATGAAATTATCTATTGGTAGTTTTCTTGACAATAATCATAGCCACCGTTCTTCAAAAATTTACTCTATGTATCACCAATGCAAGACAATATGACCATTCTCTCTAAATATATAGGACTTTATATGTTAAAAATGGAAACCTTTTTCAATTCTTTATTTTCGATAAACTTTTGATAAAAATACTATAGAAATGTGTGAGAGGTTGAAAAATAGCAACTTCTTTCTAAAATTAACTTGGCATACGTACCAAAAATAATTACATAACAAATTGTACTTGATCTCAGAATGCTCTAATTCTTCTCCAACGCTATTTTACCAGTTGACTTACCTTACTAAACACAATTGCTTCGTTCAAGAGACACAATATAGTATATTTTTATTGGGTTTTATGGTACTTAGGGCATCAGAATTTCAAAAAAAATTACAAGAAAAGTACGAAAGGAACATCGTGCAACTAAAATCAAATCAAAAATTTTATTTCCAAATCAGTAAGTATCATACCTAACTTCTTGTGTTCAAACAAGAAGAAATGTACTTCAGATACAGGGTTGATGTCCCTTCACCCCTTTGTTCATGCTTATGGTGATTGTTGCCTTGCAATGATTTGGTGGTTGATGTGTGCGTGACCTAGAACAACTTGCACCACATTGATACTCCAAGGTGGACGCCCTACACATTTTATTAGGGATCAAAGATCCCTGTGGAAGGAAGATCGTATGGTAAAAATTGAGAGAGCTACACGGATATTAAACTAAAATCCGTGTATGAATAGCTACACGGATATTTGATAATAAATCTGTGTAGAAATAGTAAGAGAGCTACACGGTTTTTTTATTATAAATAGCCGTGAAGAATGGGTAGATAGCTACACGGTTTTGTATCAAATATCCGTGTATAAAGGGTAATGCTACACGGATTGTTTAATAAATAACCGTGTATGACTTGTGAGAGAGCTACACGGATTGTAGTTTAATAAATAACCGTGTATGACTTGTGAGAGAGCTACACGGATTGTTAAGTATAAATTCATGTAGAAAAGGCTTTGTAGGATTTTGTGCAGTATAAAAGGGCCCCTTCTCTTCGAGAGGTCTTCTCCTTCCAGCGCCGTTTTGATCAAGTAATTAATTCTCTCTCTCTGTATTGAACTGATCTGATTTCTGCAAAGGCTAGCAGCTGGAATCTGACATCTTTGAAGTTTTTATTTTCTCCTCTCTATCTTTCTAAGGTTAGTATATATATATTTTCCTTTTCTCTCTCTAATTTTCTGTTCATTAATTATTATTGCTTATTTAGGTGTGTAATATATTCATGCATGCTTGATTTCTTAATTAGATAATGTAAATAATTAGTGTATTGTGGTCCAATAACCGACCTATAGATGCTTTTAGGTCCATGCCCGTTCAAAATTAATCCAATAGGGATTAATTTTGGATAGTCCCCGTTTTGGGACTGCTCTTTGAATATTGTGTCTCATTTAGGATGTGAACACATATTAGCGGAATTTAATTAGTATTTGAGAAAAGTTCGACAGTATTTTCCCTTATTGCTCCTACGAGTATGTGGTTCGTACGCATACTTGGGGAGCTAAGGGGAAATGCTGCTGAATTTTTCTCAAATACTAATTAAATCTCGCTAATATGTGTTCACATATGGAACATACTATTCAAAGAGTGGGTTAGAATTGTAAACCGGCCCTTTGTAAGCCCAAAATTTGGTACAATTTATATGTTGACCATGCATCATTAATTGATCAAATCATTTTTTAATTTAATTTACAGTTGGATCGGAGTTGGATATATGAATTGCGACGTGACAGTGAAAAATATTTGGTTCGCGTTGATGAGTTTATAAAATTTGCTGAGAGGTATAGAGTGAAGAAAAAAAAAAAAAGACATTTTGTATCCTTGTATTCACTGTCCAACAATTCAGCAATATACAAGTTTTTCATCATTTTTCTATTCACTGTCTCGCATCATAAAAATCAACAGTACTGATTTCAGAAATTGTATATAGTCATTGCTTCTCACGTAATGTCAGATATGTATGCCATGCAAAGATAAACCGTTACTAACTTACTAGCAAACTAGCAACCAAATAAGCAAAGCGTGCCATTTTTTGAAATTATGCTTTTGCTTTATATATGACATCACATGCATATAAACATATTCCAATTAACAAACCAACAAGTAAAAAAATGGCATGTATTACATGAATAATGTCTACTTGCTTGGGTATTACCTAAAGTACTTATAGTTCTAATCAACAACTATGGGGTATTACTTCGATGCTCATTAAATTTCAGCACAGCTCAATATTATAAGTTTCTGAAATTGAATGCATAAATCAAGCCAAGTATCGATTTCAGAAATTGGCTATAAAAATTTATGGTCAATAAATTCATATGACATGTCAAGGTTTTATATCTTGCTAGACCATGAATAATCTCAGTTAACATATATAACTCTATTGCTATATAAACATTATGACACGTTTTCATTCTATTACAGAAAAAAAATAATACTAAGAGATAATATAAAAGAGGGCCTAATCAACAAGAAACTTCAACCCTAATTACAGTATAAACTACAATGAAGAAACCGTTCAAGATTAAAATATATCCATAGCTCAGTAAAGAACAAACCAGAATTCCCACAGAACAAGCAGTTTAGAAACTAGGAATCGATTAACAAAATACCCTTAAAAGTTTGGTGTCCTACCACGGGTTTGGGGTCAGCCAAACTGGAGGAGCTACCAGAGGGTGGAAAATTTCAGGGGGGTAATAAGTAGTAATCGTTTTGGTTACATAGTCAAAGACACCAAGGTCACCACACCCAAACTTAGCGGAATATGGACAAGGTATGTCTGTGAAATAGAATGCATTCCCCTTGCACCCCGCAAATTGTCTGGCATCAATAACAATAGGTGAATTTACCCCCAGGAATATTGCACACCCGTCAATATCTTCCCATCCATGCAATTCCTTTCGCTCTAAATCTAGTTCCAGCAGCATGAACTCCTCCGTGTTATAGTGTCCCCTTTCAATTACCTTCTGGAATCTCTCAATAAGTAGCAAGAATCCCTTGAAGCCTACTACATACCTGTGCTGACAAACACATGGCCTGATCTGAGGCTCAATTTCAATCAATTTTGGATCCGATCCCAAATCGACAACATACAGTATATTCATTGCAGATATAACATAGAAATTTCCATTCAGATAAGCAACATCCTTCATCGCTTTACCAGGACCCTTCATCACAGTCCAAGTTGAGTCACCGGGCCTCCAAATAGACGGTGTATTCATTTCGCCAAACAAAATCATTGCCGTAAAATCAGATCTCACCTTTGGATCATGTGATAGGATCCCCTTTAGTACAATCAAACGTTGCATCTCCTTGAATGTGTAATTCCTAGGCCCTTGAGTGTAATCACTCGGAACTTTCTCAATGAGGGTTGTCACATCAACAATGTCACAAAAAGGCGGGAACGGTGGTAGTTCATGGAACTCACGAGTAAATGGGTTGATCAGGATGCCTGTTATTTTGATGTCTATAGCAAAGAGCCACCCATGCGAAGATCCACTGATGTACCGGCCGCATAGCTCGGGAATGTCAATGGAGTAATGCTTTTCCTCTGACAGGCTGTAAAATTTGCGTTTTTTTGTTTCCCGATCCTCCCCAAGTACCAGCCAAGGGAGTTGTGGTGCTGGAGAATGGCGCTTCTGGTTCGCAACGAATCTCCAGTTTTTGCAGACTGCACTGAATCGGTGATGATCTGGCAGTGACAGAAAGCTGGTTATGTGTTCGAGCATGTCATTTGCTAGGTCCGACCAATCTGCCATGACCACAAGATTTACAACCTGCATATTTGTAATGCACAGTCAGGCAGTCTAATTTATAAAACGTTTGTTTTAAGTACAAGAACATTTTTCTCTGCGGCAAGCAATATTCAATAGATCTGTTCAACCCCCTCCAAACCCCAAAAATTAAACCAGCAAGGCTTATCAACAGTATCAATTACAAATAATTACAGATTGATCATGTTCTAAACAAATATAACCAAGAATATTTTGCAACACCCTCGATTATTAAAATACCCATCGCTTTAAGATACAATCCACAACAATAATTACCTATTTTTTCTCATTTAAATTTGCATCATGGTAGGAAACCAGATAGAGTACAAACCAACATATATAACCAATAGAAACGATCTGCTATTTACCAATTAGGCATAAAGTTCTTGACTATTTCAAGAGTCAAGACAGTTTGATATCAGGCGAATGATTGAGATGAAATTGGGACTTTACTAAAAGATCGGCTGAAAGCCAACTTTACTACAAGAATCTGTACTATTCGCGAGGGTAAATATTTGCTTTTTAAATTAAGTATTTCACTATGCGTTTATGGATTTTAAAATTTTAACTCTGTATTTGTTTTTAAAGGACCCTTCGTAACTTAAAAAAAAATCAGGAAATTGAAGATAGATGTGCATATTGGATGTGCTATTTACTTTAGATGGCCAATAATATAATTACAACGTCTTTTTAATAATTAATTGCTTCCATAAAAATTTGCTTGCCCTAGATTTCGGATGGCATGGAGGGTTGGTCCTGATATGAGTTTCATACACCTATGCTTATCCCTTCTAAAATCAACTCGATCTGCCATCAAATTTGTATCTTTTATGTAAAGAAACTTGTGGTTTCAAGATAGAGATTTTAAAAATTCATTACGAAACCACGAACAATCTATCATTTTGATTGATTCAAACCATAACATAAATGACATAAGATATACCTCGATCCGTTGATGTAGTAATCAAGAGTTGAGAATCCTAGGTTGCTCACTTCAATCTTCAATCTTCAATCTCCAAGACTCCAAAGCTTAGCTGAATATGTTTAGCAGTTAAATTGTTTAGTGGAATTTATCTCAACACATGAGAATATATGGTGGGATGAATTGGCCTAAAGCTTAGACGAACAATTCTTAGAGAGAGAGAGAGGTTTCTCAAAATATAATCTCTCTGTCAGTTTTTATTTATAGAATGGCATGACACCTTTATTTAAGGTAAGAGACTATGACATAATTCAAAAATATATAGTCTATTTTTATTTTCATGTATAATTAAAAAATTTATAATCGATATCATCAATTAAAAATTAGCAAAAATAGACTTTCTAATTTATAGAACACCACTACTTTAAATACAATAACATTTTTGTTTATATGCATAGTCAGGCAGTCTAATTTCTAAACCCTCTTCTTTAAATACAACAACTTTTTTTCTCTCCATCAATCAATATTTTGCAATACTTATCTATTTTCACATTTAAATTTGTATAATGGTAAAAAAATTGACCAATTCATACCACTTCAAACTAATTAGGATTTGCACTGTCTGAAAATACTCGCCACTGATCAGAACTAAATTTGGAGGTACTCAAAATCACAAAAGAGCGGTTTTGCCAATGAATCATGAAGTCCAAACAATATTTTTATTTTTAACTTGCAGTTCTTGACAAAAAAAGAAAAAAAAAAGATTGTTACCTGTTATTGAGAAGTGAGAGAATTCTCAAGAAATTTGCTTCAGAGAGAATTTGAAAGAGATTAATTCCTAGATGGTTTTCCCTTGTTAAATTGAAATTGCACATATATAAAGAACTTAGTGCCCTGCAAATTGTTGAATTTATTATCTATTAAGCCAAATTAGGGGAGCTATCAAAGTAAAATTGATGGAATTGGCAAAAACTAATTTTAACTTAATTAAAAAAAAGAGAGAAAAGGTTTTCTTACCCAAGGTTTTGTCCCCGCTTTTTACCTAGCGCTGATCGGATTAGATTTAAACTGTCATTAACGGTAATTAACTACCTCCAGCGGTCCCCACTAATTAACGGCCTTTAAAAACCTTCCTTCCCTGCTAATTTCCATTTTTTTTTAATTCCCTTTTCCCGATCTTCTTCTTTCCTTTTGAAAGGCGATTTCGTGGTGATCTTCTTCTTCTTTCCATTTCTCTTTGCGCTTTCCTTTTTCAGTTCGTGATTCTCTTCCGATTAGGAAAGCTTCAGGAGGCAGATCTTTTAGGGAAGGTTCCGTCGTATTCGTCTCGATCAGTCATTCCTTCCAATTAGGGAAGTACCAGGAGTTCCTTCTGATTAGGGACTGAAGAAAAAATGGAATTTGAGTGAGTTCTTTGCTGATCTATTTACGTTTCGTTCCTTTTATTGATTTGAACTGATCAGGTGTTCCTTTCGGTTAGGGAAGCTTCAGGCGTTCATTCCGATTAGGGATTGAAGAGGAAATAGAAATACAATTTGAGTGAGTTCTTTACTGATCTATTTTAGTTCGTTCCTTCTATTGATTTGAATTAATAATCGCGATTTCCTTCCTTTTATTGAAATCAAAATTACACCGATCTATTGTTTTCTTAATGTCATTTTTTTGATTTGTTTAATATAAGAAATTACTGTATTCGATATTTTGTTTTACAATATTCGATTTAACTTTCGAAAGAAGAACACGACGGAGATTGACGATATTCATCATTTTGGATTTGGATTGAAGGCCAGCAGTGAAATCTAAATTCAGTGAGCTATTTAGTGATTTTAATTTACATGATTCATGCAATAGGTTTACAGGTTGTAGTTAATATAAATAGTTGGAATTATTTTTTTAAAGTCTTTTATGCAATGTTTAACAGTTGTACTGATTTAAAATTCCAGTATTTATCTAGTAACTAAATTTGCATTGTCAGATACCAGTAGCAAAATTTTGTATATTGGGCAATGAGATTTTACCATGTTTTGAAAAACAAATTACAATACAAATCCAATATTAATCCCCTTTTTTCTTTAATTTAACTAAAATATCATGTTTTTAATAGTGAACATATTATTTATTTAATTAGCATATTATAATTTTATTATAATTTTTAATAAACATCATTTATAAAATTAGAATATCCATTAAACTTTGTTTTTTTTCTTATGTTTTATTTCTTATTTGAATTCGAATATATATGTTTCAATTATAATACTATAATAGATATGTTTTTTTTATCAATTTCCTCCACTATCTTACATTTCCTAACAACTTTAAAATTGATTAATTTCATAAGAATATCGTAACATCCCAAATCTTCTTATTTTAACCTCCTTTTATAAGCGCAAAAAACAAATTCGAACCAAACTATAGACCCATTGAAAATATCACGATTTTAACTAATATCACGTGCTAGTTGCAACAAAGCACGTTGTGTATACATAGAAATGAGTCAACATATCGCAGAGTAATATTTTCATCGGCATAACATAAATAAAACAATCCGACTAATTGTATTAGCCTACAATATATCATTGATTCAATAGCCTACTTACCAAAAAGCTGTTGATGCAATTTTGTAACTGATTGATCACTACATTTGATTTGTATTAGTTACATTTTTATGCTATAATTATGATATCATACTGCGGCACTTCATGCATGGGTCCTTCAGTTAATTTTTTTTTTTTTTGAATTTTCATCATGATTCATGAAATACCATACTGAAATTAAAGAAATACTGATACTCAGTAGCTCATTGAACAATTATATTTAAGTATTACAAATACATTAGCCTAATATATTGTTGTATTCACAAATTCTGCTAACATGTTAAAACTCTAGGACCGAGTTACAAATATGCTAATAAAATACTGAAACATACTTTTATATAGTATATAATGTAATTTAATGCAGATTTCTAAAAACTTCAGATGTTGATAATCCCATGCTAAACCTATAGATGATTGTCGCTTGATATATAGCATGTTTTAATGCCACTACCAATTACCGAACCACGAAAGGAACTGATCGGCAAATCTCAACCTCTCTAATTTTTCTAAACATCCAAGACCTGAGACGTACAAAGATATCATCCTTTACTTATATTTGTGGTATACATAGAAGATTAAATTTAGTATTGTGAATTGGTAATATCTTTTACTTTTCTCATACAACATGTTAATAATAACCTACCAAACTTAAAAATGTTTGCTTTATTAAACTAACAATTGGAATGGTCACACAACTTGGAAGTATTTTCATAGACCTGCACTTGGGCCTTACTCCGGTACATAAATTATATTAGGCTCAAGCAAAGACAATCGTAACATAAGAAAATTTCATTACTAGTGCTTTATGAAAATTGTCTTCCAGTTCTATTAATCTGAAACATTCCTTCCTACTAATGATAAAACAAAGGAGAAGGAAGTTCAGATTTCATATAGTTGTCATTTGGATAAAAATAACAATCAAGCTGTAAAGTTGCCTATATATTGTGTATCTCATCCACTACATTGTGTTGGATGAATCTAGAAGAAGGCTCCCTGAATCATGCATGATATTGGAGCAAGTGTTACTTATGGGAGGGGAAGAGTACGACCCTTGTAGCACTCCATGTGCAATCGCCTTGTAAGCGGCCTCTGTCAAGTGGAGCCCATCCCATGATGCGTACTTTGATGGATCCGAACAAACAGTAGAACCTTGGTTTCCACATGATGCAATTGATGAGTAATTGTAAGGGCCTTTGGCCCCGCAACATGCCATTAAAGGGTAACTAAAACCTACACACAAAAAAGTGGCTTAAATAACTAGCTTAAAAATACACATGAGAAGGATGTTACATTTTCGTATAGTGATCTAATAATTGAATATATTGAAATACATTAACTTGCATATATAGCTACTTTAGTGAATGGAATTAGTGCACAAGATAAATAGAAGAACATTCTTTTAAAATATTTCTTATATGCTTGAAAAGTGATTCTTATGTAAAAATATGAGAGAATATATATAGCTCATAAAAAAGAATCAATATCAAGTAATGAATATACTTTCTTTTGTGGAATATATAAGTTCTTTTCCGAAAGCACCATTATTTTTGTTCTATTTTGCAATTATGTTAATTGAAATCCAGAAAGTCGATATCAAATTTTTGAAAACCATAGTGACATACAATAATATGCATAGATAATATTTAAAACAAGATTTTGGTGGCTTGTTTTCATGAAAAAAGGCATTACAGCCCATATTTCTATTGAACTAATTTTTGGTGGCATGTTGAATGGATGGCTTCCTGATATATGTTGATTGCGAAATCTTACCAAATTTCTTTGGATTGCGAAAGATGTTCATGGAAGCTTCATAGTAATCTGCATAGATAATATTCACATCAGGATAGAGAAGCAGAAGCTTTGCAAGCTCGTCTGAAAGCATTGCATTGTGGTACTCGGCAAACTCATTTAAGCGCTTGATACATCCTGTTTTTGGATCATAGTCTTCCTTTTTCTGGCTTTGGAACTGCGTAAGATACCTCGGGATGCATCCTATCGGGAAATTATTTGGAACCAATAATGTTTTGGCTCCATGATTGATCAATTCCTGTATAATTGTATGTTAATTCAGGTCATACATAAGTTTAGCATTGGCATATTCCTGTGCATGTGAAATTATTTGAAACTATGCTAATAAGAGAAAAGAAAAGAAACAATGCGTACAGTGATGGTTAAACTGATGGTTCTGATTACATCAGGGACAAAGATTCGGACTTCATCTAATGTTCTCCCTTGAAACAATGGATAATTGTAGTCGTTTCCTCCTATCTCACCTACCACAAACAGAGCACTGCTCATGATAGACATGTCGCGTCCTGCACAATCAATTTATTAATTAGTGAATTTATTGGTGATCAACACCTGTCTGACTTCTTCTCATTTTCTTCCTTTTTTGCCCTTTCCAGGTCTTTTGGGTAATTTTTTCACTTTCCATTTTATTTGACAATTAAAATACGAGTTAGTTTATAATCCCATTCAATGTTTGACAGCGCGCACTTATTCATTTATTAAGATAGTGGCCTATAAATTTCAACCCTTATATCGCTTTCCTTTACTGGTAGATCTGTTGAGTACTTTTTTCACTTTCCATTGTATTTGACAATTAAAGTACGAATTTGTTTATATTCCCATTCAATGAGTGACAGCGCGCACTTGTAATTCATTTATAAAGTTCAACCATTATGAAACAAAACATGGTTGCTTTCTGTTTATTCATTATAAAATATAGTTGCTAAGAAAGAACTAACAGCTGTCATTATTATAACGAAGCAGGGAGAAAGTCTCAAATTAACTCTTTCAAATATATATATATATATAGACACACACACACGCGCACACACACACACATACATAGATATATGCATACATATACATACATACATACATAGACATACATATATACATATACAAATCCAGTGATTTTCTACCTATCTAAACAAATAGTAAAAAAATTCAAAAAAAAAAAATTATGTAGAGAGATTATGCTGAATGGTTCATACCGACTATTCGAATTTTGAAAATAGAAATATAAGTCCATAGCGTGGTCACATGTATCACAAATAAAGATAAACAAGAGTTCATTCAGAGATAATACCTGATTCTTCCAAGATTGAAGGTAGTAATTTCTTGAACCACTCAAGCTGAGTGCCAAGCGAGTAATCCGTCCTGGACATATCGAATCCCTTGGATTCAAAGAAGGAACTGTTCAGTGCCATGGCGCCACCAACTGCGAAATTCGCACCATGCAGTAGGTTCTTTGTGCTCATTCCTGAGAGATATGGCGGGACAAATGGCAACCCATATGCTTCCGCTAATCAATGAAATATATAAGCCATTCAATCTCTCTGTTTTTTGTTAAAACAGAGCTACTATAAGTTTTCCTTAATTCATTTTCTTATGGAATATCCAACGGCGCCACTCATGACTCATTCATTTCCTTAATTCATTTCCTTGGGTAGCAACTATATTCATTTTACATGTGTGAGGTACTTGTTTGTTGAGTAATTTTATACCTAAATTCATAAGAAACAACTCAGAATAGAAGGAAGAAAGTTATGAGTAAAGTGCACTAACCAATGAAATCGAGAATTAACCGTCCATCGCAGAACCGGCCAGTGGCGCGGCCGAAATAAGTCTCCCCATATGGCAGGTTACAAACGGGTTCATAGCCGTCGCCGATAGACTTGAGGTAGTTTCCAGTGTCACTGATCGAGTCACCGAAGCAGAAAATGCGGGTGAAGCAACAATTTCCATTTTTTGAAAGAAGTAGAAGGATTGTGAGGATAGGGATGTGAAGAGAGAAAAGCAGATGCCCGGGAGCCATGTAAACAATTTCCATTTCTTGAATATTTGTTTCTTAAGAGTTGGTCGGATATACTAATCTGCTTTAGCAAAAAGCAATCAACGATTCCTTGTAAACAAAAAAAAAAAAAGTTTGATGTTTGTGTTTGTTTTATGATGATGGAAAAGGCAGCATCACCTTAAGGGGTCCGGATCCCTTAAGTAACCCAATTTTTGGGTTTTGAATAGGGATCGTCCGAATCGAATCCACTTTAGTTAGATGGTCACGGATTCGAATCGGACAATCCCGTTCCAAAACCCAACTTTTGAGTTACTTCACTGGATCCGAATTCCACCTAAAGTGGCTCAAATTTTGGGTTTAGATCCGAATCGTCTGTATCTGCATTTTTGTTTTATCCTAGTAGCTCATTATTGGAGGGACTAGTTCCATTCAGAATTGTTTAATATATTGATTATAATGGATTAATACGTCATTGTGGATACTTATGTTGAAAAATAAATGTATTAAAATAACTTATAATTTTTTTTATCACTTGACTCTATACTAAATTAATTTCAAAATTTTACATTTTCACGCATCACTTGTAAAGTAGATCGATTTTAGCCATGTAAACTTTATCATGTAAAGTAATAACTCTACTGTTATAAAGTTTTAAGTGTATTTCAAAATGTATATATAATGAGATGTGCATAATTTATGTCTCAGAATAGACTTCTTCAAAATAATTTATACTTTTATAATTAATACTTTATACCACCTGAAAATCTTTCAAATAATATTCCCCTAATATTTGATTGAGTGAATTATTCTTGAGTTGGCATCTTTAACAAATGCATGAGTCCTTTTATCTTTTTTATTTTCCGTACATATTTGTTTTTTAACTATTTAACACGTTTTTTATTATGCCAAGCCGTCGAATTTCTATGTAAAATATTTTTTAATGGAATTTTACCTCCCAAGATTCATCACCAAAAAGAGTTTTCGCCTTCAAAGGCACCTCCAATAAAATGTGCCCATCTTCTAATTAAACGGAATACAATTTTTTTTATACAAACACTCATTCATTTAGAGATTATGCTTTTGGAAATTACAAAATAAGAAGGTATGTAACTTTCAAATTTGTTGAAACATCGTTTGCTTAAATGCCATTATGTGCACGTCACTAAGTTAAAAAATGGATATTTTACCTAACTAGGAAACTAAACTTTTTCCTTGTACAAATGATATCTTTTTAAACTTCAAATAAAAGTTAAATAGAAAAAAAAATATAAATATATAAATTTTACTAAAAAAATTAATAAATGTTTAAATTATTGAAATTTAGAAGGATAAATATGATATTATAAATTTTGGAAAAAAAAAATACGTTATTTTGATGTTTCTAATGGTAAATGTGAAAGTTTGCCTACAATTTATAAAATGGGACGAATAGAACAAGCTTGTTTGCAATAGCATATGGCATTATCCTCAGTCACTTTACGAAAACACCTTGCCCTGATTTCTGTCTGTTCCAATGGAGACGAAGGTAGTTCTCTACCCCATGATGGATGTAAGCCACATGATACCAATGATACAGCTAGCCAAATTGTTCATAAACCATGGCGTCACCGTCGAAATCGCCGTAATCAACCCTCCGATCATGCCGACCGCAACCACTAAACTGATCTCCCAAGTTTCTACCACCTACCCAGAAATCTCATTTAAGCTTCTCCCACCCCTTCCACCTCCCTCTGAATATGCCCTTACTCTAGTGACTAACATGTGTAACCTTATACGATCAAACAACACAATCCTCCAATCTTACCTCCAGTCACAATCAAAGAACTCAACCATTGCCGCCTTGGTCGTTGACTCCTTCTGTGCGGAAGCCTTAGATGTTGCAGCGGAGCTCGGCATCCCAGCATATATATTTACACCATTTGGAGCAAATAGCCTTGCAGTGTTCCTTCGCTTACAAGAGCTAATCTCCACCTTGGACTACACAAAGAAGGATTTTGGAAAAACTCCCATTGTGATACCTGGTGTTCCCCTGTTGCAAGCATCTGATCTTCCAAATGAGTTGCTTGAGTTAGGCAACAAGGATTGTGAGCAATTTATTAATGTGTTTAGGCGAGTGCCGGAGGCAAAAGGCATTCTCATGAACACCATCCAGTCGCTCGAACCTCGGGCAGTGATAAGTTCAAAAGATGAGCTCTGTCTCTTAACCCCTCCAATACCACCAATTTATTGCGTTGGACCTTTGGTCACGGCTCCGAACGAAGGAGATGCACATCCATGTCTTAGATGGCTGGATGCCCAGCCAAAGAAGAGTGTGGTATATCTTTCATTTGGCAGTCATGGAAAATTCTCAGTCGAGCAATTGAGAAGAGCGGTCAAAAGTTCATATGGGTGGTACGCAATCCGCCAAGTAATGACCCAAAAGAGCCATATGACCCACTGGCTGAGCCAGACTTAGATGTATTGTTGCCAGAAGGGTTCTTCAACCGGACAAAGGAACAGGGCAAATGAAAGTCGGAGTTGAGCTCAAAGGTTGTGATGAAGGGTTGGTTTCAAGAGATGAATTGGCTGAGAAAGTGAAATGGCTGATGGAATCGGAAGGAGGTGAAGAGCTAAGAGACAATGTGAGCGCTCATAGAATTAATGGTTTGGAGGCATTGAGAGAAGGGGGCTCATCAAAAGCAGCTTTCATGGAGTTCTTAGAAAATTTGGAATTGCAAAATTCTTAAGGCCAAGTGGTAGTATGAATTAACTTGTTAATTCTCAATTGATCCCCATTATGTCCATGTATCTCCGCCCCTGCTTGTACTCAGTTTTGTTAGTTTTTAATAAAAATCGGTGATCCTTCACTGTTAATAAAAGAAATTGTGATTTATCAGGATAAACAAATTAATAAGTTTAATGCAATACAAAAGCATCATCACTTGGCGGTCTCTGCTAAGGCTTTCAGGAAAACAAAAAACAAAAGCATCATGTATTTTAGCAAAGTTCTTGTATGACCCCTAACAAAGTTCGAATTTTTTTTTATCTATAGAAATTAATAAAATAAGTGGCACGGAAATAAAAAGAGTATCTGATTTCTAATTCAAACATTTGAATCGAACTGAATGATTCTGATTCAAAGTTATATTATGTTTTTCATTCTATAGACTTTTCGAATTTGATGTAAAGTCTTAAGTCACATGAAATCAAGAAGTATTTAAATGGGACCACTGAGTCCGATAAAAAAAAGAGAGAGTGAATTTTGAACCGAACACTGCCACCTGAGATTTTTCTATTTAAAAACAACTCAAAAGCGCTTAAAAGATGGGACCCCAATTCTTATGAATAAATATGGCAGAAACTGATAGGGGTGAAAACGGAGCGAATACGGAGCGGATAGTGGTAAAACCATATCCATATTCCTTTTTAATTTTCCGGATACAGATACGGATCGGATATCAGCCGAATACAGATACGGATACGGATCGGATCGGATATTTATTAAAATAATATTAAAAAATACCAAAGTTCATAATATTTATCTAA
The DNA here is from genome assembly GCA_025461125.1 of Carex kokanica. Taxonomy (NCBI): domain Eukaryota; kingdom Viridiplantae; phylum Streptophyta; class Magnoliopsida; order Poales; family Cyperaceae; genus Carex; species Carex kokanica. Next base: position 299,129 of record JAJGRX010000932.1, read on the forward strand.
TTTTAATGGTGAATAACAATATTTATTCATAATATATATTAAAATATATGATATATATCTACTATTCGGATACGGATAATTGAAACGTAAAACCATATCAGTATCCATATCCACACGGATATTCGGATATCGGATATCCACATCTAATTTTTCGAATATGGATCGAATACGGGTCGGATATTATCCATACCGTTTTCACCCCTACTTTTAATGTATGAAAAATAATAAATTTAATTTGTATATTAAAGAGTGATCGATTTTATATATATGAGTTACAAAGTAAAAAATATTGAATCGATCTTGTGTTTAATTTGAACTGCTGAACCATGTATACGCTTAAGAAAAAAAAAATGTATTAATGTATTATTGTCATTTCTTTTTTACTTGAAATATTGGGGAATCTAGAAATAATAATAAGTTATAATTCTGGGCTACACAGCTGGCAGGCTGCCAAGTGTTATTGTGGACCCATGAGAAGTGGCCCAGTTAGAAAAACATGCAATTCCTTCAAAGGGTATCTGATTCTGAATTCGTATCCTCTGCGGAGTTATTCCCTGCGGAGTCGTGCGAAGCTTTTAATCTAGTCCATTTGTTTTAATCGGACGGACCAGATTAGATCTTGTCCGAATTGAAAATAATAAAAAAAACAAAATTCCCCTGCCCGATAAGATCTGATCTGGTTCGTCCGATCAAAACGAACGGACCAGATTAAAAGCTCCACATGACTCCGCAGGGATAACTCCACATAAGATACTGGTTCATCTCATTCTCAGGTGATTGACAGATTAATTGAGAGTTGCGTGCAAGCCTAATTCATGTATGATGAAATTCTTGCTTACTTTACACATTATTGTAGAAAAAAAAATAGAGAAATATTATAATAATAAGGATAGTATAACTTCAATTTTTTTTAAAAGTGCTAAAAAATATTTGAATATTAAAAATATATGAATTTAATGAAGGAAATTATAAATTTGTAAATCATAATTATGAGGATCTAATCCCTTTTGCCTTCCTTTCCCTCAGCCTGAGTTGATTGCTTATATTGCATAGTACATATTATTTTTCCATTTTCTTTAAGGATATATACTGCTGCAATACACAAATTATACATTTATAATAAAATACATATAAAATTAAAATAAAATATCCTTCCTTCTAATTTATTTTGTAAGAAAATGTTCTTATTATAAGTCCTTCAACTTATTTTTTACTTCTTCATTCCTTTCTCTTTTCCTGCCCATCACCAGCATCCACATTTTTTTATTCACATTTTTCAATTTTAGTTTTTAATTTTCATAATAAAAAATTTATAATCTTCGACATTCCGTTTTAAAAAAAAATAGCTTCCTATTTAAGAATATTATTTATGAATTATTATATTTAAAATCAAATAAAATATGAAATGAATGACACTATTATATTAAAAATAAAATAAAATATCGAATGAATGACACTTTGAAAACTTTCAGTGCAAAATATAAAATTTGTACTTCTGAAATTTTGATTTTGTAATTGGTTCATGTTCCAATGGGAGATATGAAAAAGGTATGACTAGAAAAGTCAAATTTAATAATATGAAAAAAGTATGAATATTGAGCTTGAAGATTTCTAAATATAATATTGATTCAGTTCTATAAATATAATTACGATCAGTTTCACATTTCGAAGAAACACAATATTTTCCATAGTCTAGAGTTAAAAAGAGACGAGATGCATGGGCTAGGATGTCTAATACTATTTTATTATTCATGATATTTAATAATTTCGAAAAAACATATTTTGTACGTAAATTATTTAGGTTTTGATATCACAATTAATATGGAGATTTTGGGTTTATAAATTTTCTTGAATTTATTGGAGTTTATTCGTGATTTTCAGAGATTTATTTGGATTTATTTGGTTTTTTCTTGATTTTATGGAATTTATTTGAATTTATTCGGCGAACTCCAAGGTTGTAAGTGTATTTTTGGAAAGAACATTTTTTCAATGATGTTTTTTGACAAATACAAAGAACATTTTTTTCATTGCAAAATAATTTTACTTCATCCCACTTTCAGAATTAGCGTTTAATTACTTGAAATTAAATTGTGTTGGGAAGCAATGTCGTCAACAGCGTTTTATAAGTGTTGAAAAGATTTGATTTTATGAGACAGGTTTAAATAGTTTTAAGGTTAAAGATAAAAAAAAACAGATTGTGGGATACGTTTGCAAATAGGAAAGAGAATTTAACTTATTTTTTTAGAAATAAAAAAAATGTCGTCTTCCTTTGTACTCCCAGCATGATTTTATTTGCCTCGTGTGCAACCTATTTAAGAAGATAAAAACTAAAACATACAATCTTTAACTATGTTCTTAATTTATCTCAAAGAAAAAATAAAATAAAAACATCAGTAATTAAATTAAAAATGCAAAGCACACATGCATACAAGAAATTTAATTAATTAAGAGAAAACAATGCCAAATATGAAATTGGAGTCTTGGAGCAGTAAAATATGCATTGACTAGAGTCCATGGCTATATCAACAGCATATCACAAGTGAAGGCACATGTTTGCATAAGTTGCGGACCTCATCTTCCTTACCCTCATGGCCATTCTCCACCCATGTCAATTCTCGAAGGTTGGTTAGGTGTCGTAGCCCCTGAGGAACACACAATTCTTTACATCCCCAAATTAATATTGAGTATTTTCAGAATGGGCATGGCCCCCTCCTCAATCTCCCAGTCCTCTAGCACGGTACATTGAAGAAGATACAAATCTTCTAATTGGTTGAAGCCTTTAGCTGAACATCTCATTTTTCGATTAGTTTTGACTCCATGTAGCGCGAGACTCTTGAGACTGTGTAGATTCTCCAGTACCGGCATTACATCTTGCTGGAATTGGCAATTAATAATGTAAAGATAAATGAGGTGAGGAGGTAGCATGATAACATCAATGGCCCTTTCATTAGGAGTCTCCTGACAGTTCTTAGCCCGTAATAGTAGATATTGTAGATTTTGATAAAATGGGTAGTCCCTCATATCAAATATGTCTCCCGAAAAAGAACCAATTAGGTTGAGAGAAATCAGGTTCTTTAATGTGCCAAGGAAAGCGGCAACTACCGTCCATGAACATGATTTGTGCACTAAATCTAATCTACGTAAATTGGGTAGATGAGGAAACCCAGTTTTCCATGATTCATTGGTAGTAACCTTCATAAGCGTTTGCAAATTTGGTAATTCTGTTGATGCTGGTAGTTCTGGATGACAGAATCCAGACGCAACATGCCTCAGTGTCTTGATGTTCCATGCACAATCAGGAAAATTATCTACGAATCCCTCATCACGTAATCTTAGATTGATATTAAGAGTCTGTATACACTTCATAGTGCCTATCACATTCTCCAAGTATCTTTTCCCATACTTGTCATCTCGTCCAGTACACTCTTCACTTAGCTCCCCATCAAGATTCAGATATCTTAGCTGAGTTAATCCCTCAAACATTCTCACATTTATACTATCCATATGGCCAGCTTCAGTGCTTACCACTTTGAGCAACTTTTGCTTAGAACAATTCGGCATGACTTTATGATGAAAGCACAACTGAGTGCGGAGGTTTTGGCTCATCACAAGTTTATTACAATCTGGATGGTGAACTGCCACACGACGCGCCCTACTCAAGCTTTGTTGATCACATTCTGGATGTGAATACACCACAAGAAAGTTGTCCTCCTTGGCTTTTTGGATAGCAAGATCCCGTAGGAGATCGTGAATGTAGCAAATTTTGATAGCACCATCAAGAGATCGAAATCTTACTTGAACCAAGCTCCTGGTATACAATAAAAAAATTTGTTTTAAACATATAAAAACAAATTTGGAGTGCTCATAAATGTCATAACTAAATTATTGGAGCTCACATTTTTATAAGGTAAGTAGTTAAAGAAAGTACTGATTATATATTATAATATTAATTACCATTCATAAATTTTGAGGACAGTAAACATTTCATCAAAAAACATATTAGCTTCAAAAAAATTTAGTTGGAAACTTTATACATAACATGGCTTTAAATTATTATTGTTTTCCTTCTTTTCCTTTTGTTTCTCCTTTAGTGCTCCTTTATTATATTGGATTCCTTTTGAATCCAAATGATTTACTATACGCCTAAAGGATTTTATGAATAAATAAACAAATTGAAACTAGTACTTGTACACAATGATATTAGCACGTTAAAGTAATTAAAATGTGTAAAGCATTAAATTAATAAGTAATACCTCTGCACGAGATCCTCCAAGTAACTCTCTGCAGTTTCTTCCAATGTTCTGTTATCTTCTTGTGGTATGAAGCCCTCTGCAACCCACATTCGAAGTAAAGATGTGGCTTTGATTTCATGGTCTTCGGGAAATGCAGAAAAATACATGAAACATGATTTAAGAGCAAATGATAGATCCTCATAACTAGTGCCTATAATCTCACTGCATTTTTTTCCATCGGTATGCCAACTCATTGTTTGTAGCACCTTACTCCAAGCAATATAGTTGCGTGGCTTCTTTGATAATAGGCCTCCTAAAACCACCAATGCGAGAGGCAACGCACCGCATTTTTGTACAAATCGATCTGTGATATCAGAAAGATTATTAAAAGTACTTTTATAATTTGGATCATGATTTGGAAGAGCCTTTTCCAAGAAAAGGTCTACGCTTAACTCCTTTGATAAGAAGCCAAGTTTGTATGGTTCACATGTGGGATCTGCATCCTTGGCAACTTCAAAGGACCTAGTGGTTATAAGTACTCTACTTCCATTATTTTCGTTTAGGAGTGCTTTTCCAATTTGAGTCCATAGATCGTCTGTCCAAACATCATCAAGGACTATGAGGTACTTTTTGTCTCTAAGAGACTCATGAATCTCGGTAAGAAAATCATTTGATTGTTTGCTTGAATCGATAGGAAGCTGGAGTTGTTTCGCTATTTTTCTCAAAATGTCAATTAGTTCGAACTTTCGAGAAATAGCTACCCATATGCGAAGTTCAAATTGTGTCTTGATATCATTACTGTAAAAATAAAACATTTAAGTGGATTTTAGTATAACAAAAATGTAAAGATAATAGAATAAAAAAAGATTAAAAAAATATATGTGTGTGTGTGTGTTTTGATGGTTAAATTTATGCGTAAATAGAAAATTGTAATTTTTGTTACCAATCTAAAGGGCTATGGTTTAGCTATTAGGTTGGCCGGAGACATCAATGTAGGTTTGAAAATGCAAAAGCTGTTGACGCCATACAAATAGATTTGCACAATATCAATTCGCACGATTCGCATGCAATATAAAAGGAACATAACACGGCATGCCCTCAATGACCTGTTCGGGTTGGGTTGGGTTGGGTTGATAAAGGCTTCCAACAAGAACAATACAATTTAACCCTCAATGGCCTACTTTAATGAAAATGTTACAACCAGAATAATAAATGCATAATTAATGATTATGTTTAGATATGTCAAATTTCAGATCGGGTTGCAGGGGTGCAAACGGACCGGATACGGATCAGATAGTGGTAAAAACATATCCGTATCCGTATTATTTTTTCAGATACGGATACGGATACGGATCAGATATCAAATGGATACAGATAAGGATCGGATATTAAATGGAGACATATACGGATAGGATATTACACGGATGCAAATACGAATACGGATATAATTTGGATTTTACTTAAAAATATGTATCTAATTAAACAACATTCTCTCTACAAAAAACTTAATTCTAAAATAAAAAGAGATAATTCTTCCATTATGGCCTCAATTTTGTTTTTGACTTGTTTAAACCAACAATTGTGCAAAAACACCCTTACTGTTTTCTTTGATTAGAAACAAGGTTATAATAACTCAGATGCACAAGTGAACAAAAAAAAACAGAGGTCTCCACAGGATATTGACATTTTAGAATTAAATTTGGAATTGCACTGTAGAACCGCTTTGTCACATTTTCTCATTTAAGCAACAAGAGCAAGATACCAAAATTTCAATAGTTAATACTTAAAATTAAAGTACCCTACTTTAGCAAAGACAAGAAATCGAAGACAAATTTGATGAGAAATGAAGAAGTCTCTCCGTCAGAGAAGTCCAAGGGGTGGAAACAGAAAATTGGATTTGAGAGAAAGAGTCGGACTGTCAGAGTCTATCTCACAAGAGTTGCGAAGTTTTCTGGATTATCGGATATCCATTATATAAATTTACGGATATGGATAATTATCTGTATCCGAATACGTATCTGCTTTCGAAATAAAAAACATATCCGTACTCGAATCCGCATAGATCATATTCGTATCCGCATTTGTATCCGCAAACTTCCATATCTGAATATCTGAATCAGCAAAAATATGGATCCGGATCCAAACGGATAATATCCGATCTGTTTGCACCCCTATCAGGTTGGGTTCATATTGGATCATCAATATATATATTTTTTTTTAACAGATAAGATTTGATCCGACATGTTTGTTCAAGATGTTCGGTCATGATTGCTTTTGACATATTGCGTTTTTAATTTAATGGTTGTAATATCAATAAGACCATTTGAACGGTCCCGATTTTGACGAATCATATATCAACTCAAAATTTGAGATATCTCAGAGGATGCTTGGATCTCAAAACCACTTCACTCTTCAGAGTCAAACGCTAGATTTCGACGAATTTTATATCACTTAAGGTAACAGAATATTTTTCTTTAGATCCAAACTGTTCAATCAAAATACGCAAGAATATATTAAAGGGACCCCATGCATTTCACCTCGGTCTGATTGGACAGTGCGGATCTAATCGACTGACCAATAGTTAGGATTAGGATTGTAAACGGATATAGATTATCCGATGGATATCCGCTTCGAATTCGTATCCGAATTTAAACGAAACGGATAATTTCAGATACTGATATGGATAATAATCCAATTATCCGGATCGGTAAACGAATTCGGATACGGATAATAATCCGGATCGGATATCCGCACTATCCGTCGGATAACCTGCATCATATCCGGCCTACCCATATTATTTTATCATTATTTTATCATATCCTGCCTACCCAGATTATTTTCTGTATTGCTCCAAATCCGCTTCAGCGCTTCACGTGGGTTGAAATGGCCAGCTCAATAGTATTTGGATTTCATCGTGGGACTAATGGTATATAACCTGTGCTCCGGACCGGAGAAAAAAATTGTTTTTCACTGTTTCAAAAGGCCGTTGGACTAGTGGTATTACTACTTCAACCAATGATCATTTATTAATGATTTGCTAGTGTATGGGTTTACCCAATATTTAATTTTGTTTACTTTTAATCTTAATTGGGTTTTTATTTCGAATTTCCTTGATTTTTTTTGCTCCCAAGTCTATATGACTCAATTATCCGAAAATTATTCGTTTCGTATCCATATTCGAATCCGTATTCATGGATAATCCTCTCTGTATCCATATTCGTTTAAGGTGGATTTGATTTTACATTTTGACATTCGTTTACTATCCGTATTCATATTTGTATGTGCTCATTGAAATGTAGATATGGATTTTACATTTTGACATTTGTTTACTATCCGTATTCATATTTGTATGCCGTGTTGAGTTCGATAATTTGGCAAATCGATTTATAATTTCTACAAATTTAATTATGAAACATATTTCCTAATTTTTGCTAAGCATAAAGTTAAAATCAACACTGGTTAAGTTAGAAAAAAAAATTAGAATACACTAGTTGACTAAAAATATATAAAATTCAACCAAATTTATTGTTGTAAAATAAATAGTGTAATCAATGATCTTAAATCAAACAATTAAATTCTAAACTATTTTTTTTCTAAGAATAAAACAAATATATAGCACATACCAATTGTATACTTTTTGTGCGAGAGTCGTTTTTCCGAGCCCACCAACTCCCCAAATCGAAACGACAGACCGTCTCTTATTGGTCCCATCTAGCAACTCTTTGACAACATGGTCTTGGTGCTCCTTGAACCCGACAACATTGGGATCAATGTCCGGTAGCACAGGTGGCCTAATAGGCAGTTTGAACTCTCCACTGTTCTCACCTAGAGTATTAATTTCATACCTTGATGAAATTAATAGTTTGTCAGAAATAATAAACATAATAAATTAGTTAATTAGTCAAATAATTTGAGTGAATATATTTGAAAATTTATACATAAATTAAATGTTTAGATTTTCTAGAGTTAAGAGAGTTGAAAAATATTAATTTAGTATGAAAGTTTCAGCTACCTTTATTTTCCTCCTCATTCTCTCTTCCACTAAATACACAAAACAAAATACTCTAAATCAAAATTAACATAGGTCGTGAATAAACTAGAGTTCTAAATAACGCGCTATAGTGTTTTCGGACCATAAAAGCTATAGCGCTATAGCGCGCTATTTAGCGCTATAGCCCGCTATTTAGCGCTATAGCGGCGCTATATGGGCATATCGCTGTTTTTTTAACCGTTCCGCTATGACGTGATAAATGCTATTTAAAACCTTTGGAATAAACCAACATATATACCTGCGTCTACTAGCCTCGATCTCATCCATCCTTTTCTGGATCTGAGTTATCTCATGGACAAGTTTGTGTACAGTCGGTATTTTTTTTGTTATCTTCAACTTCTTTTTCAAGGACTCCATCATGCCAGTGGGTTTTTGCGGTATTGGAGGAACCTCCGAGAGAAAGGTGTCAATGACATCTTCTATTAAATGTGCTACATCTCTCACCTCCTTGACCCAATGCTTTTGTCGCTCATCTATTATCTGTTTTTTGTCAGCATCCTTCATGAAAGCCTGAATCCAGCCGAATTCACGGGTCACTGCCTCCACTTGCTTATCGACATCGTATAGGAGTAAAACCTCCTTAACTGCAGCATCAGTGAGCTTGCTCAGCACACAATTTACAATGCTCTCGGCCATCTCTCTTCTGTATTCTACCTGGCAGCTGAAACTAGTGAGAAACCAATAATGTTTGTGTATAATTATGAGAAAGGCGTGATAAAAGGCAAGAGGAATATAAATGCCTCTAATTAACTTGCCGCTGGTTGATGCAATGTTAGATGAGTCAAGCATTAATTGTGAACGAGATAGCATCGGGCCCGAACCGTTAGGCTGAACCGCTTAACAGGCAAAGTACGTTAGTCAATTAATAAAGCGTGTCTTGGATATTTTGTTAGTTTGTTTGATTTTTCTTGTTGTCATCAATTTGATAAGAAGCTTAATTTATTTTATAATTGTGACGTGTGTGTGCATTATTTCCTGGCTTCAACATCAACTATCAAAAGTATTTGACCAGTCAAAACTGGACATGTCCATTTTGAATCGATCTGATCACTATTTGTCATGGATATCGGTCCTTCAAAATCCATAATTTCTTTTTTGTAGATATTATAATGAGTGGCTGAGTTCTTATAAGCATATACAGATTCGAAAAAAAAAATCGGATCCAATATTTAAAGCTTAAAATTATCTTGAATTCAATGGATCCAGTCATCCTGGAACCACAGGAACATCAAGAAATACCACTGAAACACAACAGACCACATAAATTCGGTACTATTGGATCCCAAAAAGGATGAGAGAGGGTGGGAAATAAAAAAGGTTTGGAGCTGGAAAAAAAACAACATATGAAAATAATCCTAACATATGAAAATGATAAATAAAACAACAAAGTCAATTAAGCTCATAGTTTCTTTATTTACCTTTTAATATGCTTGCTGTCACATAACCAAATTCAGTCAAACACTTAATCTTGGACATTAAACAAATAAATTGCTTGGCCTCTGATTCTCCATTATCCAGTTCGTTCTACTTAATTCATTGTTAAGTTTCAAACTTGAGAGCCTTAGAATTTTCAAATTTAACCTCCTATCTCTCAATATTATTGCTCTGATTTTCTCTTCATATCTCCATTCCATTATTAAGCACGTTGGGTGTCCGATCCGCCAACGGCTATGATTGAAAGATTAATTTTTAGATTTAATCTCAGCTCTCCAATCACATAATCTATCTTCTTTTGATTAAATGCATATGTTTTATCTGTAGAAGTTTAAATTTAGCTACAAACATACCCGCCACACATACCGCCACACGATGCGTTACAATTAAAATTAAACACTCTAAAATTTAGCGATATAATTCTCCGTTTCCTTATTTTTTTTGTTTCCTTATTTCTCCCTCTCCAATTGAAATTTTCTATACGGCAGATCACAATGCAAATCAATTTTTTGTTCACTTCCTTATTTCTATACATATTACTGTGATAAATGTAGAATATATTTCTAATTTTGTTTTTTTTATGAAAATTTGTCATTTTGTATGAGAATTTATTTTTGTTATCATATTATATATTCCGTTGCAACGCACGGGCACGATACTAGTAATACACTATACATGGCCGGTGTCGCTAGTAAGAGCATGTATGCCATACAGTACAAGTGTTATGGTGGTGATATTGCCTCCCTTCAGGCACATCTCCCTCTTTCTTCATCTCCTTCATACTTCTTTTATATATATACATATATTTTTACAATGAGCTGTTGAGCACCAAAAATTTCAAATAGAATTAAGGGATCTATTTCGCTGTTGAACTGTTTGTTCTTTGGCATTTTAATGAGTGTATTTAGTTTTCCTGCCAAAAAGAATATAATAAAAGATGCATGACCCCAGTACAGCGCATAACATTTATTCCTCTTGGTACCAGTAAACGGTGTATGGAATGGTGTAGAATATATCCCTGGTACAAGTCAGTAACACTACAGTGTTGAATCAAGCCTCAGAGGATTGTTTCCAAATGGTATTCTTTACTATTTAAGAAAATTAAATATAGCTGCATGGTTTGAGTATATTTGAATTTGAATGTAGAATGTTGAAATTCCTATTCCACAACCAAAGAAAGATGAGGTGTTGGTTAAAGTAGAAGCTTCAACCATCAACCCGGCTGATTGCAAAATTCAAAAGGGGAAGCTTCGGCCCATTTTGCCATTTAAATTCCCCTTCACCCCCGGTAAGCACAAGTACAGTATTGTAAAAGTCAAGTGGTGTTCTTACAGAATTCGCCTAATAAACAAACATTGCATCTATTTCTGTAATAGTTACTCACATCTCTGGTCAAGTGATTCAAATCGGATCTGAAGTAACTGCATATAAAGTTGGTGACAAGGTTGTATGCAGGCTCGGTTTTGCGGTATGTAATACTTAGCTAAAAGATGGTTTTTATCACTCCAACTGCCACATAAAAAATTAATTGTGATTTTGTGATACTGATTTTTCATTTCTCTTAACTTTTAATTGGTTTTCTTTGTGTTCAATTGCTGATATTGGTACAGAAATCAAGCGGACTTGCCGAGTACGCCGTTGCTTCCGAAACAGAGACTGCTCTCCGGCCCGAGGAAGTGCCTTCTGTTAATGCTGCTGGGCTCCCAGTAGCTGGCCTGACGGCACTGGAGTGTCTCCAAATGATCGGGACCAAGTTCGATGGCACTGGAAAGGGGGCAAACATACTCATCACAGCCGCCTCGGGTGGTGTCGGGTCTTATGCGGTCCAGCTGGCGAAGCTGGGGGGCCACCATGTTACAGCAACTTGTGGTGCCAGAAATGTTGATCTGGTGAGAAGCTTGGGCGCTGATGAGGTTCTCGACTACAAAACCCCTGAAGGTAATTAACACTATGGTGTTTAATTTTTACAATTATGCCCATAACATTACTTATATGACCATTTATTGAAATTTAAGTCTCAGGTAAGCCTTGATTAGGCTGAAGGCAATATAGCAAATAGATTGTGTACAGCACCCAGTATAATTGCAATTAATTGAAGTCACAGTGTTTAACTTGAAAATTTGAGTTATAATTGGTACCAGTATAGTGCAAATTCCACCATATTAATTCAAAATCTTGATTTTAGGCTACAATTACCAGTAATTATACCGTTTGCCAATTGGGACCAAATGCAATCAACTAACAAGGACTGGATCAATAATCGTTTGTACTTTGATAAATGAATTGTTCTAAGAAAAATAAACCTAGTAATTTGCTTTTAAATATAGGTCAAAACCTGAAGAACTCATCTGGCAAAAAATATGACTACATCATAAATTGCGCCCCAGCAGTTCCATGGAAAACACTTAAATCTAGCCTAAGCAACGAAGGTTTGGTCATGGCGGTAGCGCAGCCTAATTTTTCAATCCTAATGGCGTTTATTTGGGGGATCTTCACCTTCTCAAAAAAGAAAATTAAGATCATAATTGTGTCTCTGGGAAACAATGATTTGCAATTTCTAGCTGAGTTGATGCGAGAAGGGAGGCTTAAAACTGTTATTGATTCAAGAGGCATGGGCTAAGTGTGTTGATGGCCATGCAACTGGCAAGATTATAGTAGAGATGTAATATTATTATATGTTCTTTTAATATCATGCCATATGCTATCCTGCACATAATATTTACAATTCTCAATAAAATTCTGATGTTAAATCTCTCAAGTGTACACGTTTGATCACACGGCATGAAATATTTAAGATCCCTGAAACCATAACGACTTAAAAATAATTCATTTTTATTATACAGAGGGTGAAACAATTTTAAGATCCCTGTAAAGTCATCAATTTCTAAAAAAGAAATAATTATACAGATGGGGTGAAACAACCTGTCGTCAATACTTTATATATAAAAAAAATCAGAAAAATATGGCGTGTTGTGTTTCCATGTCATATTGTTGTCAAATTCAACTTTAGAGTGTTTTCAGATACCGTTGTACAAATTTAAATATTAGAATTTAATATCCACAACTCTTTGACATCACTGGTGTCTTTTATTAATGGAATCTAGGAGCTAGACTCCCACATTTCTTCTCAAAAATAAAATTACCTACATGTGGGCAGGAGCAGATCTTAGTGTAATTCAAAGGCGTGGCTAAGCCACCCCATGATTCTAATTTTTTTAATTATGTATATAAAAATTTAATTGGATTTTCTATTTTCTTCAGTTTTTATATAGCTTAGCCCTCATAAAATGACAAATGTTTACTTGTAGTCTAGTTCCGCCCCTGCTTGTGGGAACACAATATTATAACTTTTTTCCATCATGAACTGCACAAGATAACTTATATCCTCCCCGATACCCTTCTTTTAGAATTAGTGGATCCGGACGGTCCTTTTAACTTTTGCACAAATCTCAAAGCACAAATAATATTGGCCCCTTGCACTATCTCCAAATAGACACTGGATTGAGTGAATCTGGACCATAAAGTTGTGGGCCCCACAATCCAATACTTGAGAGAATACTTGTCCCGCACAAGATCGGCCCTAATCAGCTTATAGTAAATCAACTGCAAATACATTTTTTATATATAGATATCAGGAAATTAAATTTTACATAATGCCCTCCTTTTTCAAAACATAGAACAAAATACCCTCTCAAAAAATTTAGCAAAATGCCCTTGTGGACCCCATGTTTTCCCCCTCTTCACCAAAACGGACTCTGCTCCTTTTCTCTAAGAAAAGCAAGGTCCTACTTTTCTGATCCCAACCATTCAAATTCGTTGAGATTTGTGCATGAATTTTTTTTTTTATCGAGATTCGCGAATGAAAAATTTTGAATGATTGGGATCGGAAAAGCAGGACCCTGCTTTTATTAGAGAAAAGCAGCAGAGTCGAATCCATCTTCACCTCTCTCCCACTCCTTTCTATTTACTCTCCTTCATCCATAACACATTTTTTTCAAAGTTTTCTCTCATGACATTTTTTTATCCAACCCAAAAATGAAAATAATATTTTTGAAATTCTTTTGATTTTCACATGTTATATTATCGACTAAAACTGATGTGTGTGTAGCTGACACTTAAAAATAAATTTCAATTTTACTATATCACGCTAGAATTTCTTTTTTCTGTTCTCACCAACATGGTTATATTTTAAAAATATTGTTCTATAAAGAACTTAATTATTTTACCACATCGGTAGTTAGCTTATATATATTGTGTATTTCATGTTTTGGTTGATTAAAACATGTTTCCAGCATGTTTGCTTGAAACAACTAGAAAAAGATTAGTAAAAATATCTTATATTCTATAAGCTCAATTACTTAAAAATAACTATTAAATACTTACACATATGTATATAAAATATTGAATATATGGTCCATGATATGTTAATGGAAAATATTAATTTGTTATTGGGAGAAGGAAGAACATTTGCAAAAGCAATGAATATAAAATGAAAATAGATGTCTAGTTGGAAAAGAATTAGCAGCAAACTATTGAAAAAAAACTTTACATTTATAAAAATTATAATTACATTGTTCTTGTTACACAAAACTAAAAAATATTTACATAACTAGTGAGTAAAATTTTGAAATATGTGTAAAATTATAAAACATAATAGATAAACGTTGACGTGTACACAATAAATATTAAAGGAACTGTAAATCTTGAAATGTTATAATGACATTGTACTTGTTAAATCGGACAAAAAAGGAAAAAAATTACAAAAAGAAGATGAATATATATCGAAATAATTGGGAATGCTAACATTAATTTCGGTTATTTTCATATCCGACCAGTCATCCATAGATAAAGTATATTCTCTGCAACAACAAAAAAAAGACATACAACCTTCCTTTCTGATTTTAGCAAATAAAATTTTACACAGAATTTTTATTTCTAAATCAGTTATAATAGATAAAAAATGATTCAAATTGTGAATGAGATCACATTTGTATTTTTTATTTAAACAAATAATAGAGGGGAGTAAATATGGAAAGTAGGAGGAAGGTGAGAGAGGGAAAACATGGAGCTCACAAGGGCATTTTTTAAGAATTTTAAGAGGACGATATTTTGTTCTATGTTTTAAAAAAGAAGGGTATTATGTTAGATTTCCGGATTTATTAATTATTTGACTTTCATAATTGCTAGATACAATTTCTATTCTTTTTATTTTGTATTAAATATGTATGAAAATTTTGGACCAATTACCCATCACTATAAACAGACTAGGAATAAAGTTGATTTTACTTAACTTTAGAATGATGGCCGTCATTCTTTTTATTATAGCGTTAGGTTGTACTATTAATTTTTTAATCATAAGTTGATCGACTATTAGAATTATTCATCAAAATTGGCATTCATTATGTTTTTTAATGATCAATTCACGTTTAATCTATACAAGTAATAATATCATTTTTCTTTAGTGATTTTTGTAAAAATAAAGATAAAATGTTAATTGTCAAAATAACTTTTTTAGAAGTAGAGTGTCAATAAAATTTGTGGAATTGGATAAAATAAATCAATATACACAATGTTGATTATTTTCATAATAATAAATTTTTCACTCTTGTATTTTTTTTAAATCTTAAAGATGTAACAAAATACAAATAACGAATACTGCAAGAATATTTATTTTTAAAATCTAACTTTTAAGGAAAAAAAATCATATAATAATAATGAGAGAGAAACAGATTTTGAATAAAAACAACATATTTTATAAACAAATTAGATAATGTAAAGGAAACCAATGCATAAACCAATGAAGAATAAAAATGAAGCAATGTTATCAGAATCGGATGCAGCTAAAGTATGTTCCTCACAAACATCAAACGTATAGTTTGGTGCTGTTATGTTGCTTATTACTAAATTAGTTTTAGTTCAGACATTTCATCAAACAATTTGAGGGCATTTCAATTGTTCAATACTACAATGAGGAAGGTTAGGTCCGTTAAGATTCGATGCCAGATTACAAGTGGCATTTCAATCCTTGCATAACTGACCCAGCTTTGGTAAGATTATTGGCACCAATTGGAATTGTACTTTCCAGGTCCGGATACTAACAAAATTTCACTTGGGAAATTCATCATACACCTTCCATGCACTGCAATAGCTATTACAATTTCAAACAACACAGAGAGAAATTAAACCAGAAGCTATTACAATTTCTCTAAACCATTTAGGCTATGAAAGTTATTTTCCATGCCACTGGTACTAAGGGTCTTGTTAACAATTCTAATAAAAATTGGGGGTCTGTTCTGTGCACTTTTACAATTTTCTCTTGTAAAGGGATTCAATTGAAAATATTCATAGATTTGTGCTATGTCTGGCAGCCGAGAAAGGAAAAGAAGAGAACATTTTGAAATTTGGGTATTTTTCAGAGGCCAAGTCCAACTTAGGATTAGATGGTCATATTTGCAACTGTATGAGTATTTATACAGTATCGGTTTGTTATTGTGTGTCATATATAGTTATTAATCAATTTATGATTTTTTTAACAAATACAAAGAACAATTTTTTCAATGAAAAATTATTTTAATTGAAAATATCCCCTATTTGATTTGATGGGACACGTTTAAATATTTTTAATGCTAAAGATAAAAAAAATATCAAATTGTGGGACGTTTGAAAATAGGAAAGAGAATTTGATCATTAATTAGAGTATCTACATATCTGGTACTATGAGAGTTTCTTATCTGATGTGGCAGTTTCTAATCTAGTTTCAGGAATGTGGGAGAGTTTCTTATTTAGAAACTATGTATGAAAGTTTCTTATTAAGAAACTGTTTATAAACTCCACGATGGTCAAATAATTGGCTCAAATTATTTCTCCTTATTAATTTATTGCTGACGTAGCTTAATAAAAACTCTAAAATTAATTTCAAAAATATGAGAGTTAGAAACTTTAGAGACCTCAATTTCTAAAAAGTAGTTAATAGTTATTTAGAAACTCATTTGAGTTGTTGGAATGTAGATGCTCTTACTTTTTTTTTGAAATAAATTTTTTTCGTTATATATATATATATTTTTGTCAATCCTGTATACTCCATAATTTTGTACACTTCGAGCATGATTGTATTTTCCTTGTGTGCAATCTATTTAAGAAGCTAGCTATAAATGTGGGAAATAAAACATAGAGCATGCCCGCCCTTGGCTACGTACAAAATAAATACAAACTTGCCATCTTGAACTATGTTCTTAATTCATCTCAAAGAAAAAGAAAATAAATACATCAGTAATTAAATTAAAAATGCAAAGCACACATGCATGCATACAAGAAATTTAATAAAGAGAAAACAATGTCAAATATGAAATTGGAGTCTTGGAGGCGTAAAATATGCATTGACCGGAGTTCATGGCTCTATGAATTGTCAAATTTAAGTGAAGGCACATGTTTGCATAAGTTGCGGACCTCATCTTCCTTACCCTATCCACCACAATTGTTGAAGGTTGGTTAGGTGTCGTAGCCCCTGAGGAACACACAATTCTTTACATCTATCAATCCAGAGTTCTTTAAGAATGGGCATGGCCCCCTCCTCTATCTCCCAATCCTCTAGCACGGTAATTTCAAAAATCCACAATTGTTCTAATTGGTTGAAGCCTTTAGCTGAACATCTCATTTTTCGATTAGTTTTGACTTCATCTAGTTGGAGACTCTTGAGGTAGTGTAGATTCTCTAGGACCGGCATTACATCTTGCTGGAATTGGCAATTACTAATCTCAAGATGAATGAGGTGAGGAGGTAGCATGATAACATCAATGGCCCTTTCATTAGGAGTCTCCTGACAGTTCTTAGCCTCTAATCGTAGATATTGTAGATTCTGATAAAATGGGTAGTCCCTCATATCAAATATGCCTCTTGGAATAGATCCGGTTAGGCTGAGACAGATCAGGTTCTTTAATGTGCCAAGGAAAGCGGCAACTACCATCCATGAACATGATTTGTGCTCTAAATCTAATGTACGTAAATTGGGTAGATGAGGAAACCCAGTTTTCCATGATTCATTGGTAGTAACCCTTGTAAGCGTTTGCAAATTGCGTAGTTCTGTTGACAGTGGCAGTTCTGCAGCACGTATTCCAGTGTTGACATGCCTCAGAGTCTTGATGTGCCACACATTATCAGGAAAATTATCTACGAAATGATAACGTGATAGTAGACTTAAATGAAGGGTCTGTATACACTTCATGGTGCCTATCACTTTCTCCAAGTATCTTTTCCCATACTTGTCATCTCGTCCAGTACACTTGTCACTTAGATTCCCTCTAAGATTCAAATATCTTAACTGACTTAATCCCTCAAACATTCCCACATTTATACTATCCATATGGCCGCCTTCAGTGCCTACCACTTTGAGCAGCTTTTGCTTAGAACAATTCGGCATGACTTTATCATGAAAGCACAACAAAGTGCGGAGGTTTTGGCTCATCACGAGTTTATCACAATCTGGATGGTGAACTGCCACACGACGCGCCCTACTCAAGCTTTGTTGATCACAATCTGGATGTGAATACACCACAAGAAAGTTGTCCTCCTTGGCTTTTTGGATAGCAAGATCCCGTAGGAGATCGTGAATGCAGCAAGATTTGATAGAACCATCACGAGATCTATGTTTTACTTGAATCAGGCTCCTGTTATATATACAATAAGAAAATTTGTTTTAAACATACAAGAACATCCGTTTTGGAGTGTTCATAACTGTCATTACTAAATTATAATGGAGCTAGCTTAAGAAGTTAAAGAAAGTACTGATTATGTATTATTATATTAATTAACACTCATAAATTTTGAGGACAGTAAACATTTCATCAAAAAACATATTTAGCTTCAAAACAATTTAGTTGGAAACTCTATACATAACATGGCTTTAATTTTTTTTCCTTCTTTTCCTTTTATTGTTAGAAATTTATTTTGAAAACTCAAAATTTATAGAAATAAATATTTATTTTGATCCAATTTCTACATAGAAGCTCATTATCCACCGCCACATAAAATCGAATGAAATATATATTAGATATGAGTTGCATCCGTGGCATCAATGCTACACTCAAAATTCTTTGTTACTCGTTTTAATCAATTTAAAAATAGTGCCAGCAGCTTGCACAAGCAATTAAATCAATTTCCGTTTGAACTATGCATATGATGACCATTCATTCAAATTTTTCAAATTTGACCGTTTCATTTTCATTCAATAATAAAAAAAACCGGTACTGGAATGAACATCAGTTTAGTTGTCATGAACGTATAAATTTATTGTTGTTTATGATATTTGCCTATAAATAGCACATGATATTTGAAGAGCAAATTATTCATCTATCCAACAATTCACATACTCTCTTGTTATTCAATAGAACCATCACGAGATCTAGATTTTACTTGAACCAGGCTCCTGTTATTCAATAACAAAATTTGTTTTAAACAGACAAGAATATTTGATTTGGAGTGCTCATAAATGTCTTAACTAAATTATTGGGGCTCACGTTTTTCTAAGGTAAGTATTTAAGAAAGTACTGATTAAGTATTATAATATTAACATTAATAAATTTTGAGGATAGTAAATATTTCATAAAGAAAAATATTTAGCTTGAAAACAATTCAATTGGAAACTCTGTGCATAATTTGTACGTGCTGATTGCATTGCGCTTTATTTTTATTTGTTTTTTTCTTTTTCCTTTTTGTTTCTCCTGTAGTGCTCCTTGTATTGGAATCCTGTTGTATCCAAATGGTTTAGTATACGCCTAAAGGTTTTTATGAATAAAAAATAAATTGGAACAAGCACTTGTACAATGATATTAGCACGCTACACTAAAATGCGTAATACATTAAATGAAGAAGTTATACCTTTGCACGAGATCCTCCAAGTAACTCTCCGCAGTTTCTTCTAATGTTCTATTATCTTCTTGTGGTATGAAGCCCTCTGCAACCCACATTCGAAGTAAAGATGTGGCTTGGATTTCACAGTCTTCAGGAAATGCAGCAAAGTACATGAAGCACGACTTAAGAGCAAATGATAGATCCTCATAACTAGTGCCTATAATCTCGCTGCATTTTTTTCCATCGGTATGCCAGCTCATTGTTTGTAGCACCTTACTCCAAGCAGTATAGTTACGTGGCTTCTTTGATAATAGGCCTCCTAAAACCACCAATGCGAGAGGCACCGCACCGCATTTTTGTACAAATTGATCTGTGATATCAAAAAGATCATTAAAAGTACTTTTATTTGGATCATGATTTGGAAGAGCCTTTTCCAAGAAAAGGTCTATGCTTAACTTCTTTGATAAGAAGCCAAGTTTGTATGGTTCACACGTGGGATCTGCATCCTTGGCAACTTCAGAGGACCTAGTGGTCATAAGTACCCTACTTCTATTATTTTCGTTTGGGAGTGCCTTTTCAATTTGAGTCCATAGTTCGTCTGACCAAACATCATCAAGGACTATGAGGTACTTTTTGTCTCTGAGAGACTCATGAATCTCGGTAAGAAAATCATTTGATTGCTTGCTTGAATCGATAGGAAGCTGGAGTTGTTTCGCTATTTTTCTCAAAATGTCAATTAGTTCGAACTTTTGAGAAATAACTACCCATATGCGAAGTTCAAATTGTCTCTTGATATCATTACTGTAAAAATAAAACATTTAAGTGGATTTTAGTATAACAAAAATGTAAAGATAATAGACTCAAAAAAGATTAAAAAATATATATGTGTGTGTTTGATGGTTAAATTTAAGCGTAAATAGAAAATTGTAATTTTTGTTACCAATCTAAAGGGCTATGGTTTAGCTATTAGGTCGGCCGGAGGCATCAATGTAGGTTTGAAAATGCAAAAGCTGTTGGCGCCATTGCGCCATACAAATAGATTTGCACAATATCAATTCGCACGATTCAATTTACACAATGGGTTGGGTTGGGTTGATAAAGGCTTCCAACAAGAACAATACAATTTAACCCTCAATGGCCTACTTAAATGAAAATGTTACAACCAGAATAATAAATGCATAATTAATGATTATGTTTAGATATGTCAAAATTTTGGGTGCAAACGGATCAGATACGGATCAGATAGTGGTAAACTCATATCCGTATCTGTATTATTTTTTCAGATACGGATACAGATACGGATCGGATATCAAACGAATACGGATACAGATCAAATATTACACGGATACAAATACGAATACGGATATAATTCGGATTTAATTAAAAATACGTATCTAATTAAACAACATTCTCTCTGGAAAAACTTAATTCTAAAATAAAAGGAGATAATTCTGCCATTATGGCCTCAATTTTGTTTTTGACTTATTTAAACCTACAATTGTGCAAAAACACCCTTATTATTTTCTTTGATTAGAAACAAGGTTCTAAATTCTAATAACTCAGATGCACAAGTGAACAAACAAAAAAACAGAGGTCTCCACATGATAATGACATTTAGAATTAAATTTGGAATTCCACAGTATGTAGAACCGCTTTGTCACATTTGATGATATAACAAGAGCAAGATAACAAAATTTCAATAGTTAATACCCAAAATTAAAGTACCCTACTTTAGCTAAGAGAAGAAATCGAAGACAAATTTGGTGAGAAATGAAGAAGTCTTACAAAATTTCAACAAGGAAGTCTCTCCGTCAGAGAAAGAGGGGAAACAGAAAATTGGATTTGAGAGAAAGAGTCTCACAAGAGGTGCGAAGTTTTCTGGATTATCGGATATCCGTTATATAAAAATTTACGGATATGGATAATTATCCGTATCCGAATACGTATCCGTTTTTAAAATCAAAACCATATCCGTATTCGAATCCGCATAGATCATATATGTATCCGCATCTGTATCCGCAAACTTCCATATCCGAATATCTGAATCAGCAAAAATCCAGATATTATCCGGATCCGGATGGATAATATCTGGCACCCCTATCGGGTTGGGTTCATATTGGATCATCAATATTATATTACTTTTTTGAACAGATAAGGTTCGATCCGACATGTATTGTTCAAGATGTGTGGTCATGATTGTTTTTGACATATTGCGTTTTTAATTTAATGGTTGTAATATCAGTCAGACCATTTGAACGGTCCGGATTTCGACGAATCATATATCAACTCAAAATTTGAGATATCTCAGAGGATGCTGGATCTCAAAACCACTTCACTCAAACACTAGATTTCGACGAATTTTATATCACCTGAGGTAACATGATATTTTTCTTTAGATCCAGACCGTTCAATCAAAATACGCAAGAATATATTAAAGAGATCCCATGCATTTCACCTCGGTCTGATTGGTCCAGATTTTGATCAGACGGTGCGGATCTAAACAGAAATATTTTGTTGCCTTGAAGGATATGAACTCGATTCTGACTTGACTGACCAATTTGACCCTTTTGTTCAGTCAATTATTGTCAGCCTTGCGATGAATTGTGTTAATACATACTTTTCTTATAATTATATACAATTGATTTACTAAAAATTAGAAATTATATGGACTTGATTTAATGAAATTTAAGTTTTCACTTACAAAACTAATTATATGAGACAGTTCACAGTTGTCTTGTAAATCATAAATTTATCAGATAATTTGTTAGAAAATTGTAGTACGTGACTGAGTGAGTGGGTTCGATTATTTGGCAAATTGATTTATAATTTTTACAAATTTATGAAATATATTTCATAATTTTTGTAAAGCTTAATGTTAAAATCAAAACTGGTTAAGTTAGGAAAAAAAATTATAATACACTTGTTGACTAAAAATATATAAAATTCAACCAGATTTAT
Organism: Carex kokanica; assembly: GCA_025461125.1. Taxonomy (NCBI): domain Eukaryota; kingdom Viridiplantae; phylum Streptophyta; class Magnoliopsida; order Poales; family Cyperaceae; genus Carex; species Carex kokanica. Next base: position 321,650 of record JAJGRX010000932.1, read on the forward strand.
ATTCTTGTAAAATATAGTGTAATCAATTCTTAAATCAAACAATTACATTCTAAACTAATTTTTTTCCCAAAAAATAAAACAATATATAGCACATACCAATTGTATACTTTTTGTGAGAGAGTCGTTTTTCCGAGCCCACCAGTTCCCCAAATGGAAATGATGGAACGTCTCTTAATAGTCTCATCCAGCAACCCTTTGACAACATAGTCTTGGTCCTCCTTGAACCCGACAACATCAGGATCAATGTCCGGCATCACAAGTGGTCTAACGGGTAGTTTGATCTCTCCACTGTCCTCGCCCAGAGTATTGATTCCGTACCTTGTTGAATTTAATAGAAGTAATAAACATAATTAATTAGTTAATTAGTCAAAAAATAGAGTGAATGTATTTGAAAATTTATACAAATTAAATGTTTAGATTTTCCAGAGTTAACAAAGTTGAAAAATATCAATTTAGTATGAAAATTTCTATCCCTTATTTTCCTTCCTTATTCTCTCTTCCATTAAGTATACAAAACAAAATACACTAAATCAAAATCAACATAGGTCGTGAAGAGACCAATATACCTGAGTCTGCTAGCCTCAATCTCATCCATCCTTTTATGGATCTGAGCTATCTCATGCACAAGTTTGTGTACAGCCGTTAGTTTTTTTGTTATCTTCATCTTTCTTTTCATAGACTCTATCATACCAGTGGGTTTTTGTGGTTTTGGAGGGACCTCCGAGAGAAAGGTGTCAATGACATCTTCAATTAAATAGGCAACATCTCTCACCTCCTTCACCCAATACTTCTGTTTTTCATCTGTTATTTGTTTCTTGTCAGCATCCTTTAGAAAAACCTGAATCCGGCCGAGTTCACGGCTCACTGTCTCCACTTGCTCATCGACGCTGTATAGGAGTAAAACCTCTTTAACTCCAACATCAGTGAGCTTGTTCAGCACAAACTTTACAGTGCTCTCAGCCATCTCTCTTCTGTATTCTAGGTGGAGCTGAAACCAGTGAAAAACAATAATGTTTGTGTTATGAGAAAGGAATTACAAAAGGAAAAGAGAAATATATATGCCTCAACTGGCCTCTGGTTGATGCGTGGCAATGTTGGGTAAGTGAAGCATTAATTGTTTCTAATGGCCAAAAAACTAAAATAAGATAACATACAATACAAGACCAATAATCTTCATTTAAAGTAGTATTTTGTACCAATTGCATCCATTACCAAATTTTAATTTTAATTTCACGACACCAACCTCAGCCAACTTATTTTCTCTCTCTCTCACTCTCTCTGCAGTCCACGTTGAAAAAAAACACAAAAACAGCTAACAAATAAGTTCTTCACCTTGAAAGGGACCGAGTAAAGACAGTTTTGTCAAGCATAAAATTCAACAAATCGCACAACTGATAAGAAACAAAAGCGAAGGTATTGCTTACCAGTAAAAAGGGAGGGGATGAATACTGGGCAAAGGGGTGTCAATGGAGAGAGTATCTCGGTGCAATAGTGGTAGAGCTGTCGGATTGGAATTTTGGTTACTAGAGCGCCACCAATTTTCACCGGAGATATTTTGTCCAATACCTCTCAGCTATCTATTCTAGTGAGAAATATTGGTGTATTATATGAGAAAGGCGTGATAAAACGAATAGGAGCAATGTTCAGTAAGCAAAGCATTAATTGTTTTCACTTTTCAAGTTGTTAGTTTTCAATGAATATGTGAAGGTGATAGCATCGGGCCCCGAGCCGTTTTCAAACAAAATTTGTCTTGGAATTGAAAGGATTTCTTAATTTTCTCCGTTCCATGAAGAAAGGACATGTCTAGTCAACTTCTGAAATCACAAGTGATTGATTTCTCCAGTGCTTTGTCAATCGGAGAAAATGAACAAGGAATCAATTGTAAAATGAGCCTAACGTGCTCTTAGCAATTACTGCTCGGGACCCGATGATATCACGTTCACATATTAATTAAAAACTAACAAGTAGCCATTAATGCTTCGCTCATCCAAAGGTTTGGTCCGTTAAGATTCGATATCTGATTGCAAGTGGCATTTAAATCCTTGCATAACTAACGGAAGTTTGATAAAACTGGTACCAATTAGAATTATATTTTCCAAGTTGAAATACAAATAAAAATTTCACTTGAGAAATTCATCGAATAACTTACAAACGATTTTGGCTGACAGTGATCGTCGTCAAGCCGAGGAAAGGGTCGAGCAGAAAAGAGAACTAGTACAATATGACTTCTACATCAAAAAATTATTCAACATTTTTGGTTCACAAGTGCCCACTGAACATGTAATTTAGACAAATTTTAGGACTAATTTTTGACACTTTGGTTTTAAAGTTCATTACTGTGTTGACAGATTTTAATATGACACTTTGGTTATAAGTTGCTTGCTAAAATCATCATATCATCTATCTGATACATGTGTTGTGTAGCATTATAAGTAAGGTTTGTATGGTGCTTCTTAGTTAGCCATGTTCATTACTTGTACATTTATGTGGTGCTACTTTTCTTTTGCAAATTATAATACCAGCAGTTCTTAGCAATAGTGATTACAATAAAATTCATCAATCTAGTAAGGTTTGTTTCGTGCTGCTACAAAAACCATATATATTACTTGCAAATTGTAATATAGAAATTCACAAGTTAAGTCACCCCTCAAGTTATTGATGTAGTTGCACAACACTTACGTATTTATTATTATTTTGATATAACTGTTTATCGTGCATTCAACAGTAGTGTGTTGCCTTTGCTACTAATATATAGTGGAATCGGTGGCATATTATACTAAATAAATATTTTTGGCGTTGTCCAACTTAGGCTCAAGTACCAAATCTTGGGACTCAATAAGGTGTGATTGGGAATTTAAGTACTTTTCAGGTGCCACTTGTTTAGGGCTGCACAAAAAATTCGTGTTCGTATTTCGATTCGAGTTTGATTCGAAAAAGTTCGTAAAAAGTTCGATTCGAAATTGAGTTCGTTCGAAATTATTTCAAACCAAACTTAGTTCGAAATTAATTCAAACCAAACTCAAACTGGACCTAGTTCGTTCGAAATAGGTTCACAAACCAAATTTAGTTCGAAATTAACTCAAACGTGAACCGTTAATTTCTGCTTATAACTTATGTTCACTGATGAAAATATAAGCCGTCCAGTCTTAGCCCATTCAACAATAAAGCCAAAAATAAAAAAATTAAACAAATCCAGCCTTAGCTCATAATCGTTGGTTGTGAAATTTAGGTATTCTCACTGTTGGTTGCGAACTGTTATAACCCGTAAAATTAGGATAATTAATTAGTTTGATAATTAATGATTTTAACTAATTAAAAATTTAAATTTAAAAATGAAGATAAAAAATTATTCATAAATTGGATCAATTGAACTAAGTAAATTTAATCATTTAAATCCGGTTGCGAATTTATTAAATTAAATTAGAACTAAATAAACAAACGGGGTTTATTAACTTGATTTTGAATGTTGATTTACACTCGTTATACACTTGACTACACCAATCGGAATTGAAAATTGTGAAAACTTAGTTGGAAATTTTTATTTCGAATCCAGGGGAAAATGTACCGAGCTTTCTTTTTTTTTCTTGATTTCGAATTTTTATATCGAGCTCTCTCTCTCTCTCTCTCTGACTAGTGACTAGTCTACAGACTCCCCCCCTCTCACATTTCTCTCTCTTTTACTCCTCTCCGCTGGCGCTGGCGGCTGGCCCTCTCTATTACTCTGCTCCCTCTCTTTCTCTGTCTTGCTTCCCGCTGAGACAAATCTCTCTCTCTCGCTCTTTTCCGTTTCCCCCCTTTGCTGGTTATTATTGAAGACCCTAGGGTTTTGAGTTGGTTTGTTGAGGACAACACCTGAAAAAATGAACAATAATTAACGACCGATGGCATTGCTCTCCTCTGCTTCCTTATCTATATTGAAATAATTGCTTGTATATGATCAATCTCTATTTCATGTTGGGATCGTTCACTGAACAGAGTCTCTGTTTCTTCGGATTGTACTCTTGTCCCCAAGGATCGATGCTACTTATGCTTGCTTAATCGAAGAAGTTCTTCGGCTACTTCTTTCATCGTAGGTCGCTCTTTCCCTTTCATATGTAGACATTTCTTCGGCTACAATCAATTTACTAGAATTACATTTTTGTTTTGGAATTAATCAATTTGTTAGATCCTTCATACTGTTGATAGTAAGTTTGCTATTATATGTACCATCCTAAGCATGAGTTTCGTCAAATAAAACCTACAAAACTAGCTAAACTGAACCTGCTAAAAAGAGGAACGAGGTCAACAAGTTTTAAGTTATGGTAGTTGGTTACAAATTGGAAGTACCATAACTTGACCAATCTGACTCGGTGGCACCCTTAAAAAGTACTGAATTTAGATGGATAATTATTTAACTAGTACCATGCATGTGTATTGCAACAGAGACATATTATAGGAGAACAAAAAAAAAAATTGTCATACAAAATGACATATTTTTCATAAAAAATGTGGACCAATGATTGAAAATCAACAATCAAAACACCTTCTATGGTCATGTTATGACTTTTGTTATTGTTATAATGGTTATCCTCCTCTTCCTTGGATTTATATAGATTTGTGTACCTAAAATAGATAATAAAATTTTGTTTACTTAGATGAGATCATTAAATGACAAACAAGATTTTTTAATTATATAAAAAATAGAAAGAAATGAAGACATGACCAATCAAATATTAATCAATAATCCAAATATAAAGTTATTTTACATCATGATTTCTGAATTCCAAGTCATTCATTGTAATATTTTCTTGTAAATAAATACGATTTGGTTATTCATGATGGAGGCACGAAAATGATGGCATTTGAACCCTCCAATAAAGATATGATAGAGGCACAAAAATGATGGCATTTGAACCATCCAATAATTTATTACACTAACTTATAAATTTAGTAATGTAAAAATTAAGATATCATTGACATCTTATAATTTAACTGCTAGATTAAACTCTGCCACCAAGTTTACCTTTGTTATGGACAGCCAGATTAATTTGTATGTAGTTGTGTCCCTCGTACATTATATCACACATGTACATCTAACTCTTTCACAAAGGCTGAGCTTACATACTGCATTTTTGTGCGTGTGTAATCACAAATTTTGTATTATTGAAAGTGTTGCAAAATTTTATTCTGATTCAAAAAGTTAGATTTCTTGAAAATTATAAAATTTTCTTGAAAAATTATAAATTATAAAATTTCTTGTTTCTGCATTTCTGTGCGTGTTTCTGATTGAAAAATTATAAATTATAAAATATTTCATGACAAGTTATAATACTACATGTTATAATTATAGGCATAGCATAGTACTCAATTAAGTAAATACGGTCGATATGTATGCATTTTGTTTATTCGATCTTATTGTTGCTTAAACTGTCATAAAATAAGCATAAAGTGTATGAAGTGACTTTAAAAATTAATATCCCGACAAATTTACATAATTTATATTTATAACAATTTTTTAAATATGTAAAAACTACGTGCACAAATTTACTAAGTGAATTAATTAATGTGCCAATGCAACACAAGGCTTTAATTGGAACAAGTATATAGTAAGGCCCTCTCCAGGTTAATTAATAGAAACCTCAACTTAATTTTCATCAGAAATAATGAAATATAGATATCTATCTATATATAGCATAGATTTCAGCATCAATATTTTAATTGCTGGAGAGAAATTTCAGAAATAGACTTGTATTTTTGGAGGCTCCACTGAAAGTCAAAGAAGCGTTCCGAATTGGCAGGTTCCGAAATATAATAGACTTGTAGTTTTGGACGTTCCCAGATAGAATAAGAATAGCCTTTTTTTCTTTTTAAAAAATATATTATTGGAACCACGTCCCCTCATGGGCCTCATGGGCCTCTTCTTTGGTAGCAGAGCTAGATAATTTCAAGGCCCAACAGCCCACCAGTGTAGCCCCTTGTAAGAGTCCCACAGTCACAGATATATATTATGAGCCGAAATTATATTTTGATAGATATATTATGAGCCGAGAAGATGAGAAGCATATATATATATGTGAATATATATAGTAAGTTGATATTTTCCAAAAGTTTTCATTAATGTACAGTACATGTTCTAACAATGAATGAAATTATGTAGTTAGGCCCATATTAAATTCAATTCGGAAAAAGCCCAAACTTAATTTCAAACTGAGCTAGCTAGCTAGCTTTGACCTTTTGAAATTCAACAGAAATAGCCTTACTTAATTGTATATTTGGAGGCTCCCTTGTATTATTATTGGAATTTGGAACCACGTCGCCTCACACACCACTAGCACCACACCATATATGGCACAGTACATGCAGAAGCTGACAGTAACAGTAGGCTGTAGGCAGAGATATTTTGTTTTCCCAAACCATAATTTAAGTGATGGGCCACAACCACTTGCAGAAGCTCAAGGAGGCCGAGAAAGAAAAGGTACGTACATTACATTAAGTTTCATATAATTATTTGATTTTTTTTGCCATCTCTATTAGTTTTTGTTGTTGTTTTAATTTTTTCTTCTTTTTTTGTGGGGGCGCGCGAGATTAATTAATTAGAGTAGGGGTATTTCAACACATTTGTTTTTCTTTAATTTGTTGAAATATATTTTCCACGAAGAACTATACAAATCTGGTATCAAGCCTGGTCATCAGATTAATTGTAATGGTACCACTTCACAAAAGTTTTGGAGGCGTGACAATTTATTCCTTCGTTATATCTGTTGTCGTTGCGGTGAAAGTTTTGAGACGGCAGATGCGAAAAAAGAGCATATGGGTAGTAGACATAGCAACCATGTCGTCTGTTCTACATGCAGCCAGGTGGCTCCAAAGGAGGGATCAGCACATGTTAACACAGTAATATTTTATTTTATTTTATTTTATTTTTCTTATTTATTTTGGTTAATATATATACAGCATCAATGTTTTTGCTTTTGGCTATTAATTAAAATATATTTATTATTTCATTGGCATTATATCATTTTACAGGTTCCTCCAAGTTTTGGGTATCATATCGGTGGAGCTGGAGCTGACGTATCCAACTAGAAGTTAATTAGATCCATTATCTCTTATTTTTGTCTTTAAGTTTTTAATTTAGTTTTGTATGTTATTGTTGTTGGTTAATGTAGAAGTTACTTCCTGTTGCTAATTTTGGCTTCTTATTTGCATTGATCTTCCGCAGTTATATATATATATTGTTTTATTTACTATGTTTTTTGTGTTATTCACTTAATTATTAAATACTTTATTCTAAAAGTTACTTGTGTTAGACATTTGTGCCGAATTAAATTTTTTTTAATCACTTATTAATGTAATATATTCAGTTTTTCCTAGTTATATCAGAACTGAAAAAAACATCTCGAATTAATTCTGAAATAAAAGACACAGAAATTTCATTAGTAAGACAAACAAACTAAAAATAGACAGTTGTACTTATTTTTTGCACACAACAACACAAGCTGGTGAAAACAAAAACCCTCATTATCAATGGAAATTAACAAATTTAAAGACAGTTTCATAGTTTTAACAGTAAATTCACAAGTTGGTGAAAAGTAAAATCACAGAAGATCACTGGTTTTGGTATTGAATTGCAAACAAATTAAAACCATGTAAGACATTGATGAATTAATCAAAGATTAAATCCTTCACAATCTAAAATTGGACTCAGCATTAACTGTAAATTGTGAAAAAACCCAAAACCCTAATCTCTATTGAATTCATTTTGAACAGGTATGAACCTAAAGACATACATACTGGTCGGTTATTGGATAACAATACAATACTACACATCAATTGAGTTTATATGTATAATTGAATTATATATTTAAACTTATCTCCTAATATGAAATCAACATAAAACATCAAAATATATAACAAAAACAGTAAATAAAATTATAAATAATTAATAAATAACCTTATAGAGATGCCAGAGATGGAATTTAGATGAAAAGATCTAGAGTCAAGCGAGTTCAACATTTTACTTATATTTTGTAGAACAATTAATAACGACATAAAATATTTTTGTCCTCTAATTTGAAGTCTGCACTAATTTATATTTTTTTTATTTCCAATTTTATCTCTTATTGAGAATTTGAAGGTGAATTTTCTAACGAAAAAATGTTAAAAAAAATCTTTTCATGTACATAAAAAAAATTATTGATGAAAAAAATCAAACTTACAAATACATGTCAATTTAATTAGAAATACAAGTTTCAAGTGTAGTACAGAAAAAAATCAGACAAAATGCTAAAAAAAAATATTATTGAGGAACTCACCCATGAAATTATCTATTGGTAGTTTTCTTGACAATAATCATAGCCACCGTTCTTCAAAAATTTACTCTATGTATCACCAATGCAAGACAATATGACCATTCTCTCTAAATATATAGGACTTTATATGTTAAAAATGGAAACCTTTTTCAATTCTTTATTTTCGATAAACTTTTGATAAAAATACTATAGAAATGTGTGAGAGGTTGAAAAATAGCAACTTCTTTCTAAAATTAACTTGGCATACGTACCCAAAATAATTACATAACAAATTGTACTTGATCTCATAATGCTCTAATTCTTCTCCAACGCTATTTTACCAGTTGACTTACCTTACTAAACACAATTGCTTCGTTCAAGAGACACAATATAGTATATTTTTTATTGGGTTTTATGGTACTTAGGGCATCAGAATTTCAAAAAAAATTACAAGAAAAGTACGAAAGGAACATCGTGCAACTAAAATCAAATCAAAAATTTTATTTCCAAATCAGTAAGTATCATACCTAACTTCTTGTGTTCAAACAAGAAGAAATGTACTTCAGATACAGGGTTGATGTCCCTTCACCCCTTTGTTCATGCTTATGGTGATTGTTGCCTTGCAATGATTTGGTGGTTGATGTGTGCGTGACCTAGAACAACTTGCACCACATTGATACTCCAAGGTGGACGCCCTACACATTTTATTAGGGATCAAAGATCCCTGTGGAAGGAAGATCGTATGGTAAAAATTGAGAGAGCTACACGGATATTAAACTAAAATCCGTGTATGAATAGCTACACGGATATTTGATAATAAATCCGTGTAGAAATAGTAAGAGAGCTACACGGTTTTTTATTATAAATAGCCGTGAAGAATGGTTAGAGAGCTACACGGTTTTGTATCAAATATCCGTGTATAAAGGGTAATGCTACACGGATTGTTTAATAAATAACCGTGTATGACTTGTGAGAGAGCTACACGGATTGTAGTTTAATAAATAACCGTGTATGACTTGTGAGAGAGCTACACGGATTGTTAAGTATAAATTCATGTAGAAAAGGCTTTGTAGGGTTTTGTGCAGTATAAAAGGGCCCCTTCTCTTCGAGAGGCCTTCTCCTTCCAGCGCCGTTTTGATCAAGTAATTAATACTCTCTCTCTCTGTATTGAACTGATCTGATTTCTGCAAAGGCTAGCAGCTAGAATCTGACATCTTTGAAGTTTTTATTTTCTCCTCTCTATCTTTCTAAGGTTAGTATATATATATTTTCCTTTTCTCTCTCTAATTTTCTATTCATTAATTATTATTGCTTATTTAGGTGTGTAATATATTCATGCATGCTTGATTTCTTAATTAGATAATGTAAATAATTAGTGTATTGTGGTCCAATAACCGACCTATAGATGCTTTTAGGTCCATGCCCGTTCAAAATTAATCCAATAGGGATTAATTTTGGATAGTCCCCGTTTTGGGACTGCTATTTGAATATTGTGTCTCATTTAGGATGTGAACACATATTAGCGGAATTTAATTAGTATTTGAGAAAAGTTCGACAGTATTTTCCCTTATTACTCCTACGAGTATGTGGTTCGTACGCATACTTGGGGAGCTAAGGGGAAATGCTGCTGAATTTTTCTCAAATACTAATTAAATCTCGCTAATATGTGTTCACATATGGAACATACTATTCAAAGAGTGGGTTAGAATTGTAAACCGGCCCTTTGTAAGCCCAAAATTTGGTACAATTTATATGTTGACCATGCATCATTAATTGATCAAATCATTTTTTAATTTAATTTACAGATGGATCGGAGTTGGATATATGAATTGCGACGTGACAGTGAAAAATATTTGGTTCGCGTTGATGAGTTTATAAAATTTGCTGAGAGGTATAGAGTGAAGAAAAAAAAAAAAAGACATTTTGTATCCTTGTATTCACTGTCCAACAATTCAGCAATATACAAGTTTTTCATCATTTTTCTATTCACTGTCTCGCATCATAAAAATCAACAGTACTGATTTCAGAAATTGTATATAGTCATTGCTTCTCACGTAATGTCAGATATGTATGCCATGCAAAGATAAACCGTTACTAACTTACTAGCAAACTAGCAACCAAATAAGCAAAGCGTGCCATTTTTTGAAATTATGCTTTTGCTTTATATATGACATCACATGCATATAAACATATTCCAATTAACAAACCAACAAGTAAAAAAATGGCATGTATTACATGAATAATGTCTACTTGCTTGGGTATTACCTAAAGTACTTATAGTTCTAATCAACAACTATAGGGTATTACTTCGATGCTCATTAAATTTCAGCACAGCTCAATATTATAAGTTTCTGAAATTGAATGCATAAATCAAGCCAAGTATCGATTTCAGAAATTGGCTATAAAAATTTATGGTCAATAAATTCACATGACATGTCAAGGTTTTATATCTTGCTAGACCATGAATAATCTCAGTTAACATATATAACTCTATTGCTATATAAACATTATGACACGTTTTCATTCTATTACAGAAAAAATAATACTAAGAGATAATATAAAAGAGGGCCTAATCAACAAGAAACTTCAACCCTAATTACAGTATAAACTACAATGAAGAAACCGTTCAAGATTAAAATATATCCATAGCTCAGTAAAGAACAAACCAGAATTCCCACAGAACAAGCAGTTTAGAAACTAGGAATCGACTAACAAAATACCCTTAAAAGTTTGGTGTCCTACCACGGGTTTGGGGTCAGCCAAACAGGAGGAGCTACCAGAGGGTGGAAAATGTCAGGGGGGTAATAAGTAGTAATCGTTTTGGTTACATAGTCAAAGACACCAAGGTCACGACACCCAAACTTAGCGGAATATGGACAAGGTATGTCTGTGAAATAGAATGCATTCCCCTTGCACCCCGCAAATTGTCTGGCATCAATAACAATAGGTGAATTTACCCCCAGGAATATTGCACACCCGTCAATATCTTCCCATCCATGCAATTCCTTTCGCTCTAAATCTAGTTCCAGCAGCATGAACTCCTCCGTGTTATAGTGTCCCCTTTCAATTACCTTCTGGAACCTCTCAATAAGTAGCAAGAATCCCTTGAAGCCTACTACATACCTGTGCTGACAAACACATGGCCTGATCTGAGGCTCAATTTCAATCAATTTTGGATCCGATCCCAAATCGACAACATACAGTATATTCATTGCAGATATAACATAGAAATTTCCATTCAGATAAGTAACATCCTTCATCGCTTTACCAGGACCCTTTATCACAGTCCAAGTTGAGTCACCGGGCCTCCAAATAGACGGTGTATTCTTTTGGCCAAACAAAATCATTGCCATAAAATCAGATCTCACCTTTGGATCATGTGATAGGATCCCCTTTAGTACAATTAAACGTTGCATCTCCTTGAATGTGTAATTCCTAGGCCCATGAGTGTAATCACTCGGCACTTTCTCAACGAGGGTTGTCACATCAACAATGTCACAAAAAGGTGGGAACGGTGGTAGTTCATGGAACTCACGAGTAAATGGGTTGATCAGGATGCCTGTTATTTTGATGTCTATAGCAAAGAGCCACCCATGCGAAGATCCACTGATGTACCGGCCGCATAGCTCGGGAATGTCAATGGAGTAATGCTTTTCCTCTGACAGGCTGTAAAATTTGCGTTTTTTTCGTTTCCCGATCCTCCCCAAGTACCAGCCAAGGGAGTTGTGGTGCTGGAGAATGGCGCTTCTGCTTGGCAACGAATCCCCAGTTTTTGCAGACTGCACTGAATCGGTGATGATCTGGCAGTGAAAGAAAGCTGGTTATGTGTTCGAGCATGTCATTTGCTAGGTCCGACCAATCTGCCATGACCACAAGATTTACAACCTGCATGTTTGTAATGCATAGTCAGGCAGTCTAATTTATAAAACGTTTGCTTTAAGTACACGAACATTTTTCTCTGCAGCAAGCAATATTCAATAGATCTGTTCAACCCCCTCCAAACCCCAAAAATTAAACCAGCAAGGCTTATCAACAGTATCAATTACAAATAGTTACAGATTGATCATGTTCTAAACAAATAAAACCAAGAATATTTTGCTACACCCTCGATTATTAAAATACCCATCGCTTTAAGATACAATCCACAACAATAATTACCTATTTTTTTTCATTTAAATTTGCATCATGGTAGGAAACCAGATAGAGTACAAACCAACATATATAACCAATAGAAACGACCTGCTATTTATCAATTAGGTATAAAGCTCTTGACTAGTTCAAGAGTCAAGACGGTTTGATATCAGTCGAATGATTGAGATGAAATTGGGACTTTACTAAAAGATCGGCTGAAAGCCAACTTTACTACAAGAATCTGTACTATTCGCGAGGGTAAATATTTGCTTTTTAAAGTATTTCACTATGCGTTTACGGATTTTAAAATTTTAACTCTGTTTTTATTTTTAAAGGACCCTTCGTAACTTAAAAAAAAATCAGGAAATTGAAGATAGATGTGCATATTGGATGTGCCATTTACTTTAGATGGCCAATAATATAATTACAACGTATTTTTTATTAATTAATTGCTTCCATAAAAATTTGCTTGCCCTAGATTTCGGATGGCATGGAGGGTTGGTCCTGATATGAGTTTGATACACCTATGCTTATCCCTTCTAAAATGAACTCGATCTGTGTAACAACTCTCAAACTCAACAAGATCGAAGAACTCAAATTGAAATGAAAAATAGAACTAATTTGATTAATTTGGTAAATTGGAGTACAACGAAGGAAAGGTAAAGCAAGAAATTATAAAGATAAAGAATGAAATGATATTATTCTCATGTGTGTCCCTCCTGCCAATGCTAATTCTATTTTTATAGGCGATGTAAATACTAGATGTTTCAACGGTCATCTGGCTTAGTATTGACGCGCGGGTCGCGTCTATTCTGATGCCGCTCGCGTGAAGCCTGACGCCAACGGTCATCTGGCTCAGTATTGACGCGCGGGTCGCGTGGGTAAGGACGCGAGTCGCGTGGGAACCGGGTGCTGGAGCGGGTATCGTTTGCATCCTTTGACCAATTCAAAATTGGCTTGCATTAGTCTCAATTCCGCTTCCTATCGTGACAATCTGCCATCAAATTTTTTTATGTAAAGAAACTTGTGGTTTCAAGATAGAGATTTTAAAAATGCATTACGAAATCACGAACAATCTATCATTTTGATTGATTCTAACCATAACATAAATGACTTAATTATAAGATATACCTTGATCCGTTGATGTAGTAATCAAGAGTTGAGAATCCTAGGTTGGTCGCTTTCAATCTCCAAGACTCCAAAGCTTAGCTGAATATGTTTAGCAGTTAAATTGTTTAGTGGAATTTATCTCAACACATGAGAATATATGGTGGGATGAATTGGCCTAAAGATTAGACGAACAATTCTTAGAGAGAGAGAGGTTTCTCAAAATATAATCTCTCTGTCAGTTTGTATTTATAGAATGGCATGACACCTTTATTTAAGGTAAGAGACTATGACATAATTCAAAAATATATAGTCTATTTTTATTTTCATGTATAATTAAAAAATTTATAATCGATATCATCAATTAAAAATTAGCAGAAATAGACTTTCTAATTTATAGAACACCACTTCTTTAAATACAATAACATTTTTGTTTATATGCATAGTCAGGCAGTCTAATTTCTAAAACCTCTTCTTTAAATACAACAACTTTTTTTCTCTCCAGCAATCAATATTTTGCAATACTTAGCTATTTTCACATTTAAATTTGTATAATGGTAAAAAAATTGACCAATTCATACCACTTCAAACTAATTAGGATTTGCACTCTGTCTGAAAATACTCGCCACAGATCAGAACTAAATTTGGAGGTACTCAAAATCACAAAAGAGCAGTTTTGCCAATGAATCGTGAAGTCCAAACAATATTTTTAACTTGCAGTTGATGACAAAAAAAAGGTTGTTACCTGTTATGGAGAAGTGAGAGAATCCTCAAGAAATTTGCTTCAGAGAGAATTTGAAAGAGAGTAATTCCTATATGGTTTTCCCTTGTTAAATTGAAATTGCATATATATAAAGAACTTAGTGCCCTGCAAATTGTTGAATTTATTATCTAATAAGCCAAATTAGGGGAGCTATAAAAGTAAAATTGATGGAATTGGCAAAAACTAATTTTAACTTAATTAAAAAAAAGAGAGAGAAAAGGTTTTCTTACCCAAGGATTTGTCCCCGCTTTTTACCCAAAGCTGATCGGATGAGATTTAAACTGTCATTAACGGTAATTAACTACCTCCAGCGGTCCCCACTAATTAACGGCCTTTAAAAACCTTCCTTCCCTGCTAATTTCCATTTTTTTTGAATTTCCTTTCCCAATCTTCTTCTTTCCTTTGAAAGGAGATTTCGTGGCGATCTTCTTCTTCTTTCCATTTCTCTTTGTGCTTTCCTTTTTCAGTTCGTGATTCTCTTTCGATTAGGAAAGCTTCAGGAGGCAGATCTTTTAGGGAAGGTTCCGTCATATTCGTCTCGATCAGGCATTCCTTCCTATTATGGAAGTACCAAGCATTCCTTCCGATTAGGGACTGAAGAAGAAATCAAAATAGAATTTCAGTGAGTTCTTTGCTGATCTATTTACGTTTCGTTCCTTTTATTGATTTGAACTGATCAGGCGTTCCTTTCGGTTAGGGAAGCTTCAGGCGTTCATTCCGATTAGGGATTGAAGAGGAAATAGAAATACAATTTGAGTGAGTTCTTTACTGATCTATTTAAGTTTCGTTCTTTCTATTGATTTGAATTAATAATCGCGATTTCCTTGCTTCTATTGAAATCAAAATTACACCGATCTATCATTTTCTTAATGTCATTTTTTGATTTGTCTAATATAAGAAATTACTGTATTCGATATTTTGTTTTACAGTATTCGATTTAACTTTCGAAAGAAGAACACGACGGAGATTGACGATATTCATCATTTTGGATTTGGATTCAAGGCCAGCAGTGAAATCTAAATTCAGTGAGCTATTTAGTGATTTTAATTTACATGATTCATGCAATAGGTTTACAGGTTGTAGTTAATATAAATAGTTGGAATTATTTTTTCAAAGTCTTTTATGCAATGTTTAACAGTTGTACTGATTTAAAATTCCAGTATTTATCTAGTAAGTTTACAGTATGTATACAGTTTATTACAGGATGTACTAATCAGGTGTAAAGGTTATGTATAGTGCTTTATAGGATATATTTAACAGTTTTACAGGATATATGCAACAGATTTACATGATCTATTAATTGTTTTTCTTTTATTGTTTTTACATGATATGTTTAACAGCTTTAAAAGATATAGTTATTATTTTCAAGGATATTATTCTATGGGATATATTTAATAGTTTTACATGATATGTTTAACAATTTTACAGGATATATGTATTATTTTACATGATATATGCAGTTGTTTCACAGATCTGTTGTTATCTAAAATATCTTAATGTCTGCTTTTGTTATGGTGTCTTACATTGTTTATTTTTGATGTTTACAGTTTTTATGCAATGGACTTTGACTTGAATGAAGAAATGGGAAGTGATATTTTTGTAGCTAGTGTTCTTCCGAGAACTAAACCCCAAAATCGCATTAAAACAAAAGGTATTGCACATGTGGTATTCATGTTCTCCATTGAACAAATGTCAAGTGAATATACAAATATACTTGTAACCTCCTTCAAACCATGCCTCAACTATGGCTAAACACTCTACACCCTGTTAAAAGCCTAAATTACAAATCCCAGTCCCTGTATACTTACAAATAGGCCCCTAGAAAGTGTAAAACTTCACAGAAAAGCCCTTCCAAGTCCCTTTTTAGCCATAACTTTTTCGTCTCAAATCCAAATTGACTCAAACCAACTCCAAATGAACCCAAATCAAATCCTCTATGTTTTCAAGTCAAAATCAAATATGTTCAAGCATCAGCCAAATACTAAAAATGACCAAAATACCCTTTTCCCTCAAACTCAAATGGTTTCTTTGTGAATAAATCGTCAACAAAACACATACATGTATTTCTCAAGTATAGAATATGTTCTAAATAAATAAATGGCATATCTACATATGCATCATAACATATACGCACGCACATATGCCCAATAGTGAGAACCAACCAAATCCAAAAAGGGTACATGAGCCCCTCTTTTAGCCGGCCCCATATTATTCAGTTTACAAAAAAAGTAGGCACAAATTCCGGAATGAACGAGATATTCAGTTTGGCTTGGAAGTGTCAGTTGATGCAATTAACGACGGGTGCTTGCGCCCATCGGGAGTAAAATGTCTCCACAATCAATAAACTCTCTCGATGAACTAATCATGAACAGTAGGCCCATCGAGGGTGAACTAGAAGGAATAGTAGGGAGAAATGAATGTTCCAAGTTCGATGCCCTCTCCATGTGTTGAAAACAGAGAGCACTGAATTCTGAAACATTATAAATATATGTACACACCTTTCTCTCAAGTGCAACTTTCTGCGCCCTACACATTAACATACAATTGTTTCTTATGCTTCAAAACCATGATCGAGTGAGCGCAAACAATATCAGATGCCTCAAATTTTTTGAAAATACAGAAAACTTCCATCAACTGCTCCTTGTACTGTACCTAAAATATATTTCCAAAAATATCTTCAACCTTATAAACCTTTGTAGAGTCTTCTAGTTGCAGTTTAAAAACACAAGTCAAATTCACAGATAGTCAGACCTCGTGTTAAAACCTATAGAATATGGTATTCATGTATAAACTACAAAACTACTTCTCAAATTCTAAATCAGAGATTAACACAAGTGTTGTGGTCTTGTCCTTATGGTCCTTAAAATGCTCTCTCTTCCAAATCCTACTCAAACCAGATTCAAAATTGACAACAAATTCAGCAAGTGTTGCCTTAGATGGGAGATAATTATCAAAGAAGGTATTCATACTCTCAACCCTTTGGGTGGTATTCATGCCAACCCAAACTTTGTCATTCAAAAAAACTGGCACCCATTTATTCCTCTGTCTGAATATACTTTTAAACCACGGTGCATCTTCGTATCCAATCTCCACCATCAGAGTCCTCCAATTTTCTTCAAAATCCAATGGGGTTTTGGCTTCGTATACTGTTGCCTTAACCAAATAGGTTCAAGCATCCTTATCATCTTGCCCACCAAATTTACTCGGTAATTTATGAAGAATGTGCCAAGCACAGTACCTATTTCTTTAGGAAAATAGTAGCTATTCAATAAAATCAGACATTCAGCTAACAGGAGAACTGTGAAAATAATTTCATATATCCTGTACAATAATACCTATATACAGTAAAATTGTTAAACATATCATGTAAAAACAATAAAAGAAAAAAACAATGCATAAATCCTATAAACTGTTGAACATATCCTGTACAAATGTTAAGTATATCCTATAAAATACTATACATAACCTTCAAACCTGATTGATAGATCCTGTAAAATAATGTATATATCATGTAATCCTATTAGATAAATACTAGTAATTTAAATCACTAAAAGTATTACCTATGGACAGTGTCATCTCCCAAAACATGCCGAACGCCTTTCTCAATAGTTGGGCACTGATCTGTTAGGATACAACCAGGCTTGACACTGTTCATGCAAGCTACGAACTTCTCCATGCACCATTTATAGTCCTCCTCAGTCTCTCTTCCAAGTAAAGCACAAGCGAAAATTACTGTCTGCCAGTGATGGTTGACACCTACAAACAGAACAAGCGCCTATCATACCTGTGAAACAATTGTATATATTCAGTCAAATCAGACATTCAGATAACAAGAGATCCGTGAAGACAATTGCATATATACTGTAAAACTGTTAAACATATCATGTAAAAAATAATACAAGAAAAAAATGCATAGATCCTGTAAATTGCTGCTCATATCCTGTAAAAATGTAAAATATATCCTTCACAATATTGTACATAACCTTCAAACCTGATTCATATATCCTGTACAACTATTAGATAAATACTGGAAATTTAGATCAATAAAAAAATTACCTATTTGTAAGGTATGTGGCATCCATAACAAGACATCATGATAATATTTGTAGGCTACATGACCATGTCCATCAGCCCGTAAAATATTCCATAAATGAGCATCTTTCATATGCTTGTATGTACCAAAAGTTCGAATCACATAATTGCTTCTTCTCAAAATAATCTGCTAGTAGATTATTATCATGTCCACTAAGAGACCTCAATTTGCCCCTCTTGTACTTATCAATGTGGTTTCGAGCATCCTTTTGTGTAAAGGTAACCTTAAATACCCACCAGTAATTTTTAGCACAAGTTCAATGTTATCAGCCAGCGACAACCCTTGATCTGAGTTAAATTCCAGCATATCCTTGAATCTCTTTGGTATATACCGATAAGCCGGGATTAGAAAGGATGAACCGGGAGTCAGTTCATGGTTATGCTCCAATAACAACTTGCTTACTCGCCAGGATCCAGTCAGCTTAGAATATTTAATTTTGAGAAAAACATTGCAGTTTGAGTTTCTAAAAGGCCTCTGTCTCTCTGGAAAAGGTTCTCCTTCTTCATCTTTTTCACGCTTTTCTTTGAATTTAGTGTATTCAAATCTGCAATCAACCACATTACCACCCTTCTTGTGACTTGTCTGCTTGTAAAACACCAAAACCAGTCAGAAAACCATAATGTTTCTAGAAATCGTGCGCTTCCACAACAGAAAAAAAATCATCACCAAGGACATGAGCACTAACTATCTGGTATTCAACGACCTCTGACTCTCCTAATCGCTGTCTTACTGTATCTAACACTACATCTAGTTCTGCATTCAAATCCCATTGAAGAATCTCAGACTCTCCTGACCCCTCTCTTACTTCTGGTTCTGGTTCTCCATTCAAAACCTCTGGTTCTGCATTCAAATCCCATTCACGTATGCCTCTATGTTCTACAACTTCATCAACTGGAAGAACACTAGCTACAGAAATATCACTTCCCATTTCTTCATTCAAGTCAAAGTCCATTGCATAAAACTGTAAACATAAAAAATAAACAATTTAAGACACCATAACAAAAGCAGACATTAAGATATTTTAGATAACAATAGATCTGTGAAACAATTGCATATATCCTGTAAAATTGTTAAACATATCATGTAAAACTATTAAATATATCCCATAGAATAATATCCTTGAAAATAATAACTATATATTTTAAAGCTGTTAAACATATCATGTAAAAACAATAAAAGAAAAACAATTAATAGATCATGTAAACTGTTGCATATATCCTCTAAAACTGTTAAATATATCCTATAAAGCACTATACATAACCTTTACACCTGATTAGTACATCCTGTAATAAACTGTATACATACTGTAAACTTACTAGATAAATACTGGAATTTTAAATCAGTACAACTGTTAAACATTGCATAAAAGACTTTGAAAAAATAATTCCAACTATTTATATTAACTACAACCTGTAAACCTATTGCATGAATCATGTAAATTAAAATCACTAAATAGCTCACTGAATTTAGATTTCACTGCTGGCCTTGAATCCAAATCCAAAATGATGAATATCGTCAATCTCCGTCGTGTTCTTCTTTCGAAAGTTAAATCGAATACTGTAAAACAAAATATCGAATACAGTAATTTCTTATATTAGACAAATCAAAAAATGACATTAAGACAATGATAGATCGGTGTAATTTTGATTTCAATAGAAGGAAGGAAATTGCGATTATTAATTCAAATCAATAGAAGAAACGAAACTTAAATAGATCAGTAAAGACCTCACTCAAATTGTATTTCTATTTCCTCTTGAATCCCTAATCGGAATGAACGCCTGAAGCTTCCCTAACCGAAAGGAACGCCTGATCAGTTCAAATCAATAAAAGGAACGAAACGTAAATAGATCAGCAAAGAACTCACTGAAATTCTATTTTGATTTCTTCTTCAGTCCCTAATCGGAAGGAATGCTTGGTACTTCCATAATAGGAAGGAATGCCTGATCGAGACGAATATGACGGAACCTTCCCTAAAAGATCTGCCTCCTGAAGCTTTCCTAATCGAAAGAGAATCACGAACTGAAAAAGGAAAGCACAAAGAGAAATGGAAAGAAGAAGAAGATCGCCACGAAATCTCCTTTCAAAGGAAAGAAGAAGATTGGGAAAGGAAATTCAAAAAAAATGGAAATTAGCAGGGAAGGAAGGTTTTTAAAGGCCGTTAATTAGTGGGGACCGCTGGAGGTAGTTAATTACCGTTAATGACAGTTTAAATCTAATCCGATCAGCGTTGGGTAAAAAGCAGGGACAAATCCTTGGGTAAGAAAACCTTTTCTCTCTCTTTTTTTTTAATTAAGTTAAAATTAGTTTTTGCCAATTCCATCAATTTTACTTTTATAGCTCCCCTAATTTGGCTTATTAGATAATAAATTCAACAATTTGCAGGGCACTAAGTTCTTTATATATATGCAATTTCAATTTAACAAGGGAAAACCATATAGGAATTACTCTCTTTCAAATTCTCTCTGAAGCAAATTTCTTGAGGATTCTCTCACTTCTCCATAACAGGTAACAACCTTTTTTTTTTCATCAACTGCAAGTTAAAAATATTGTTTGGACTTCACGATTCATTGGCAAAACTGCTCTTTTGTGATTTTGAGTACCTCCAAATTTAGTTCTGATCTGTGGCGAGTATTTTCAGACAGAGTGCAAATCCTAATTAGTTTGAAGTGGTATGAATTGGTCAATTTTTTTACCATTATACAAATTTAAATGTGAAAATAGATAAGTATTGCAAAATATTGATTGCTGGAGAGAAAAAAAGTTGTTGTATTTAAAGAAGAGGTTTTAGAAATTAGACTGCCTGACTATGCATATAAACAAAAATGTTATTGTATTTAAAGAAGTGGTGTTCTATAAATTAGAAAGTCTATTTCTGCTAATTTTTAATTGATGATATCGATTATAAATTTTTTAATTATACATGAAAATAAAAATAGACTATATATTTTTGAATTATGTCATAGTCTCTTACCTTAAATAAAGGTGTCATGCCATTCTATAAATACAAACTGACAGAGAGATTATATTTTGAGAAACCTCTCTCTCTCTAAGAATTGTTCGTCTAATCTTTAGGCCAATTCATCCCACCATATATTCTCATGTGTTGAGATAAATTCCACTAAACAATTTAACTGCTAAACATATTCAGCTAAGCTTTGGAGTCTTGGAGATTGAAAGCGACCAACCTAGGATTCTCAACTCTTGATTACTACATCAACGGATCAAGGTATATCTTATAATTAAGTCATTTATGTTATGGTTAGAATCAATCAAAATGATAGATTGTTCGTGATTTCGTAATGCATTTTTAAAATCTCTATCTTGAAACCACAAGTTTCTTTACATAAAAAAATTTGATGGCAGATTGTCACGATAGGAAGCGGAATTGAGACTAATGCAAGCCAATTTTGAATTGGTCAAAGGATGCAAACGATACCCGCTCCAGTACCCGGTTCCCACGCGACTCGCGTCCTACCCACGCGACCCGCGCGTCAATACTGAGCCAGATGACCGTTGGCGTCAGGCTTCACGCGAGCGGCATCAGAATAGACGCGACCCGCGCGTCAATACTAAGCCAGATGACCGTTGAAACATCTAGTATTTACATCGCCTATAAAAATAGAATTAGCATTGGCAGGAGGGACACACATGAGAATAATATCATTTCATTCTTTATCTTTATAATTTCTTGCTTTACCTTTCCTTCGTTGTACTCCAATTTACCAAATTAATCAAATTAGTTCTATTCTTCATTTCAATTTGAGTTCTTCGATCTTGTTGAGTTTGAGGGTTGTTACACAGATCGAGTTCATTTTAGAAGGGATAAGCATAGGTGTATCAAATGTAAGAAAAATATAATGAAGTGGCCCAAATTAAAACAGCCCATTTAATTAAATGACTGAACAGCCCATTTAATTAAAGGTGCATGCATCAAATTAAAAGGTGCTATTAAAAGGTGCTATTTGATTAAAGGTGCATGCATCTCTGTTCAGAAATTATATGCATTGATTAATGGACCCTTTGCTAAATTCTTAGAAAAGCGTGGTATATGTGCGCAATACACTATGCCAGGCACACCACAACAAAATGGTGTTGCTGAACGTCGTAACAGAACACTTATGGACATGGTTCGGAGTATGCTCAGTCACTCAAATGTGCCTAAATCTTTGTGGATGTATGCACTTAAGACCGCCATGTATTTACTAAACCGGGTTCCTAGTAAGGCAGTAGAAAGGACTCCTTTCGAACTGTGGACGGGACGAAAACCTAGTTTGCGTCATATACATGTATGGGGTTGCCCTGCGGAGGTCCGTTTGTATAACCCACACGAAAAGAAATTGGATTTCAGAACTGTTAGTGGATTCTTTATTGGATATCCAGAGAAATCCAAAGGGTTCAGATTTTACTGTCCGAATCATAGCACGAGAATTGTTGAATCCGGAAATGCCCGTTTCATCGAGAATGCTGAAGTCAGTGCAAGATGTTCTGATCAGTGTAATTCTGATCTTCAGGAAATTACAGAACAAGTTACTGTTCCTTTGTCTGTTGTTTCGAAAGTAGTTGTTCCGACTTTTGTTTCGAAAGTAATTCTTCCGACTGTTCCAGAACAACCAACTGCCACTGAGGACATTCCGATTGATAACATCGTTGTTGATGATTTAGTTGAACCAAATAATATATCATTAAGAAGGTCTAACCGTGAACGGAGATCGGCTATATCTAACGATTATTTGGTTTATCTACAAGAATCTGAAATTGATTCTACAATTGATGATCCGGTTTCATACAAGAAAGCTATTGCATGTGAAGAATCCGATAAATGGATTGATGCCATGAAAGACGAGTTAAAATCAATGGAACAAAATCAAGTCTGGGATCTCGTCAAATTGCCTCACAATTCCAAGCGAGTTGGATGTAAATGGATCTTTAAGATCAAACGTGACTCAAAAGGCAAAATTGAACGATATAAAGCTAGACTGGTTGCCAAAGGTTTCACTCAGAAAGACGGCATTGATTATAAAGAGACATTTTCGCCTGTCTCTAAGAAAGATTCTTTGCGTATCATCATGGCTTTAGTGGCTCATTACGATCTTGAGTTACACCAAATGGACGTTAAAACTGCGTTTCTGAACGGAGAACTCGAAGAGGAAGTCTACATGGATCAGCCCGAGGGCTTTTCAATTGGGGAAAAGGATATGGTTTGCAAATTGAAAAGGTCGATATATGGGCTGAAACAAGCATCACGACAATGGTATCTTAAGTTCAATGATGTGATTACTTCTTTTGGTTTTAAGGAAAATATTGTTGATCGTTGTATATACTTGAAGGTCAGTGGGAGTAAGATAATGTTTCTAGTTCTATATGTTGACGACATTTTACTTGCGACTAACGATCTTGGAATGATGAAAATCACCAAGAATTTTCTCTCGAAGAATTTTGAAATGAAAGATATGGGCGAGGCGAACTATGTGATAGGAATAGAAATATTTCGTGATCGATCACAAGGTTTGTTAGGTTTGTCTCAGGAAACATATATTAACAAGATTCTCGAGAGATTTAGGATGGAGAAATGTTCAGCTGGTAAGGTACCGATTCAGAAAGGGGATAAATTTGGTTTATATCAATGTCCTAAAAACGAATTGGAAAAGGAAGAAATGAATAATATTCCTTATGCTTCCATTGTGGGTAGTTTAATGTATGCACAAACTTGTACAAGACCAGATATCAGTTTTGCTGTAGGAATGCTTGGACGTTATCAAAGCAATCCTGGAATAGAACATTGGAAGGCAGCAAAGAAAGTTTTACGATATCTTCAAGGTACTAAAGATCACATGTTGACGTATAGGAGATCAAACTGCTTAGAGACAGTCGGTTATTCAGATTCAGACTATGCCGGGTGTTACGATACACGAAAATCCACTTGCGGATATGTGTATCTTCTAGCCGGCGGAGCAATCTCATGGAAAAGTGCGAAGCAGACAGTAATTGCTGCATCCACTATGGAAGCCGAGTTCGTGGCGTGCTTTGAAGCCATGGTACAAGGACTATGGCTGCGGAACTTTATTTCGGGACTTGGAATTGTCGACAGCATTGCCAAGCCGCTGAAGATTTATTGTGATAATTCTGCAGCAGTCTTCTTCAGCAAAAACGACAAGTACTCAAAAGGTGCCAAGCACATGGAGATTAAGTACTTTGCCGTGAAAGAAGAAGTACAGAAACAAACAATAACAATACAGCATATAAGCACAGAGATGATGATAGCTGATCCTTTGACGAAAGGATTACCACCCAAGATATTTCACGAACATGTCGAAAGAATGGGAATAGTTGTCTGTGATAAATAATTGTTGTAATTAAACTTATATTATAGATGAATGATTGTTTATGATATTATTATTGATTGATTGTTTCAAATGCAATTCCTATTTATTTAAGTATATATATATATTATCGTTTACTATTAATAGGAATTAGTCTATATAAATTAGACAATTAACGTGGATCCTCAAGTATACCATTAAGGTTTATATTAAGTTAGAATTGATGTTGTAGTACATGGAAGGAAGTTAGTAACAAATATTATTAGCAACCGCCATGACTCGTATTAATTTTACTTAAATATAAATATTATGATTTTAGAATTTATGAAATATAAAGACATGCAATATTATTGTGCACCTTATGAATGTTGTAATGTCATAAAGTTTTATAATGGACCAAGTGGGAGAATGTAAGAAAAATATAATGAAGTGGCCCAAATTAAAACAGCCCATTTAATTAAATGACTGAACAGCCCATTTAATTAAAGGTGCATGCATCAAATTAAAAGGTGCTATTAAAAGGTGCTATTTGATTAAAGGTGCATGCATCTCTGTTCAGAAATTATATGCATTGATTAATTAAAGGGTGCATCTCCCCTATAAATAATTGCTTTAATGACAGGCAAAAATATACGAATTCTAATAGTAAGGTTGATCCTCTCTTCATCTATATTCAGAAAGAACAAAAGTTGTCATTGCTTAGAAAGAGAAAGAGGAGAGAAATCACTTTGCAGTTCTTCTGACGGTTTGTGAAGAACGTTTCAAGTATTGTTCTACAGTTTACTATGGACAAAGGTATGAAATTAATTTGATTAATTTAACGTGGAGACTATGATTTCTAAGGTCTTTAATTTGTTTAATTAATTCTTAATTCCGCTGTCAAAAAAAAACTTTAAAGATGATTAGTTGTACTTATTTTAATAATTATGTATAAGTAGTTGATCACGATAAAAATCTACTTATATCAAACTCATATCAGGACCAACCCTCCATGCCATCCGAAATCTAGGGCAAGCAAATTTTTATGGAAGCAATTAATTAATAAAAAATACGTTGTAATTATATTATTGGCCATCTAAAGTAAATGGCACATCCAATATGCACATCTATCTTCAATTTCCTGATTTTTTTTTAAGTTACGAAGGGTCCTTTAAAAATAAAAACAGAGTTAAAATTTTAAAATCCGTAAACGCATAGTGAAATACTTTAAAAAGCAAATATTTACCCTCGCGAATAGTACAGATTCTTATAGTAAAGTTGGCTTTCAGCCGATCTTTTAGTAAAGTCCCAATTTCATCTCAATCATTCGACTGATATCAAACCGTCTTGGCTCTTGAACTAGTCAAGAGCTTTATGCCTAATTGTAAATAGCAGATCGTTTCTATTGGTTATATATGTTGGTTTGTACTCTATCTGGTTTCCTACCATGATGCAAATTTAAATGAAAAAAAATAGGTAATTATTGTTGTGGATTGTATCTTAAAGCGATGGGTATTTTAATAATCGAGGGTGTAGCAAAATATTCTTGGTTTTATTTGTTTAGAACATGATCAATCTGTAACTATTTGTAATTGATACTGTTGATAAGCCTTGCTGGTTTAATTTTTGGGGTTTGGAGGGGGTTGAACAGATCTATTGAATATTGCTTGCTGCAGAGAAAAATGTTCGTGTACTTAAAGCAAACGTTTTATAAATTAGACTGCCTGACTATGCATTACAAACATGCAGGTTGTAAATCTTGTGGTCATGGCAGATTGGTCGGACCTAGCAAATGACATGCTCGAACACATAACCAGCTTTCTTTCACTGCCAGATCATCACCGATTCAGTGCAGTCTGCAAAAACTGGGGATTCGTTGCCAAGCAGAAGCGCCATTCTCCAGCACCACAACTCCCTTGGCTGGTACTTGGGGAGGATCGGGAAACGAAAAAACGCAAATTTTACAGCCTGTCAGAGGAAAAGCATTACTCCATTGACATTCCCGAGCTATGCGGCCGGTACATCAGTGGATCTTCGCATGGGTGGCTCTTTGCTATAGACATCAAAATAACAGGCATCCTGATCAACCCATTTACTCGTGAGTTCCATGAACTACCACCGTTCCCACCTTTTTGTGACATTGTTGATGTGACAACCCTCGTTGAGAAAGTGCCGAGTGATTACACTCATGGGCCTAGGAATTACACATTCAAGGAGATGCAACGTTTAATTGTACTAAAGGGGATCCTATCACATGATCCAAAGGTGAGATCTGATTTTATGGCAATGATTTTGTTTGGCCAAAAGAATACACCGTCTATTTGGAGGCCCGGTGACTCAACTTGGACTGTGATAAAGGGTCCTGGTAAAGCGATGAAGGATGTTACTTATCTGAATGGAAATTTCTATGTTATATCTGCAATGAATATACTGTATGTTGTCGATTTGGGATCGGATCCAAAATTGATTGAAATTGAGCCTCAGATCAGGCCATGTGTTTGTCAGCACAGGTATTTAGTAGGCTTCAAGGGATTCTTGCTACTTATTGAGAGGTTCCAGAAGGTAATTGAAAGGGGACACTATAACACGGAGGAGTTCATGCTGCTGGAACTAGATTTAGAGCGAAAGGAATTGCATGGATGGGAAGATATTGACGGGTGTGCAATATTCCTGGGGGTAAATTCACCTATTGTTATTGATGCCAGACAATTTGCGGGTTGCAAGGGGAATGCATTCTATTTCACAGACATACCTTGTCCATATTCCGCTAAGTTTGGATGTCGTGACCTTGGTGTCTTTGACTATGTAACCAAAACGATTACTACTTATTACCCCCCTGAAATTTTCCACCCTCTGGTAGCTCCACCAGTTTGGCTGACCCCAAACCCGTGGTAGGACACCAAACTTTTAAGGGTATTTTGTTAGTCGATTCCTAGTTTCTAAACTGCTTGTTCTGTGGGAATTCTGGTTTGTTCTTTACTGAGCTATGGATATATTTTAATCTTGAACGGTTTCTTAATTGTAGTTTATACTGTAATTAGGATTGAAGTTTCGTGTTGATTAGGCCCTCTTTTATATTGTCTCTTAGTTTATTTTTTCTATAATAGAATGAAAACGTGTCATAATGTTTATATAGCAATAGAGTTATATATGTTAACTGAGATTATTCATGGTCTAGCAAGATATAAAACCTTGACATGTCATATGAATTTATTGACCATAAATTTTTATAGCCAATTTCTGAAATCGATACTTGGCTTGATTTATGCATTCAATTTCAGAAACTTATAATATTGAGCTGTGCTGAAATTTAATTAGCATCGAAGTAATACCCCATATATAGTTGTTGATTAGAACTATAAGTACTTTAGGTAATCCCCATGCAAGTAGACATTATTCATGTAATACATGCCATTTGTTTACTTGTTGGTTTGTTGGAATATGTTTATATGCATGTGATGTCATATATAAAGCAAAAGCATAATTTCTAAAAATGGCACGCATTGCTTATTTGGTTGCTAGTTTGCTAGTAAGTTAGTAACGGTTTATCTTTGCATGGCATACATATCTGACATTACGTGAGAAGCAATGACTATATACAATTTCTGAAATCAGTACATTAGCAATTTATCCAAAAATCAGTAGTACAACATTTTTTTTTTATCATAAAAATGACTTAATAATTTTTCCAAATTATGGGCAATTCAGTTTAATCCACTGTAATTGTATCACTGTTAGCAGAATACTTCCTGCATTGTCTAAATTATGAGGTCGATTCAAGTAATAACTTATAGTAAGATCGTCTCCCGCAAATATTTATCCTTTCAAGTTCCTTTGCATACGATTATTTTATTTAAAAAAATAAGAATCTAGTCCTTATTTATTTATTTATTGAGATGATACGTGTACAAGGTCAGATTTTAAACTAGAACACTATTTTATATAAGAACATTAAAAATATAAGAAAGACTCAAAGATATTGAGTACTCGATTTTCTATAGATAATAATGAACCCAAAGAAACCAACATCATTTGGACTTCTAAAATGAAAATTCTTCCGAAGATAAAGTTATTTGTATTACTATTTATTCCTTGATTTCCCCTCATACATGTGTCCTAGTGCAGGTAGGCCCCTCAGATTTTTTCCCTCATCGCGCGTTGAATTTTCTTGCACATCTTTCTCCATATTGTGAATTGCGATATGAGAAAAAAATTCTTTTACTTGCTTATCTACGTCTCTGCTTAATACAAGCTGCACGTAGTTCGGCAGTGAGCTACCCAATAATGCGTCCAGCCTTATTGAAAAACTGTTGAGCACCATTGCATATATACAGCATTAATTCTGGCCATGCTACAAATCAAAATTGAAGGATACTGATTTATAAAAAGTTATTACTTCTATTTCCATGTGTTAATTAACTGATGTGAATGTGAGGACTTCAAGGATATGAACAATCGTAGAGATCAGGTTTAACATATATACTCAACTCAAAAAAAAAGGTGTAAAATATATACATCATTTTTGTATGTCGTTAAATTGGCATGTGGCTTTTAAACAAAGAGGATATGCTTTTGTATCTTACATCCACTCTTTCAACAACCCTCGACTGCCCCTCTTGTGTGGATCCTGCTCACATGAACAATGATATGGCAAATTCCAGGGGTGATTGTCTGAAATAAAAATAATGTAAGGGGTTTATGCGGAAATATTGCAAGTGAAATGATTATTGAAGAGAAGGGTTTTGAAGGCGCAATTGTCATGTTTGTCGAAAGTTTGATGTCATTTAGAGTGTGAACTTTTTTGTGGCAAGGCTTGGTTTTGTGTAAATTGGGAGAAAGACATTGATCTGATTAGGTGAGTTTGTAGGTGCAAATGCTGTACCAATAATTGTGGGTCTCAACCTAGGCAGCCTCTGTCTAGTTTTTGACAAAAAAAATAAAAATTGTGGGTCTCAAACTAGTACTGAGCTGATCCCTATAATGATTTTGTTACTGACTAATTAAGGACCTGTTTAAATTATACCCTAATGCAAAAAGAGAAACCCCACTAGTATTGTACCATGTCAGCTTGGTACGATGTAGTTGCTTCTGATACTGGTACACGGGGGTGCCAATGACACCCTTTTATTTGTTTATCCGACTCGTATTGTATTCCAAAAGATATGTATGGGTAATATTTTTTTTTCATTAGCTTATCGGGTACGGATAAGGGTAAAGATTTTTTTTCGTTATCATAAAAGGTAAGGGTATAAGTAAAAGTCATTTCTTACCCGTTATACTATAAGATAATTTTTAAAAATAAAATTATATAGAGGTTGACTAATATCAAAACGTTTGTTCCTAGGCCGTGGAACAAACGCTTGGGTTTTTACATTTTCAAAGTCCAAACAGTCAATACAAACCGTTCAAGAAGCTGGATGCAGAAGGTGGCCCCTGCTAATGTTTCCAGTTTATCACCCAAGGTATGTGGTATTTTTAATCGTCTCCTGGTGGGTACAGAGGTATATAGACCCTGTACACTTGCTGTTGAGTCTATGTAATCAGTCTACTCTGATCAATGGTGCCTTGTCAGCGCCTTGTCAGATTTTTGTGTAAATTTTGCTCTTTTCAAGCTGAGTTGCTAAAAATGAATTTTATGCCACATCTAATCTGTTCTAATAGAAACCAAAACAACAAGCATTGACTTGTACAAAATTTTGTCAAAATTTCTAGTTATGACTTATGACCCTAATGTTTTTTTTTTAATGAAAAGGCTGTATAGCCCAGTACTATATTAATACAAGAGTGTCATTACAAGCAGCTTAAAATCTTATTTCTACCCTTTTTCCCACAAAACCCCTACTGGTTTTATATTGCCTTTCATGGCTTGAGCCACTCACATTCCGTTGACTAGCTAGTGGATATGGAGTAGTACCAAGGTCTCAGCTACGCAATACCTTTGAATTTTGTTTGACAGTAAATGAAACAGATTGGCTTATAGGTTTATGGAAAACCAAAAGATAACACGTCTCATTTACTTCTAATAACCATAGCACTTAACTGAATTTGGTTGTTTGTTGAGCACACAACATATGGTAGTAATTACTATCTGATAATGGTTGCCAGTTTTGACATGGCACAGTAATATGGTGTTCCCATTTCTGCTCCTAGAAAGCAAACCCTTTGAATAATTTCCCTAAAAATATAACACCACTAGTCCACTCGAAGAGCTTGAAATCTGATATTTTCATGTTCAAGGATAATTCTGTGCAAGGGTCACAACTCACAAGCAAGCACGTTACATCATAATATCATATTAGCCTAGAATTAGTCTTTATTAGGATTAATTTTTTTTCCAATTAATCTTGGAACCCACTACAATTATACATTAGAAGGAAGCTGAGTAGCTGACGGAATTATACAAACTGAAGCACGAAGAAAATCAGAAATTACAACATAATACAATACAGCACAGGAAACCAAAATGACTACATAATGACAAAGGTGATAATAATGAGAAATTATTGAGAAAATAAAATATACAACCAACATAAATAGGACAAGCGATGTATGCATTATTGTGAGGACAACACCTGAAAAAATGAACAATAATTAATGACCGATGGCATTGCTCTCCTCTGCTTCCTTATCTATATTGAAATAATTGCTTGTATATGATCAATCTCTATTTCATGTTGGGATCGTTCACTGAACAGAGTCTCTGTTTCTTCGGATTGTACTCTTGTCCCCAAGGATCGATGCTACTTATGCTTGCTTAATCGAAGAAGTTCTTCGGCTACTTCCCTTTCATATGTAGACATTTCTTCGGCTACAATCAATTTACTAGAATTACATTTTTGTTTTGGAATTAATCAATTTGTTAGATCCTTCATACTGTTGATAGTAAGTTTGCTATTATATGTACCATCCTTAGCATGAGTTTCGTCAAATAAAACCTACAAAACTAGCTAAACTGAACCTGCTAAAAAGAGGAACGAGGTCAACAAGTTTTAAGTTATGGTAGTTGGTTACAAATTGGAAGTACCATAACTTGACCAACCTGACTCGGTGGCACCCTTAAAAAGTACTGAATTTAGATGGATAATTATTTAACTAGTACCATGCATGTGTATTGCAACAGAGACATATTATAGGAGAACAAAAAAAATTTGTCATACAAAATGACATATTTTTCATAAAAAATGTGGACCAATGATTGAAAATCAACAATCAAAACACCTTCTATGGTCATGTTATGACTTTTGTTATTGTTATAATGGTTATCCTCCTCTTCCTTGGATTTATATAGATTTGTGTACCTGAAATAGATAATAAAATTTTGTTTACTTAGATGAGATCATTAAATGACAAATAAGATTTTTTAATTATATAAAAAATAGAAAGAAATGAAGACATGACCAATCAAATATTAATCAATAATCCAAATATAAAGTTATTTTACATCATGATTTCTGAATTCCAAGTCATTCATTGTAATATTTTCTTGTAAATAAATACGATTTGGTTATTCATGATGGAGGCACGAAAATGATGGCATTTGAACCCTCCAATAAAGATATGATAGAGGCACAAAAATGATGGCATTTGAACCATCCAATAATTTATTACACTAACTTATAAATTTAGTAATGTAAAAATTAAAATATCATTGACATCTTATAATTTAACTGCTAGATTAAACTCTGCCACCAAGTTTACCTTTGTTATGGACAGCCAGATTAATTTGTATGTAGTTGTGTCCCTCGTACATTATATCACACATGTACATCTAACTCTTTCACAAAGGCTGAGCTTACATACTGCATTTTTGTGCGTGTGTAATCACAAATTTTGTATTATTGAAAGTGTTGCAAAATTATAAATTATAAAATTTCTTGTTTCTGATTCAAAAAGTTAGATTTCTTGAAAATTATAAAATTTTCTTGAAAAATTATAAATTATAAAATTTCTTGTTTCTGCATTTCTGTGCGTGTTTCTGATTGAAAAATTATAAATTATAAAATATTTCATGACAAGTTATAATACTACATGTTATAATTATAGGCATAGCATAGTACTCAATTAAGTAAATACGGTCGATATGTATGCATTTTGTTTATTCGATCTTATTGTTGCTTAAATTGTCATAAAATAAGCATAAAGTGTATGAAGTGACTTTAAAAATTAATATCCCGACAAATTTGCATAATTTATATTTATGACAATTTTTTAAATCCTCACTACTAATATCACGTTGAAAATTTTAGGTTCCAATCTTCTATTTGTCCAAACAAAATCTCAACCGTTCATTAAATAAATCTCAGCCACTCATCAGAATCCATCTCAATCTCAGCCTTTAATTACTAATTCCGATTTTATACATCTGTTTCATGTTGTCAAATGTGTAAAAGTCTAAATATAATTATAAACCTACCCGTAACATGAAAAGCGACATAAAAATTGTTTCTTTCAAAACAAATCGAAGACGCATTTTTCTTTCTGACGTTTCTCCTTCCTGACGCAATGCGTTTCAAATATTTTTGAAAGAAGAAAGTCTCAAGGGTCGCAAGAGCTATACAGTTCTTATTGGTGGAAGTCTCTCTTTCTTCACGTTTATTCCTCCTGTGCAATCCGCCCCCTCCTCCATCGCACAGCTCCACCAGCACCTGATGCTTCTCTCCTCCCCGGCAGCGCCACCACACAACTCTCTGTCTCTCTCTCTCGCGCGCGCTTACCATGGTTGAAAAGCCAGTGGCGATGGCAGTCTCTCTCACTCGACCACCACCGAGGTTAGGGTTTCAATTTTTGCTTCCACTCTCCCTCTCTCTCTCTCAGCCACTCCAGGTCAATGCCTTTCTCTTCTTCTCTCTCACTCGGAGCAGAGTGGTACCGGCATTCATGGTGGTATTTATTAATTTAATTTTTGTTTGTTTGAAATTGGCTATAGAATGTAGCTCAATGGGTGAATGCTGTTCTTGTAGTCCAAATTGGTTGCTCAGCTTTTTTATTTTTTTATTAGCAAGATCTTGGAATACGTTTGCTTGAGAAAGAAAAGAGTTAAACAAGTATATTTAATTGAAAATGTAGGTAGGCTTTGGACTCATCAAGCTCATTTCACCTTTTGAGCTTTATCGATGTAAGCAACTATTACTTAACTCAATCTAATAATTGATTACTCAGATGAATTATTAGTTTTCTTTTCTAATTGATTTTAATGTCTATTACTAGAACAACTGAAATCATATTATCCCTATCTTTCTGAAGTAGGATTGGCAATCCAAATAAAGTCCTGAAAATATCGATCTTTTCTCTATCGTGGCATGTAATCATAATAAAAAAAGGCCGTCTCATCACCATAATTCATCTGAGCTGTCATATTTTTGGCAAACTATGCCCATTAAAAGTGTGCCTGGTAATATGTTAGGCATACTTGTGCGCGAAATATGAGATGAGATGGAGGTGGAAAACCGAAGATGAGATGGTAGTTCGGTGACTAGAGTGTAGGTTGCACAATTTAAACTGTTTTTATGCTATAATCTTACTTTCATCAGGTAAGGTGATTTTAATTATCGAATTTGATTAAATGTTTTGGAGAGATGGGATGGCCTACTTTCTTCCATCTTTGAGACGCCTCCTTCCACAACTTCTGATAGAGAGAAATTGGTTGATGTTCTTCAGGTGTGCTATTATTGGTTTGATTTTAATTTTTACAGCCTTTTGCAATAATATTCAATATTAGTATAGTTGCAAAAAACGGCCAACATTTTTTTTGAAGGTTAGTGGTGGTTAGCCTACTAACTATTGTATTAAACCAAAGAAAAAAAATTACAACTCGGGATTTCTACACCCAACATTAATGCATACATTTGAAAAATTAATATAATCCATTCCCTGCTATTGCGAAATAGGGCATCTGATGATGATCATAAACCCTTTTCTTTGGCTGTGCAGGATTCAGGAAGTAATGAAACAGGTCCTTGGCAGCTTTGGGGTGCACCATTAACCCAAAATTCTCTTGGGTCCGTTGGAGGCAGTAAAAGTGGATTTGTGATACGTCAAAAGGGTATATGTAAAAAGCTTTATCCTCAAATACACTTTCGGCTCAGATTGCAAGTATACAATCCTACCGTGTAGTATATTATCGGGTATCGAACCACAAGGAGTAAGATAAATACTTAAATTTCAACCTTAGATAATAAATTTCAGAAAAAAAAGAAAGTAAAGTGCGATAAAGTAAATTTGTTGGGTTCAATACCCGAAAAGGAGAGATTGTAACAATTTAAACTAAAACTGAAAATTAAAAGAGAGTTTTTGGTTGCTTTTCAAGGTTTGGAAGTCTAGGGGCATTCGGTCTACAATCCCTTGTTAATTCTATCTACTCGGGTTGTTTAAATTCATGTTTGATTTTGACGAGGTTTCTAACTTATGTCGTCCTTGGAATAAATATTGATGCTATTATCTTGGGTGAACGGATTAATGTTCCTCAAATTCTAGGATTTTTACACTGCCTGCCGTGTAGTTATCTTATATTTTTATTTTGCTTTTTGTCTGGCTTTCTACACGGACTTTTGTGAAATATCCGTGTAGAATGGTAATATTTTTTTTTAATTTTTATTTTATGTTTTGGCTAGCCTCCCGTTTGCTAGCCATTAAAAATCAATTCCATAACAAAGAATTTCCAATATATTAGAATACAACCCCTAAACAAAATTCATGTTACACTAAATTATATCAAAAATTCATGTACACTAAAATTATATCAAAAACTCATGCACACTAAATTATACAAATCCATACTCTGGTTTACAATATTCCTGTTGAAACCACCTTGCCCACATACATCTAAAAAAATCTATCTGTTCCATGTCGTAATGCCCTGCCAGTTTCGTCGATTTATACTACCAAAAATTCAAAATATGTAGGTTATTAGAAAAATACAATCTAACAACTACATCTCTGTTTTGCTTTATAAAAAAAAATATTGCAATTATAACAATGCAACTAATAAAACAAATTTAGTAGAATAAAAATATTAGAGGAAAATCAATATTGATTATATGGTGCAAACATATGAATTACATACCGGATATCGTGGCCATTCGAATTGCATGTGTTCGACAAAGTGAAACATATAAATCATCGTGTAATAACCGCATTCCCAACCCTGCAACTGTTGCGGGCACTGAAATTTTCATTTAGCGGCCTATGTTAGAATGACAATAAATTTTTGAACAAAAAATATGAAATTATAAAAATTATAGTGTGCTCACCGGCTGCCACCTGAAACACAACTTATTTTTATGCTTCGGATTCGTGCTTTGCATTCCTCCATCTTTAATATATTGCAGAAAAGCCCTTACAAAATTGAGTGAATGTAATTAGCAATTCCACAATTTGTTATATATAATTGGAAAAAATTCAAACCAAGTGAATTACTATTGCTTACTTTCTTATTGGAGTGCAGATCCTTTTGGAGTCCTGAGGAGTGATGCCCGGTTCGGGCTGTGAAGAATCCATGATGAAAACCAAATTTTCAAGTGGCACAATCACAATCAAACACCAGTGGCCACTCTGGTGGTATGGCAGGAGCATAAATCTCTTCTTCCCCGAACGAGTCTTATGCATCGCTGAACACAAGTACTTGATAGTATCTTTTAGCTGAAAATCCACCATCGTAGCATTAGCTTTGCCGGGGTCCAAGAATGCACATTTGTTCACCTTATCTTTCCCACAATCCACAGATTTTCTTTGTTGTAACATCCTGAAAAATCATCATTTCACATTAGAATATATATTTGAGTGCTATACACATGATATATATGATTTTTGGTCACTTACATGATGAAAACGGTGAGGACTCCCTCATCGAGCCATTTATCGCTTGACGAGGCATGCAGAAAGTCTGAGAATTCTTTGAAAGCCAGCAGGACCGTCCTGCCTTCGTGTAGGAGAATCTCGGGGGGGACAGCGAATACTACGTCCTTAACCAGGCAGGCGTGGAGATCCCGCAAATCCTCGGGCAAACGGCTAACCTCTTCTTCGGAGAGCCCCGTACGGTCTACCCCCACAGCGGTTGGGGCAGCGGCAGGCGCAGCGGCTGGCGCATCAGCCCCGAGAAAGCCTTACCATACCGGTGACAAAGCTTCTTCCGCAGCGTTGGAAACGCCTCTTCGGGTCTGTATCAAATTTTGAACCTTTTTTCAAGTATTTCAAAATAATCATTTGAACGTAACATAAGATATCCGTGTTTTATTTAGAGATTACCTGATCCAAAATAATCTGACACTTGGGCCATTGGACAATCTGTCTACGGGCTTCATCAAGGACCAACATGTCGTCGGTAGGGACAGGAAGAGGTATGTGGGCAGCCCATTCGGCCACAATCATGTCAACCGTTACGGGGAGATGGTTGGGCTTTAGCTGAGAACCGGCTGGAGGATGTACAATGTCCTTAGCAATGGTCAGAGGAGTTTTATCGTGCCACATGACGAGGTCGCATGATGTGGCCTCCTGCAATAATTATCAGCAATTAGTTAATGAACAAGTCAAAATTAAGGGTAGATTATGAACAAGTAGTGATTACCTGTAGATTGTCCAACACGCCCAGAACTTCAGTCCCGGATGCTTGACTGCTTCGCGAAATCCCGGCAAAACGGGAGGTTGTTGGTCGGATTGCTACGTAAGAGATGTAATTTGGTTCATCCACCTTGATTCAAATTCAGCCATCCTTCCATCGTACTCCATTCTGATCTCCTGGCGTACCTGCGCCAACCTTGATTCCATCTCGTCCGTGCTAACTTTGGCACGCGGTCTTCTTTTTGGTTTTGGTCCGTTGTATACATCCTTCCAGCCACTGTAGACCGAGACACCCCTAACTCGACCCGTGTGTTCTTTACTCCCGAGCGCTGCGGACAAGGAATCATCCACTCTTTCGACAGTCATGGAGCCCGAATTTACCTCCTCCTCCACCTCCAACTGTGTTAAAAAAAATAGTTATAGCAAAAGACAAAGTAATGTACACAAAGTTACCACAAAGACTCTTACCATTTTCTGAGCCACGGGTTGCACGTCATTTGGGAGTACTATCCTCCCGTCAGCGGTTACCTCGGATCTTCCCATGAGCCAGTGTTGGCCCCTAGGATTTTGGATCTTAACCACAGGTGAGTCAGAATCTTTGTTTTGGTCAAGTATTGCCGCCCATTCGGCCGACTTACCCTCGTAACCACCTGACCCTAATTTGTGTGGGTACTTGTTCAATTTCGCGATCCTCCTGCCCTCGTCACTTTTTATCTTCACACATCAAGGTACATCAATTAGCTTAAGGAAGATAAGTACATATCGAGAAAGAACAGAGACAAAGTTGGCTGAATTTATATACCTTGAACTCTTTTGTGGACTTCAAAGCTTGAAACTCCTCCCAGTCCTCTTGTTTCAGCCATTTATAGTAGCCTACCGGATTTCTCTCTTTCTCCATGAAATCCGTCTTAAACGTGCTCTTGAATTGCTTCCAAGCTTCATTCATTTTCCTCAGAGTCTTTTTCTTTTTCGCGGACTTTGGGTCGTCATCCTGGATGTTCCAATGAGACTGCATGATTGACAACAAAATTACTGCATGTAAGTTCATTCAAGTTTTCAGGTCAGGTATAGACATATATAACTTGCAGGAAGACAACTACATGATGCATAGCAATTTAAAAAAGTTATTATTCACTTATAAAAGCAAATTCCAACTATGCTAAGGTTAAGACATGCTAGAAAACTTGTATCCAACAAAAAAAGAAATAACAAACAGAGAGAGAATAGGAAAAATGAATATATAATGCATGTACAGTTTTATAGATTTTTTCAATACATTACTAAATGGTCCTGAAAAATATAACTCAAGAGATTAAAGAAAGAACTACACATGAAGGGTGTTCCAGTCAAGGATAACGCAGCCATCGTTCCAGTCAAACGAATTAACCAATTACCGATCATGTACAATAATCAAAATAAGGTTTATAATTGTTAGGTACTTTACCTTCACAATGTTCCACCATTCGTTCTTATCTTTGTCATCGAATTTGTCCCACCTCTCAACCAAGATAGATGCCTTCTGCTTCACCAATTTGTGTACTCTGCCCTACGTGGACCCTTCGGACATCCGATTTTGTTGAACTCGATTTGCAAATCCTTCGCCTCTGAGGTCTTCGTGCACATTGTCGGACCTCTTTTCCTCTTTTCTGTCTGAGCCTGCTGGTCCTCTTCTTCCACTATCATATCTACCTGCGGTTCCACTGTTTCCAAAATCATATCTGCATTCTCACCTGACTGTGACATGGTTCTTTCTACAAAAAAGAAACATTATTACAAATACTATGAAATGTAAAATTTAGGTCTAAATTTATTTATGTGTTGTTGGGTCCTTTGTTCAATCATAGTGTTGGTTTTGCAATTTAGTCCCTGTAACTTTAGGTGTCCATGTCACCAGAATAGGTCAGTTGAGGAAACTTTTCACTTAACCAAAATACAATCAGAGATAAGGGTTTTGATTTAACCAAGATACAGGGAGCATTGCAACTTAGAGAGAGAGAGAGAGAGAGAGAGAACCTTTCAAGGAGAGAACAGCAACTGCGCGAGAGGAGCTTAGAGATTCAATTGGCGAGTTCAGAGGAGAGCGACAGAGGAGACCGAGCTAGCACCGAGAGAGAGAACGATGGCAGCACCACAGAAAGAGATAGGAGACTAGGGGGTTTAGGTTTTAGGGGAGACGAGGAGATTTTGAAAAGATATCGAGCGACAGAGACGAGGCGCGCATTTTATTTCGCGTAAACTAAATCTACACGGACATTTAACTAAACAACCGTGTATAAACGTAAGAGAGCTACATGTTTAATTAAACACCCGTGTATAATTAGTTTACGTGAAATTATGAAATGCGCGCCTACATATGGTTTTCTAGATTAATTTTTTCAAATTCCAAATTTTCATATTTTTCAAATTCCATATTTTTCAAAATGGAAAACTTAAAAATAAAAAGGAACCTGATTTCAGTTTTATTTAGCCTGAAAACTATTTTATATCTTCGAGTATCTAGCAGAACTTAATAAATAAATGCAAATAAATATTTCAATTTCTACACGGGCGTTTAATTAAATATCCGTGTAGAAAACCTTTTGTACACGGTTTTTTCATTAAACGCCCGTGTACGTTGCTTATAAGGCGAAACAACTCTTGAAAATTAAACGGCTGAGTACAAAGCCTTTTGTACACGGATTTTTAATTAAACGACCGTGTATGATTCTTATAATATTCAAAATTAAACGACCTTCAAAAGCCTTTCGTACACGGAATTCGAGAAGTTGCCTTATCTTTTTAAGAAGACGAAACGACTTCAAAATTCAATATAATCTGAGAAACTCTCCCTTTTCGATTACTTTTTCTCTGAGAATTTGGAAGAAGAAATGGCCGCTTCGGTTAAACAGGAAGACGCAAATGTGCCATGGCCATGGCCCCCCGGCTATGTCCCTCATGAAGATGCTCTCGTGAAATTAGAAGTCCCTCCCGGCTATGAAATGCCTCCTCCCAACTACAGGAGGACATGGCCATGGCCGCCCTCAAATGTGCCACGGCGAAGTCCAAGGGAGCACCCACCACCAAAGCCCTACAAAAGGAGGAGCAGTCCCTGGATCAGGCCAAAGAGACCCTGGATTAAAAGGAGGGGGTCAGGCCAAGGAGCAATCCAGCCAGGCCAGTGAAGGAGTGTTTAATTAAGTTAGCTTTTTTTTTCGTTTTGTTTTGATGTAATATATTTTTGTTCTTAATTTAATCAGCATTTTGTTTTCTATCCGTTTAACTATTTTGTTAAATACCGTTATAGATATAAATTAGCAGTACAAAACAACCAACAAATAATTCATTTATGGATAGTCACTAAAAAGTAAATTATTTATAAATTAACTTAAATAATCTGTCTAAATAATATCATAGAATGCCTAATGCTCTCTAAATAATCCGATTTGAAAACATAAATGAACACTTTACTTGATATGACCTTATCTGGGTTTACAAATTTATAAAACAACCATAGAATAATTTTTCGGAAAAAAAAAACCTTCTGTTCAAGAAATTATTTCAAAATATTTTTCACAAAAAAATATTTCAAAATAACAGGGACGCTATTTGTAACATGAAATTTAGTCCCTGTTGTTCAAGTAAAGTATTTTCAAGAATAATGTAATTCGAATATTTCAATTTCTACACGGGCGTTTAATGAAAAATCCGTGTAGAAAACCTTTGGTACACGGATTTTTCATTAAACGCCCGTGTACGTTTCTTAGAAGGCGAAAAAAACTCTTGAAAATTAAACGAGTGGAGAAAACTTTTCTTACACGGATTTTTAATTAAACGTCCGTGTCCAATTTTAAGTTAAAACGTTTAATTCGAACAGGTTATTACGGAATTCGAGAAGTTGCCTTATCTTTTTAATTCTGAAAGAC
This sequence comes from Carex kokanica, assembly GCA_025461125.1. Classification (NCBI taxonomy): domain Eukaryota; kingdom Viridiplantae; phylum Streptophyta; class Magnoliopsida; order Poales; family Cyperaceae; genus Carex; species Carex kokanica. The sequence goes on from JAJGRX010000932.1 coordinate 362,767, forward strand.
GAAACGAATTCAAATAATCACTCCCCCGTTTCGATTACTTTTTCTCTGATAATAATTTTAGGGGAAAAAATTCCTTTCTACACGGATGTGTAATGAAATATTCGTGTAGCTCCCTTTGAATTTCTACACAGACATTTAATGAAACGTAAATGTATTTGTACACGGTTGTTTAATTAAATGTCCGTGTCGCTCCCTTTGAATTTCTAATGAAATTAAAAATTATTCTTAGAAAGATGGGTTTTTTTTATTTAAACAAATAAAATATAAATTTCACGTACTAATTAAATTATATCAGAAATTATACAAAACTTCATGTCTAGATTATATCAAATATTAATACAAAAAATCGTACACTAAATTATACAAATCCATATTTCTAGTTTACAAAAATTACTGTTGAAACCACTCTGCCCACATATCTAAAATAATCTATCTGGTTCTTGCTCATGATGCAAAAAAGAAATATTAGAAACGAAATAAAAATATTACAATGTGACAGAAATATCCAGAGATAAACCGGCCTTGAGTCTTTAGCTTCATTGGCTCTCTGAAATATTATAAAAGAAATAAATATTATGCATTGAATTTTTTTTTCCAAATAAGAAATATTAAAATTTTCAAGTATAAAAGGAGTAAATATTATACATTGGATTTTTTTTTCCTTTTTCTCTTTTTTTCCACTGTTTGAACATCTTCCCATAATCCTTCAATGTGGTCAGATCTCATGTAATTTGCTTCGTCTTGTTCTGCAATTGTTGCTATCTCAGCTTGCACATCGGTACAAAATTGAGGTATCTCTTCGAACTGGTCGTACTCTTCTTCGTCGGTGACGTTTTCTACCCCAACAATCCTTCTTTTTCCGAATAGGACGACACTCCACCTATCATCACTCGGGTCAGTGACATAAAAGACTTGGGTGGCCTGCTTGGCAAGTATGAACGGATCATCCACATACCCGACTTTGTCAAAATCAACGAGGGTGAACCCGTCGTTATCAACTTTAACACCCCGGTCTTCGACCCATTGGCACCAAAACAAGGGAATGCTAAGGTGAGGATTGTAAACGAGCTCCCAAATTTCTTCAATAACGTCATAATAAGACTTTGATGCTATTACAGGCCGGGCATCCCTCGATCTACTGAATTCTTGGGACGTCGCCACCAACGTCACCCCACTATTTTGCATCGTGCTCTTATCACACTGTAATTTAGTGTAAAATTTATATTCGTTAATCTGGTATCGTTGGAATGTTCTAACAACCATTTGGGGTCCTTCGCCCAGCAATCTAACAGTTTCATTTACAGGGGACCTTTCGGGGTGTGATTTCACTCTGTCTTTCATCCATCCTATAAAAGAACGGTTATGCTCGTCAGTAAGCCACTTCTGACTTCTCGTGTAGTTCTGTTGTCGAAGGATTGTCATGTGCTCATCTATATATGGAGCAACATCTGCCATGTGCTGTAGTACAATAAAATGTGCCTTTCGCAGGTCATCGTTATCAGCAACTATGGCTTTCAACCCTATTGTCCCTACCCCTTGTAGCCTTCCCTCGTATCGAGATTTTGGAACGCCAATAGGACCCACACCGGTCATGTAGTTGGTGCAAAACTCAATTACCTCTTCTGTGGAATATCCCTCCACAATGCTACCGTCGGGACGATGTCGGTTCCTTACGTAACTTTTCAAAATACCCATGAATCTCTCGAATGGATACATATACCGCAGGAACGCGGGACCACAGATCTTAATTTCCCTCATGAGATGAACAACAAGGTGAACCATAACATCGAAAAAAGATGGCGGAAAATACATCTCAAGATGGCAAAGGGTAACGACGACCTCCTTCTGCAAAGCGTCCAATTTGAGCGGGTCTATCACTTTGGAATTAATTGCATTGAAGAAAAAACAAAGCTTCGTAATGGTTTGCCGCACGGGCTTTGGTAAAATTCCCCGAATTGCAACAGGAATCATATGTGTCATTAAAACATGACAGTCGTGGGATTTCGGACCAATCAATTTCAAGTCCTTCATCGACACCAGCTTCTTAATATTCGAAGAATACCCTGATGGGACTTTAATACTATGAAGGCATTTACAAAAGCTCGTTTTCTCGATCTTCGACATTGTGCACATTGCGGGGGGTAGGTATGCCTTTTGCTTCCCTTTATCCTGCGGTGCAAGCTCGGGTCGTATTCCCATTAATTTCATGTCTTCTCGAACTTTAAGACCATCTTTGGTCTTCCCTGAAATGTTCAATAATGTGCGAATCAAACTGTCGCAGACATTTTTTTCAACATGCATGACATCTAGGCAATGTCTCACTTCTAAATATTCCCAGTATGGTAGCTCCCAAAATATGGACTTCTTTTTCCAAATATCTTTCGGTGGTGGTTTGGCACGTTTTCCAAAAACAACAGCAAGGTTTTTAACCCGCATGAAGACATTCTTCCCATCTAACGGACGACGTGCCACTCCAAGCTCAATTTTCCCGTTGAATACCTTCTTCTTCTTACGGTATGGGTGATTAACAGGAAGAAACCTACGGTGCCCCATAAAAACATTCTTTTTACAATTTTTCAACCTCAGCACCTGCGTGTCATCTTCACAGATGGGGCACGCTTTTGCTCATTTACAAGTGTAACCCGATAAATTCCCGTACGCGGGGAAATCATTTATGGTGCAGAATACCATGGCCCGCAAATTAAATTGCTCTTTGCCGTACGCATCCCAGACCGGGACGCCATCACGCCACAATTTCTGGAGGTCCTCAATTAATGGTGCGAGATACACATCTATGTCATTTTCGGGTTGTCTGGGTCCTTGGATTAGTAATGACATCATTATATACCTGCGTTTCATGCACAACCAAGGAGGAAGATTGTAGATGCATATAAGAACTGGCCAAGTGCTGTGCTGACTGCTCATGCTTCCAAATGGACTCATTCCGTCTGTGCTCACCCCTAACTTAAGGTTTCGTGATTCGCCACCAAATCCTTTGAAATGTCTATCAATGTTTCTCCATTGAATTGAATCAGCCGGGTGTCTTAGTTTACCATCTCTTTTGCGCTCTTCTTCATGCCAACACAACAATTTCGCATCTTTGGGATTTGTAAATAACCGTCTGAATCTCGATATTATCGGGAAATACCACACCGCCTTAGTCGGAGGCCTTACCTTTTTTCCTTCATCACAATTGTCAGTGTCCTGGTCCTTGTGTTTATACCGTGAAACACCCATTTAGGACAAACATGCATGGCCTCGTACTCTCCACGGTACAATACACAGTCATTCGGACATGCATGTATTTTTTCAATCTTCAAACCCATTGGACAGATCAACTTCTTCGCCTGATATATTGTACAGGGTAACTCGTTGTTATCTGGGAGCATCTCTCGTAAAAGCTTTAATAAGGACGTGAAACTCTTATCGCTCCAACCGTTGTCTGCTTTTAAGTTCAATAATTTCAACACAGCTGATAGTTTTGTAAATTTGGTACACCCGGGGTATAACGGCTTTTTAGATTCATTAGACAGATACTGAAATTTTTTAAAATTTTTATCACTAATTTCGTCTTCCACATCACGTAACATGTCCTCTAGATTCTCAGTAAAATCGTATTCTGCATTTTCATCAATCTCCACCTCATCATCCTCGTTGCAATCAAGCCCAGCATTATCGAAATTTTCGAGATTCTCAAATTCATCGTTGCATTCAAATTCAAAATTATCAACAGTTTCTACATTATCATCATTCTCGTCCAAAACAAAATTTCTATTGGTTCCACTACATTCCCCAATTTTCTCACCATGCATAAACCAACATGTATATCTTTTCTTAAATCCCCGACAAATCAAATGAGCTCTAATTTCTTCCGAATCCCCAAATCTTATAAATTTTTTACAATCTCTACAAGGACACAAGATGTCGTTATCTTTTGTGTCCACTCTATAACTCTCAGCAAATTTTAGGAACTCATCAACGCGAGCCAAATATTCTGCACTATCACGTCGCAATTCGTACATCCAACTTCGATCCATCTGTAAATTAAAGTAAACAAAAAAAAATTCCAATTAAACATATATGGTGGTCAGCATATATATTGTTCCAAATTCTTGGCTTATAAAGGGCCGGTTTACAATCTTAACCCACTCTTTGAATATTATGCCTCATATGTGAACACATATTAGCGGGATTTAATTAGTATTTGAGAAAAATTCGACAGCATTTCTCCTTAACTCCCCAAGTATGCGTAAAAACCACATACTCGTAGGAGCAATAAGGAGAAATACTGTCGAACTTTTCTCAAATACTAATTAAATTCCGCTAATATGTGTTCACATTCTAAATGAGACACAATATTCAAATAGCAGTCCCAAACGGGGGACTATCCAAAATTAATCCCTATTGGATTAATTTTGACGGGCATGGACCTAAAAGCATCAGTAGGTCGGTTATTGGACCACAATACACTAATTATTTACATTATCTTAACAAATCAAGCACGTATGCATTAAATAATAATTGACAGAAATAATTAAGCAATATTAATTAGTAACAGAAAATTAGATAAAGAAGAGGGAAATATATATATGTATGACTAACCTTGGCAATAGAGAGGAGAATGCGAATTAACTTCCAAGCTAGTTCTCAGATCTGGCCTCGTTCCTTGTGCGCAGAAATCAGACCAATTCAATACAGAGAGAGAGAGAAGTATTAATTGATCAAAACGGCGCCGGAAGAAGGCCTTTTATATAGTTCGAAACCCTAAAATAACCTTTCTACACGGATGATAATCTATAAATCCGTGTAAAAAAAGCATTACGAGAGCTACACGGACTTTTATATAGGTAGCCGTTTATAAAAGATAACCTTTCTACACGGACATTTATATAAACAGCCGTGTGTAATATAAAAGATAAACTTTCTTCACGGACATTTAGAATTCTTTTTTTTTTCCTAATTTTTGTTTTTTTTTTTTGGTTTAGCCTTCCATTATTTTCGAGCAAGTATCTTTGTTTTCAGTTAATAACCTTTGTGCACGGATATTTAGCTATAAATCCGTGTAGAAAGACACACAGACTTTTATATAAACAGCCGTGTAAATTATTTTTCTACACTGTTAATTAAACAAAAATCCGTGTACTATTTCTCATTTCTACACGGCTCTTTATTAAACGTCCGTGTAGCATTGTTTTTTTTTTTTTTTTTTTTGGCTGTCAACTAGTTTTTTTCCCTATGTTTTTCAGATAGCAAAACAAACAATTTCCAAAACAGAGGAAGACATTTAAAATCCAGAATTACAAAACATAGCAATTTAAACTAAAAATTCATGTACCCTAAATTATACAAAATTAAAGCATTACAAAAGTTGGAATAAAAAGTCATATTGTAAACTAAACATTTCCATTAAGGACTAGAATAGGGTGGTTCTTTCCTTTTGGTGCCAGTAGGGTTTACAGAGGGGTGATATGAAGATATGTTTTACTAAAGAGTTGAGTTAAAAGTTGGATGAAGGACCTTTAAAAAAAAAGAGAAGAGGTCGATGAAGGACCTTCAGAGCCAGATGAAGAGACGAATGAAGAGTCGGATGATCTCCGACTTCATTCGACTCTTCATCCGGCTCTGAAGGTCACATTCACCTCTTCATCCGGGTCACATTCACCTCTTTCTGAAGGTCTTTCACCCAACTCTTACCGGCCAACTCTTCGTCCAGTAAAATTGATCAGAATAGAGATAATTTCTCCTCTGGATCTTGCTTGCCCGAATTAGTTAGGACATGCAAGGAACTAACCAAAAGACTACCTAGGTTAATGTAACCAAAGTAAGGACTACTAGTTACATTAATCTAAGTAGCCTTTTGGTTATATGTCCTAAACTAAACACCTTAGCAAGATATAGAGGGAGAAATACAAATTAACTTCCAAGATCTCAGATCTGGCCTCCAGTTATAACATCTCGAAAAAATTGGGGAAATGAAGCACTTCGCATGGGAATTCGAGATGTAGGTTATCAATTATATCGGATCGCTCATCTGTGAGCTCCCAAAACAGTAGCTCATATCGATCTAATTTTGCGATCCAAAACAATTGACAAACCTACATCTCAACCCAATTGTTAACTGTGAGAAGGGAGAGTATAAATTGATCAAAACAGCGCTGGGGAGAAGGCCTTTTATATAACAAAAAACCTAAAATATCCTTTCTACACAGCTCTTTATTAAACGTCCGTGTGGCTCGCTCAAGGCTTTTTACTCGGTCATTTAAACGAAAAACCGTGTACAAATTTGACATTTATACACGGCTCTTTATTAAACATCCGTGTAGCTCCTACAGGTTATCTACACGGTCATTTAAACATTTATCCGTGTACAATTCTTGCCTTTCTTCACGGTTCTTTAATTAAGAATCCGTGTAGCTCTCTCAAGGCTTTCTCCACTGTTATTTAAACAATAAGCCGTGTACAGTTCCTGGTAAACGTCCGTGTAGCTCTCTCACGTCTTTCTACACTGCTTCTTTGGTAAATATCCGTGTAGAGACAATACAGATATTTCAGGCATCCAAAAAATTACAACTTCTACACGGTTTTTATATAAAATTGCCAAATCCGTGTACAATGTGCCGTGTACAATGACCATTTCTGTAGTAGTGATTACATGAAAATTATGCTTTTATCTTTTGGTTCTAGTAATAATTGCTTATATATTGTGTTTGTTTTTATCAACTGCCTATGTATTCTGGAAGAGTACCACTGGATTAAGATAGCTAATTAATTCAACTATTTTGCTTGGATTGAGTATAATCAACTATGGTTCAACCAAAAATTTAAGAATAAATGCTTATATATACACCAGGTACTGGTCATGCGATCCATGAAAATGCTTATTACATATGTTTAATCTATCCGTAATATTTTACCTCTGATCCATTAATTATCTTGATGTGGTCCGATTTAATCCGCACAAATCTTAACACATATCCAATGACATTAATTAATTATTACTTCCGTGCAAATGCAATAATTAAACGGAATGATATTAGCAAAATTCTATACAAACCTACATACTTATGTACATACGTATCAATGTATATATGTATGTCAAATATTTGATTCATATTGTTACCTCTCTACACGTAAAAATTTGGATATTTACTATACATTAATAAAGTGTTCATTGATATAAGCTTTCGGTTAAATAAGTACTACTAATTAGTAAAAGATATATAGTACTAGTTTTTCAGCTTTTAGACTATGGATACTAATATTTTTTTTTTTTCAAATGAACCATCTGACAAGTAGTTTGTAAAATTATAAAATGTCACGAAGAATTATTAACTCAATCTTCAACATGTGTACTTCAAAATCAAGTCAAAATGTTAAAAAATACAATTAGTAAAATGCAAAGTCTCAAATATCTTAGTCAAATCAAATAAAATTGTCTAATTTAAATTACCAGATAAAAAAGAAAAAAGGTCAAATCCACATGAATTAAATAGCAGTTTCAAACAGCATGTAATTCCTCACGTTCAAATTCATAGAGGTTGATTCTTGTCTGTCAGAATAAAACTATTTATTATTTGCATCTAAAATTACATTAGGTAGTAGTGTTGCCATCAGTAGACACAGTAGTATAAACTAAATTTGCATTGTCAGATACCAGTAGCAAAATTTTGTATATTGGGCAATGAGATTTTACCATGCTTTGAAAAACAAATTACAATACAAATCCAATTTTAATCCCCTTTTTTCTTTAATTTAACTAAAATATCATGTTTTTTAATAGTGAACATATTATTTATTTAATTAGCATATTATTATTTTATTATTATTTTTAATAAACATCATTTATAAAATTAGAATATCAATTAAACTTTGTTTTTTTTATTATGTTTTATTTCCTATTTGAATTCGAATATATATGTTTCAATTATAATAGTATAATAGATATGTTTTTTTTATCAATTTCCTCCACTATCTTACATTTCCTAACAACTTTAAAATTGATTAATTTCATAAGAATATCGTAACATCCCAAATCTTCTTATTTTAACCTCCTTTTATAAGCGCAAAAAACAAATTCGAACCAAACTATAGACCCATTGAAAATATCACGATTTTAACTAATGTCACGTGCATGGCATGACATTCACATAAACCAAATGATTAAACTACCATTTTTTGTATGAATCATACATCATATGTTAGTGCTTTTTATGACAACTTTTGTTAGCTAGTTGCAACAAAGCACGTTGTGTATACATAGAAATGAGTCAACATATCGCAGGGTAATATTTTCATCGGCATAACATAAATAAAACAATCCGACTAATTGTATTAGCCTACAATATATCATTGATTCAATAGCCTACTTACCAAAAAGCTGTTGATGCAATTTTGTAACTGATTGATCACTACATTTGATTTGTATTAGTTACATTTTTATGCTATAATTATGATATCATACTGCGGCACTTCATGGGTCCTTCAGTTAATTTTTTTTTTTTTTTTTTTTTCAATTTTCATCATGATTCATGAAATACCATACTGAAATTAAAGAAATACTGATACTCAGTAGCTCATTGAACAATTATATTTAAGTATTACAAATACATTAGCCTAATATATTGTTGTATTCACAAATTCTGCTAACATGTTAAAACTCTAGGACCGAGTTACAAATATGCTAATAAAATACTGAAACATACTTTTATATAGTATATAATGTAATTTAATGCAGATTTCTAAAAACTTCAGATGTTGATAATCCCATGCTAAACCTATAGATGATTGTCGCTTGATATATAGCATGTTTTAATGCCACTACCAATTACCGAACCACGAAAGGAACTGATCGGCAAATCTCAACCTCTCTAATTTTTCTAAACATCCAAGACCTGAGACGTACAAAGATTGATATCATCCTTTACTTATATTTGTGGTATACATAGAAGATTAAATTTAGTATTGTGAATTGGTAATATCCTTTACTTTTCTCATACAACATGTTAATAATAGCCTACCAAACTTAAAAAATGTTTGCTTTATTAAACTAACAATTGGAATGGTCACACAAATTGGAAGTATTTTCATAGACCTGAACTTGGGCCTTACTCCGGTACATAAATTATATTAGGCTCAAGCAAAGACAATCGTAACATAAGAAAATTTCATTACTAGTGCTTTATGAAAATTGTCTTGCAGTTCTATTAATCTGAAACATTCCTCCTTAATTACTAATGATAAAACAAAGGAGAAGGAAGTTCAGATTTCATATAGTTGTCATTTGGATAAAAATAACAATCAAGCTGTAAAGTTGCCTATATATTGTGTATCTCATCCACTACATTGTGTTGGATGAATCTAGAAGAAGGCTCCCTGAATCATGCATGATATTGGAGCAAGTGTTACTTATGGGAGGGGAAGAGTACGACCCTTGTAGCACTCCATGTGCAATCGCCTTGTAAGCGGCCTCTGTCAAGTGCAGCCCATCCCATGATGCGTACTTTGATGGATCCGAACAAACAGTAGAACCTTGGTTTCCGCATGATGCAATTGATGAGTAATTGTAAGGGCCTTTGGCCCCGCAACATGCCATTAAAGGGTAACTGAAACCTACACACAAAAAAGTGGCTTAAATAACTAGCTTAAAAATACACATGAGAAGGATGCATATGTTACATTTTCGTATAGTGATCTAATAATTGAATAAATTGAAATACATTACCTTGCATATAGCTACTTGTAGTGAATGGAATTAGTGCACAAGATAAATAGAAGAACATTCTTTTAAAATATTTCTTATATGCTTGAAAAGTGATTCTTATGTAAAAATATGAGAGAATATATATAGCTCATAAAAAAGAATCAATATCAAGTAATGAATATACTTTCTTTTGTGGAATATATAAGTTATTTTCCGAAAGCACCATTATTTTTGTTCTATTTTGCAATTATGTTAATTGAAATCCAGAAAGTCGATATCAAATTTTTGAAAACCATAGTGACATACAATAATATGCATAGATAATATTTAAAACAAGATTTTGGTGGCTTGTTTTCATGAAAAAAAAGGCATTACAGCCCATATTTCTATTGAACTAATTTTTCGTGGCATGTTGAATGGATGGCTTCCTGATATATGTTGATTGCGAAATCTTACCAAATTTCTTTGGATTGCGAAAGATGTTCATGGAAGCTTCATAGTAATCTGCATAGATAATATTCACATCAGGATAGAGAAGCAGAAGCTTTGCAAGCTCGTCTGAAAGCATTGCATTGTGGTACTCGGCAAACTCATTTAAGCGCTTGATACATCCTGTTTTTGGATCATAGTCTTCCTTTTTCTGGCTTTGGAACTGCGTAAGATACCTCGGGATGCATCCTATCGGGAAATTATTTGGAACCAATAATATTTTGGCTCCATGATTGATCAATTCCTGTATAATTGTATGTTAATTCAGGTCATACATAAGTTTAGCATTGGCATATTCCTGTGCATGTGAAATTATTTGAAACTATGCTAATAAGAGAAAAGAAAAAAAAAATGCGTACAGTGATGGTTAAACTGATGGTTCTGATTACATCAGGGACAAAGATTCGGACTTCATCTAATGTTCTCCCTTGAAACAATGGATAATTGTAGTCGTTTCCTCCTATCTCACCTACCACAAACAGAGCACTGCTCATGATAGACATGTCGCGTCCTGCACAATCAATTTATTAATTAGTGAATTTATTGGTGATCAACACCTGTCTGACTTCTTCTCATTTTCTTCCTTTTTTTCCCTTTCCAGGTCTTTTGGGTAATTTTTTCACTTTCCATTGTATTTGACAATTAAAGTACGAATTTGTTTATATTCCCATTCAATGAGTGACAGCGCGCACTTGTAATTCATTTATAAATTAAGTTCAACCATTATGAAACAAAACATGGTTGCTTTCTGTTTATTCATTATAAAATATAGTTGCTAAGAAAGAACTAACAGCTGTCATAATTATAACGAAGCAGGGAGAAAGTCTCAAATTAACTCTTTCAAATATATATATATATATAGAGAGAGAGAGAGACACACGCGCGCACACACATACATAGATATATGCATACATATACATACATACATACATACATACATAGACATACATATACATATACAAATCAAGTGATTTTCTACCTATCTAAACAAATAGTAAAAAAATTCAAAAAAAAAAATTATGTAGAGATTGCTGAATGTTTCATACCGACTATTCGAATTTTGAAAATAGAAATATAAGTCAGTAGCGTGGTCACATGTATGACAAATAAAGATAAACAAGAGTTCATTCAGAGATAATACCTGATTCTTCCAAGATTGAAGGTAGTAATTTCTTGAACCACTCAAGCTGAGTGCCAAGCGAGTAATCCGTCTTGGACATATCGAATCCCTTGGATTCAAAGAAGGAACTGTTCAGTGCCATGGCGCCACCGACTGCAAAATTCGCACCATGCAGGAGGTCCTTTGTGCTCATTCCTGAGAGATATGGCGGGACAAATGGCAACCCATATGCTTCCGCTAATCAATGAAATATATAAGCCATTCAATCTCTCTGTTCTTTGTTAAAACAGAGCTACTATAAGTTTTCCTTAATTCATTTTCTTATGGAATATCCAACGGTGCCACTCATTCATTTCCTTGGGTAGCAACTATATTCATTTTACATGTGTGAGGTACTTGTTTGTTGAGTAATTTTATACCTAAATTCATAAGAAACAACTCAGAATAGAAGGAAGAAAGTTATGAGTAAAGTGCACTAACCAATGAAATCGAGAATTAACCGTCCATCGCAGAACCGGCCAGTGGCGCGGCCGAAATAAGTCTCCCCATATGGCAGGTTACAAACGGGTTCATAGCCGTCGCCGATAGACTTGAGGTAGTTTCCAGTGTCACTGATCGAGTCACCGAAGCAGAAAATGCGGGTGAAGCAACAATTTCCATTTTTTGAAAGAAGTAGAAGGATTGTGAGGATAGGGATGTGAAGAGAGAAAAGCAGATGCCCGGGAGCCATGTAAACAATTTGCATTTCTTGAATATTTGTTTCTTAAAAGTTGGTCGGATATACTTATCTGCTTTAGCAAAAAGCAATCAACGATTCCTTGTAAACAAAAACAAAAGTTTGACGTTTGTGTTTGTTTTATGATGATGGAAAAGGCAGCATCACCTTAAGGGGTCCGGATCCCTTAAGTAACCCAATTTTTGGGTTTTGAATAGGAACCGTCCGAATCGAATCCGTCGCTCGAGATCACTTAAGAATTCGAACCTGTCTCTTGAGATGCGTGCGCTCCACTTTAGTTAGATGATCACGGATTCGAATCGGACAGTCCCGTTCCAAAACCCAACTTTTGAGTTACTTCACTGGATCTGAATTCCACCTAAAGTAGCTCAAATTTTGGGTTTAGATCCGAATCGTCTGTATCTGCATTTTTGTTTTATCCTAGTAGCTCCTTATTGGAGGGACTAGTTCAATTCAGAATTGTTTAATATATTGCTTATATTTGAACCGGAGATGGATTAATACATCATTGTAGATACTTATTTTGAAAAATAAATGTATTAAAATAACTTATAATTTTTTTTATCACTTGACTCTATACTAAATTAATTTCAAAATTTTACATTTTCACGCATCACTCGTAAAGGAATAAAAATTAGTGGTCCCCGAAATACAGTGGGTGCAGAGGTAAGTGGGAGCTTAAAAGTGGGGTTTTATGTAAGTGGAAATGGCTTTTTTAAGCGGAAAGTAAGGGATTTAACCTCCTTAAACTTTTCCACAACTTAGTCTTTACGGTTCCCTTATCAAGATGCATGCCTACTTAGTAGTAGATGTGCACCTTTTTTTGCTACCAATCCTGGAATTGTGGAAGGGCCGAACTTTTGTTTTGTAGCATTTCAAAATAATAAAATTTAAAAAGTAACAGACAATTCTCAAAATGTCAAAACTTAGCAAAAAAACAGACTAAGTTTGTTTGTCCAGGGTGTTCGTCGGATCTGGTTTAATCGGTTTTAAAGAGAGTTCAGATTAATCGGTTCGGATTTTTCGGTTAAATAGATTGGTTTAGTTCTTTTTTTAAACCGATTTAATTGTTCGGTTCGGTTCGGTTTAGAAACTTTAAAACCAGTTAAACTAAACCAATCGAAAATTTTAAACCTGTCTCCTGTCCGAACCAAACATTTAAAAAAAATAAAAAATTACGACATAATGTATATTGCTTGATTCGGTTTAAAACCGGTTAGACCGAACCAAACAAAAATTTTAAATCCATCTTTAAAAAAAATTAACAAAAAATATTATTTTTATAATTAATCTTATTATTTCGGTTCAACCGAACAAATTAAAATTTAGTTCGGTTGATAAGTTTACTTTTATGATTAATCTTCTTATTCGGTTCAATTGTATTTTTAAAACCAAATAAAATTTTGATTTATATGATTAATCTTCTTATTCGCTTTATCTCTACACCACAGAATAGGTTTGTATTTATATTTTAAAGTCGTCAACATCCTTTATTTTTTATTTTTGAAGTACTTAAATAGGCTGATTTGTCGTTTTCAGTGAGATGGACTTAGGTTGTGTGTGTGTGTGTGGTGGTGGTGGTTGGGTGTGTGTGGGGGGGGGGGGGGGGGGGGGGTGTGACTTAGGTTGGGGGATTTTTTAATTGGTATTTTGGTGTGGTAAGCGTTTATTTTAAAGTATAAAAGTTAGAGACTTTGCTGTATATTTTTAAAAGAGGGAATTTCATGTTTGTCTCTCAAAAACCTTGAATTATGTACTTTCTTCTGAAAAACTCATAATATTATATTATATTTACCCCTCTAAAATTTTCAAACTCACAAATTTACCAAATTTATTGTATTTTCTATTAACATTCATTTTAAATTTGTGAAATTTCTATTTTATCCTTTATTAAAAAGTAAAAATATGTAGTATGTGTAAGAAAAATGTTCATTCTTCTAATTGATAAGACCCAACAATGCTCTTAAAACGAAAAAATCCAAACCATTAAGACCGATGTATTTCGTTATTAATGTGTTTACATGTCAAATTTATAATTTTTTTTAATTCATTTGGTATAAAATCAAGCGGTCAAAAAATTATGAATTTTAAGTTAATTTTAATACATTCATTTTCATCATTTTTTTACTGCTTGACTTTACACCAAATGAACTAAATTTTTTATAAATTTGACATGTAATCACATCAATAACGAAGTACATTAGTTTTAACGGTTTGGATTCATCGTTTGAAATTTATACGTACGTTTTTTAGGCAATACCATGGTAGGTCTTATGTTATCCATATATCACCTAAGCCTTACTCCTTATAAATTTAAAATAAGTTCTAATAGAAAAGTCAAATAAATTGGGTAATTGTGAGTTTTTCAAATTTAGAGGGTTATAAATTTTAGAGAAACGTAATTTCAAAGTTTTTGAGGGACATACATGAAATTAAGTCCCTTAATTCAGTAATACTTAACAGATGAATTGACCCAATGTTTGGATTTGAAGCCCCAAGTCGGTTCCAGCAGGAAAGTTTTTTTTTTTTTGAAAAAAGGCAAAGATTTCCCGTTTCATATATTGAAACTGATAAAATTACAAGATACGAAAAATTCAACCCAACAATACTAATAACAGCCCCATAGTACCAGAAATGCAAGCAACCGTGTACTGATATACAAACCACAATAAACTCCAGGGCATATTAATAGAAGAGAAACATGCTAAACATAGTAGTAGGAAAAGGCAAAAATAGTGCCAACAGGCACTACCCCAGCAGCACTCAGAGATGTTATTCATCTTCAGCACCGAGTACCCAATCCAGCATAAGCACATCCGCAGGATCCACAACTTGAAGGGGAATTGCATCCAGTTCTGCAGGCAGCCACAGGTGTGTAGCAGCTTGGACTTCCGAATTCATATGCCCTGACCAATAAGACACCAGATACACAATTTGTAAGATAATAGTTCTCGAAGAGTATATAAGAGCATTATTAAAACACAAATCGTTTCGATGTTTCCATATACTCCAAACCACAGCACACACCACAATTAAGAATGCAGTTTTGAGAGTTTTGGGTAGAGTTAAAGCATACTGAACCACATCCGCAATGGAATTCCATTGTTGGTATAAGGATTGACATGCACCCAACCAATACCAAATATGGTGAGCATAATGACATTGAAAAAATAAATGATTAGAATCTTCGGTGTGTTGGCAGAATTGACAGTAAAGATCCCCAGTCCAGCCTTTTTTCTGGAGCATTCTTTTTGTCAGTATTCGATGTTTGTGAACTAGCCACATGAAAGCTCGTATTTTAGGCGGGATGGGTAATTTCCACCAAAGCAAAGGCTGATTTACGGCTACACCCCTGAAATTAAGAAACTTGTACAAAGATTTAACAGTAAATAAACCATTGGGCTCCCATCGCCACGCAAGATGATCAAATTGATGAGTAAAAGAAAAAGAACTAATCAAATGTAAGAGATTGCCCCATTCCTGTAACAAAATTCCTTGTAAATTCCTTCTAAATTGCATAGCAGTCGCACCTTGAGATTGTATCACCGTTTGGACAGTAATAAGAGGTGTAGTACACAGTGCATATAAGTGAGGGTATTTATGCATAAAAGTACAATTTTCAAACCAAATCTCTTGCCAAAATAAAACATGGCCTTGTCTACCAGGTGAGACAGTAGTGCAGATTTTTCCCAGGTTTTCTTTGTGAATGACAGCTTGCCAAAAGGGAGAAAAGGGTACATACGAGGTTTGTGAATAGTATTTAAGCTGTACCACTGTTTTCCAAAGGCTCTGATAGTTCGGGTCCCTAAATTTCCACCACCATTTTAATAATAGAGAAATATTCATTTGGTGTAAATCAAGAATGCCCATCCCCCCAAATTGTTTGGCCATACATAAGGTCGGCCAATTACACATAGCATATTTCTTCCTAAGACTAGTACCTTGCCATAAGAACCGTCGTCTTATTTTATCAATTTGAGCAATTATTTTTTTAGGTATGGCATATAAGGACAAGGCATATAGAGGGACTGCCGACAATACTGCATTAACCAACGTGAGTCGCCCACCTAAAGATAAAAGCTGACCCTTCCAATTTTGCAATTTATGTGTAATTTTATCCACTATGTAACCCCAATCGTTCAAGTGTAGTTTTTGATTATGTAATGGGACCCCAAGATATTTAAACGGAAAAGAAGCCAGGGAACATCTAAATGTCCTAGCCAGCTCCTGAGCCAACGCAGTATCTACATTAATAGGATATAATGCCGTTTTATCAAGATTCATTTTCACTCCTGACAACCCTTCAAATATTATCATAGTCCACCATGCGGATGACACACATTGAGGAGTGGCCTGCAGGAACAAAACAGTGTCATCTGCATAGTGGGCATTGGTTAATGCCCTTGTGTTAATACAAGGAGGACCAAGGCCTCCAGCAGGAAAGTAGAGGCGTCCGAGAGGCCTCTTACGCCTACCTCTTGGCTGGTTGGGTCTACCAATAAAAATAGCTTCTTTTGTTTTCTTGTTTGCTTGTATGGCGTAGCTAGATTGGCAAAAATGGCATGGCCGAGCTGGCTCTGTCACGGAATAGCACAGTATGCGTGACGGTTATGTAATGTGATTCGCGTGTTGTGACTAGTGGTCGAGGGATTAAGAGGAATTGGGGATCAATTGATCTCTATTTTTTTAAATTTTTTTGTATTTAGATATGATTTTCTTTATAATTTAGAGTATAATGACATGATATTGCAAAATTGACCCTATTCTCCATAGAAAATTTTTATATGATTGACTCTCATATATTTTTTACCCCCATAGTTCGAAAGTTTGGTTCTGTCTCTGGTCGTGACCATTCGCGAGCCGTGATCATTTTTAGAAAATTTGGCACGACACGTAAAAATTAAGTTGGTCATGACACAGCACGAGACCAAAGTCACGATGTGTTAGTCATGGTACGGTCGATTGTCACAATCAATAATAATGATATCAATGTTATCAGAAACATACCAGACATTGATTCAGTAATGCTTCGAATAAATGGTTTACTAATTGAATCAGTGTGTCAACTGGTTTAATTGCTCATTTTTTAATAACATTGAATTTATTAATAAATTTAAAGATTATTCTCTAAATAAAATGAAACTATTAGCTAGCTCTTGATTAATTTAGCTAAGTGCAAGCATATAAAAATGTATATTTTCGAACTAATACATCAAATAAAAGTTTAATTTGTCTAATGAGAAAAAATAAAAACAACAAGGCTGGAAGACTAAAAGTTCAATTTTAAGGTTGAACAAATTAGCACTTGATAATCAAAATGTGTATCATCTAATGTTTTTCTCCTTAATATTTTTTTGAACCTAATAGCACCTGATAATTAAAATGTGTATCTTTTAATGTTTTTCTCCTTAATATTTTTTTCAACCTAATAGCACTTGATAATTAAAATGTGTATCTTTTAATGTTTCTCTCCTTAATATTTTTTATTGAATAAAGATACATTCTCATATACAACGTTCTGATTTTTTTTATTCTTAATAATTGAAGATTTCAAAAACACTAAATTAGAAAATGGGAACCAAGTCTAAATTTAATAACGAAAATAGAATCAAAATGTAAAAAAGAAATTAAGCTCAAAATATATTGAACTTATTACATCATAGGAACACTTCCTTTTCCATCAAAGAGACTTTATAGTTTTATACTTTTATTTTAGAATTGAATAATTAACAATTATAGAAATTCTGTATATTTTTGTGATAATAAAGAACCGTCAATAATTCATATTAAATTTTCTGCAGTTTGAAATTTTGTTTTCAAAAAATAATATTACGACTACTGATTATGTTCAAATACATAATTCATTAAAAGAAAATACAAAATACATTGTAGCAACACAAAAGGAAACATAGAGTTGCTCACAGACTAACCCATGCTAGCTGCTTTTGACTTCTTCTGTAAAAGGTATCTAAAAGCAATAAGTGGGCGCCTGCTGATTCAAACTTCATTGGTTCAGTAAATATCAACCCCACAAAATATATAAATTACAAGTTTTGTTACGTGAATATCAACCCCACAATATATAACCCTCAAGAATGACAAACAAAACATAAACGCTGTATTAGTTCAAAACAATAAATAAATTATGCTTCTCATTTTTTCCAAACTTCTCAAAGAAAATTAAAAATATGGCTGGTGCATGGTTAATTCCTTGTTGACTTTGTAATTTTGTGTAATATTGATACTCAATTTTAGAATGTTAATTATTGTAAAATAAAATTTTCTGATGAATAATTAACGCAATGCAAAACCATAAACCTCAATTAAAATTTTGATGTTCTAAACGACGTTTTTTTACTAAACTTCAACTTCACCAAGCTCCACCTCTTCACGATCTTTCTGAATTTTCGTCAAATGCTTAAATCAGAGTTTCCTACTAAAAGTTATATCTTTTTAAAGTTTGGAAACAATGTATGACGCGCCTAAATTTTATACCATGGTTAATCCTACTACTAGTGCATTGTAGTGATGTTTCATTACAAAAACATCCATGACATACCAAAGTTATATATCCGGGTTAATCTTGACACTACTGATGCATCGATGTTTCATTTAAAAAAAATCAATGTTTTATTTAAAAAAAATCAATGTTTTATTACAAAAACATCAATGAAGCATCGATGCAAAAAAAAGAAAAAAATCAGATCATTCTCTCTCAGTGCCAAAAAAAATTTAATTTTAAAAAAAATTGTTGTTCTATGCAATTCTCTAATTACCGTGTTTGACTAATTTGTAAAACATACAATAATTAAATTTAATGATTTCATTGTATGAGTGAGTTTGCAGGTTCAAGAATATTATAATTGTAAGATTAAAGTTGAAGAACTAATGAAATCAACAAGACTTTACGAAGATCAAGAATATAAAATGTAATATCAATTTCATTAGTAAAGTAAATTTGAGATTGTTGATTTTAGGAACTATCCGTTCAGTACGGAAGCAAACCGTTCGGTACGAATGTATTAAAACGGTACCGGACGGATACGGTATGAAGCGTACATTATGGAAGAATTATTTCGTTCACAAACTGTTCAGAATGGAAGGTTCCGTAAAAACACAGAGAAGGTCCGGAATAACCCTATCCGTTCTGAAAGGAAAAGGACCGTATTGTACGCTACACAGGAAACATGGATTTGGGAAAAATACCCTATCCGTTATGTACAGACCGAAACGTACTTAATAGATAGTGTAAAGTTCAAAGGCGAAATTCAAATTGAAATACATTTGAACTATTCGTTCAGCATGGAAGATTACAGTACTGAACGGAAGAGTTCAAATACCTAATTCTGGAGCTCTATTTATAAATAGAGTTACTACCCCCACTTCAGAATTAAGCAAGCCGCCCCTAATTTCAAAAAGCACAAATCCTGTTTTCTTGAGAGCTTGCTTATTTGAGAGAGCTTAAACTTCAAAACTCCATTGATAATCTCAAATTCAGTTGACAAATCTTCTCTAGATTTAGTTAGAGTGTTGTTACTTGTTCGATAGTGTGGAGATCAACTTTAGTGCTCCCTTGTCATAGTTGAGTGACTTCCCCGCTTGTAGGGCATTAAGGGGCTCGCCGACTCGAAAGTTTCCGCTCACACATAAACATAGTTGTGTGACGATCCTCTGCGTAGAACTCTTCAGCTCGAGCTTCTAGGCTCAACTTTGTACACGAGTTAGGCCATGACTTCTCATTTTTGTTGGGCTCACGTGTCACGAGTTGTATTCTTTCTTTTTGGGTAATAGGAAAGGGGCGTCGATGAGGTTGCTCTACCCCGGAGACGTAGGCATTCTACGCCGAACTCTGTTATCATCCTGCGTGTCAAATTTCTCTAACTCTACTCTATTTACTTTATTTGTACACGCTTGCTTGTTGAATTGATTGATTTGTTAATTTAGAGGGTAAATCGAAAAATGACTAAAATTCTTTAATACTACCTATTCACCCCCTCTAGGTGCCATTAGGGACAACAAAATTTACCATGCATATTTTAACTATATTTTTAATTTTGTTTAACAAGTTAGAAAAAAAGGGTACCGTTGACATTTTGGTAGTACATAGTCTAGCGCTAGCAATTTTTTTTTTTTTTAAATCGAGGGGAGAGATCAAATTTCTTTTTTTCTTGAGGAGATGGATAAAAATTTCGGAAATTCGTAGCTTAAATAGATACTCTACTTTAAATATTGAAAGAAAACTTAAGATCAGTAGATTGAGAGACACCTCACCATTGTTGACAATGACTTGAGCTTTGACTTGGTGTGGCAAGCGTTTATTAAAAGAATAAAACTTAGATACCTTACTATAGTTTTTACTTTTATAAATAGGGAATTTCATGCATACCCCTCAAAAATCTCAAAATTACGTATTTCGCTTTTTAAAACTCATAATATCATATTTACTTCTTTACAATTTAAAAACTCACAAATTTATCCAATTTATTGTCTTTTATATTAAAAATCATTTTACATTTATGAAGTTCTCATTTGATCATTTATTAAAAAAAAATATATGTTGTTTAGTTTTCTAATAAATAAGATTGAACACTACTCTTAAACATACTACATATATTTTTTTTGGGTCCGACTAATTGTATCCAAAGAGTTGTACCCAGTTTTACCCAAAAAAACTGTCATTTGACTTGTGCGAATACTGTAAAATACTATAATCAATACTGTAACTTCAACAACAAATCATGCATAATACCTAGTTCAAAATTCTAACAACCCAGTTTTTACCCAAGTTAGTTAAAAACTGTTAGTAACTAGAAAAGTAACTGTACTTCCAACTGTACTTTCAGCTTCTAGAAGATTTAACACAAACCACTTTCAAAACTTGTACGGCTATACTTCAAGCTTCTAGAAGATTTGAAAAACACACTTCTAAAACTTGTTGTTATTTACAAATTACACTTAAAATTATGCAAAATTAATTTTTTAGCATCAAAATTAATTTTTTTTTCGAAATTAAAATTAAAAAAAATTGAATTTTTTTTTTTAAATTCATCATTTTTTCTTCAATTATTAATATTTATACATGATATATATCATGTAAAATAAGATTTCAATACTGTAAAATTAGTAGATGCAAACTATAAATCTAACAGATGTTAACTACAAGATTTCAATACTGTAAATTTGACACATGAAACTATAAAAACATCATATACAAACTATAAAATGTCACCAATTACAAAAAATTCATATACTGTACCATTTCACCACAAAAAGTTCATTAAAATCAACTGTACCATTTAACCATTTCATTTCACCATCAACTGTACCATTTACCATTTCACTATTCACAAATATTTTCAACTGTATCTAACATCAATATAAAACAAACACAAACAAAAAGTTGTTCAATCATTGCAATATTTGGATGGTTACTTCATACAACGCTGATGCGAATTATTTGGATGCGTGAGGAGCTTCATTGCTAGAACGACACGTTCTTTAGAAATGTCATCCTACAAAAACAAAAAAGAATTGTAAGGGATTTAGATTTATGCACATTAGTAGAGAGAAAAATGACAGGGCGCATAGGTTAGCACAATTAGTCAGAACTGACAAGATCAGTTATCAGGGGTATACACTACCCTCTTTTTACAATATGTAATATCAGAAAATATGTAATGTTATTGTTGGTGAAATGGAAGCCTACGGGTATTTGAAAGTAAAATATATACATTATAAAATTACATGTGTAAAGTTCATAGGCATCTCAGTGATCAGATTGTACACAAAGCGCAGTACAAACATAGCACAGTCCATTGATTTGGGTGCCTGCTTTGGACAATCCTCATGAATAATGCCAACATCTTTCCATTATGCTTTGGCTGAAAGAAAAAAATGATATCAACATCTTTACTATATAATAACTTCAAGTATGACATGAATTCTGTAAAATAACTCATACATCTTATAAAACTATTATATAAATCCTATAAAATAACTAATATATCCTACAAAACTGTTAAGTTTATTATGTAATAGTTTAATGCATTTCAACACCTAATCCTTTAAATCATTGATAGAATCATGAAAAACTAATTGAAGAATACTATAAAAATGTTGCATAGATAATTTTTAAAAAACCACTCACAAGTCCTAATCCTGTAAAATAACTCATACATCTTATAAACCTAAGGCATGAATCCTGTAAATAACTTATATATTTTATAAAACTATGACATAAATCCTGTAAAATAACTCGTATATTCTACAAAACTGTTAAGTAAATTATGTAATAGTTTAATCCATTTCAACACCTAATCCTGTAAACCATTGGCATAATCATGAAAAACTAGTTGAATAATACTGTAAAAGGTTTCATAGATAATTTTTAAAGAAAACACTCACAAGTCCTCTAGGCAAGAAAGTGTTTAAGTCATTTCATTGTGTGCCAATGGTACTAAATGTATTTCCCAATTTCACCAGCTGAGGTGTAATAATGCAACTGCACATTACGAATATTCGCTGCAAAAAGCACTCAATGATTTTTCTTGCAAATAGAAATGAACAGCCATCTGATGCTCTCAAATTGAGGCCCAAACAACTGCGGAAGGGCCTACAATGCTGTTTTTCATCATATTGATGCATCAGAATCTGCAATAGACAAAAATCAAACATTAAAATATTGATTGAAGTATTTCAAAATTTGAAGTCTGAAAATTTAATTCATAATATACAAACGTACATAATAACTTAGGATATATAAGGGGTGATGAAAAACCATGGATGATTCACAGGAATCTCATATTGCATTAATGATAGGACCGTGTCAACGAGCTGCAAAATCAATCAATAATATGTAAACTAAATTTAACAGTTGTATCCTATAAAACTAAGGAATGAATCATGTAAAATAACTCATACATCTTATAAAACTAAGGCATGAATCCTGTAAAATAACTCATATATCTTATAAAACTATGATTTTTAAAGAAAACACTCACAAAGTCCTAATCCTGTAAAATAACTCATACATCTTATAAAACTAAGGAATGAATCCTGTAAAATAACTCATATATCTTATAAAACTATGATTTTTAAAGAAAACACTCACAAGTCCTAATTATGTAAAATAACTCATACATCTTATAAAACTAAGGCATGAATCCTGTAAAATAACTTATATATCTTACAAAACTAAGGCATGATAGGACCGTGTCATCGAGCTGCAAAATCAATCAATAATATGTAAACTAAATTTAACTGTTGTATCCTATAAAAATGCTAAGTAGATCATGTAAAATATTTTACATTTAATAAAATATGAAAAAGCTGCATATCCTACAAAACTGATATATACAGTAAACTATTGTATGAAACCTGTGAAATAACTAATATATCCTATAAAATTATTAAGTAAATAATGTAAAATATTGTACAAATCATACCTCACTGCTAATTGGGAGCTCAGGATTCATCAAATCTTTGATTGTTGACAATCTCCAATGAAAATTCCCTGGTTTGTGGCAGAAAGCCTCTTCATTGATTTCAATAGAAGGAAGAAAATCACGATTATCAATTCAAATCAACAGAAGGAAGGAAACTTAAATAGATCGGTAAAGAACTCATTCAATTTCTATTTCGCTGTCCTCTTCAATCCTATCGGAGATAATGAAAATTCGATTATAGCTTCGATTGAAGACACGCCTGAAGCTTCTGTATAGTCAAGATGTTCTGATGCAAAAGAAGAAGACAATATACAGTTAACAAAAGTAAATGCAAGCATTGATAAAGTAAGAATCCAGTATAGTCTGGATCTAGATCATTCCGGTGCCAGAATGTGACTACTATACTTCTAATCAAATCAAATTATTTCAACCAAGCTAACTACAAAAGAAAAGTTCAAATGAACACACAAATTCAAACAACCTATACCTGACAACTAAGCTCCACAGTAAATTAACTAAAAAATGGAAGTACGGAATCAAAAAGGGGTAGAAACCAAAACCTCAGCGCGAACTAGAATAAAATAACATAATTATTGAAATCGGGGAACTAGCTGAAGTGCTGGAGCTGCTGCCAAATTCACGCCTGATCGGAGCCTGGTGTGATCTGCCGTCGCGCTTCGCCGTCGCCGTCGCGCGTCGCCGTCGCTGCCGTCGCGCATAGTTGAGAGGAGAGGAGAGGGGAAAGAGCAAAGTGGAGGGAGCAGAGAGATCGGGAGGAGATCAGAATTTTTTGTTTTTGTAGAGGGAGAAGATCGGCAATTTTTATTTTGAGAAAAGGTTTCGGTACCCACGCCTTTGTCCCCACTTTTTACCCACACTTATCGGATGAGTTTTAAACTGTCATTAACCGTAATTAACTACCACCGGTCCCCACTAATTAACAGCCACGTCCATGTACGCTTTTAAAACCTTTCTTCCCCACTTATGTTTCCTTTTTTTAATTTCATTTTGAATTCCGATCTTACTCTTTCCATCTGAGGTGATTTTGTGGCGATATTATATTTCTCTTCGATCTTTCCTTTTTTAGTTCGCGATTTCCTTACTGTCGTGATCTCCTTTTCCTTCCGATTAGGGAAGCTTCAGGAGTGCCTTAAAAAACAGGTCAAAAATCAAAGTTTTGCTCGTTTCTGATCTTCATCTTCTCTGATAGGATTGAAGAGCACAGTGAAATCGAATTTGAGTTAGTTATTTACTGATTTCTATTGAATTTTTATTTGAATTTCTATCGAACTTTGATTTGAATTTCAACTGTGTTATTTACTGTTCAATAACTTCAGGCGTGTCTTCAATCGAAGCGATAATCAAAGTTTTCATCATCTCCAATAGGATTGAAGAGGACATCGAAATAGAAATTGAGTGAGTTCTTTACTAATTTGTTTATGTTTCCTTCATTCTATTGATTTGAATTGATAATCGCAATTTCCTTTCTTTTATTGAAGTTTTATTTGAATTGATGCAGTATCGGATCTCGCATTATAAAAACTTTGATTTGAATTTCAATTGTTTTATTTCCTGTTCAATAACAGATCTCGCATTATCTGAATGTCTGATTTGAATTTTTACTTAGAATTTGATATTTAAAATGAAAATTACATAGATCTTTTTCTTAATGTCGTTTTTTTTACATGATCTATTGTAAGAAATAACAGGATTTGATATTTTGTTTTACAGTATTTGATTTCAATTTCGAAAGAAGAACCTCGCCTATATCCTGAGCCTACACTCTTATCAGATTTTGGTCGCGTTCCTCTGATTTACCTTCTTCGTGCTTCTTTCGATTCCTTATATCTGGAAACATCTTGTAAGTATTTTTCTTGTGAAAATATAAATTTGTATTGAATCGATCTTTGTGGTTTAAATTCGTATTGAAATGAGCCAAATTTCAACTATCCAATTGCCAAAGGTGTACTACTGATTTTCTTTATTCCTTCACGCACACAAGTTGTTTGATGATATGCTTGAGTTAACTTACAACCTCACTACTCGTGTGCAGCTGTCAACAACTCATGCTTCTCTCTCTACTCAGTTGACTTCAATCAACCGTGTCGAGGCCATGTAAAACTCAAGTGACATGGACGAACTGTACATGTGCAGTCCATTGCTCATGCAAGGCTCTGGATCAAATGCCTAGTAGAGCCATGGAAAACACCTTTAGTTTGATGAAATTTCTTCAAAAATAAATTAAGGAAACAAACAATAACTCACCTTGTTTTTCTCTGTAAATTCATGATCTACCGTGCAGTAACGGCAAAGATGAGACAATTATGAATTGATTTAATTAATCGAGTATATAGTGTTTACTATAAAGCAAACTCCAATTTCAATTCAATTTGTACAAATTTTTTTATATCATTGTAATTCTAAAATTAGGTCTGATATAGATTGAGAATGGTTTTAGGTTGAAGCCAAAGCTTGAGGCACAAGGCATGAGTTGGAGATGGGTTCATGCAACCGTACTGGTACTCATATATATTCATATTCATAGTATCAGTAAGTATATTGAACTTGATTTCATATAAAAATGTGTAAATAAACATATAATAGGGTCATATGTGCAAAAGACTTTAGGGGTAACCTTTGACAAGGCAATGACATACATAAGAGAACTTGATTTCATAATTAGAGTATACTGTCATCTCATTTCGTGGTAGATGATTGACTGGAAGCTTGTATGTTCTGCTCATCTCATATCGTAGTACTCTACACTTTTTTTGTAATCGGACCTTGTATTTTTGAACTTGTGTTCTACTGATCTCATTTCGTGGTACTGTACTGGAAGTTTCATAATTTTTTAACTTTTATTTCTGCATCAAACATGTTGTGCAATGCAGGGGCAGTGTGGGAAAATATGCAGTATTTTACAATTTAAAAAGGTGAGATTCAAAAATAGCTAAAAAATAGCAACAATATCCTATAAATGTAAAATTTGATTCTAACTTGTGTGTTTTTGAGTGCTTTATTTAACTGTGAAATTGGATTTTAATTTTGGTTATTAGATCAGCCTGCACTGGCTGATCTGTCAGCAGAGGTCATTCAGTGGTATTTTGGTACCAGTTGGGCATTTCTTGTGACTTCCTTGTTATTTACCACTGGTATACTATCAGGTATGAACTTATACATTGACAGGGAGGCTGGTTGAGCATCCCTCATCTTAGGCTGTCTTATCTTAAGTTTATAGAATTCATGCATTAGGTTTACTGTATTCGTGACTTAGGTTTACAGAATTCTTGACCTGTTATTTTGGGTTTTAAACACTTGAGATTATCTTAGGTTTATAGAATTCATGAATTATGTTTACAGAATTTCATGCAATAGTTTTCTAGGATATAATATTTATTTTACAGGTTTTATGCAATAGTTTTATATGATGTATAAGTTATTTTACAGGTTTTATGCAATAGTTTTATAAG
Source organism: Carex kokanica (assembly GCA_025461125.1). Lineage (NCBI taxonomy): Eukaryota > Viridiplantae > Streptophyta > Magnoliopsida > Poales > Cyperaceae > Carex > Carex kokanica. Next base: position 389,726 of record JAJGRX010000932.1, read on the forward strand.
ATGTATCAGTTATTTTGCATGCAATATTTTATAGGATGTATCATTTATTTTGCTTTGTTGATCTTTTACTTTTACAGTAATGCACTGATATTTTACCTGTTTGTTACTGAAATTGGAGAAATTGTTATTTAAATCCCTACAATTATTAATTTCAAGTTTCCATTTGGTATTTTAAAGTATTGATCTGTTAGAGTTACAGTATTTATTTTACTGATTTTTTGTTCTAATGTTTTGATGTAAATTTGTTTGTCAGATGCATCGGAAAAATGAACTTATTCTTCTCCAAGATTTGCTAGTAAGCAATCTAACAATTCCCAAGGTTAGGGTTATTCTTTTTATTTTCACTAGATCTGTAAGATTTTACTTTTTATAGTTGTTATTTTTACAGTATGCAATATAATTATGTCAGTTTTTGTAATATTGTTATTATTTTGCTGAAATGCATAAATTTGTTTCTTAGATTAACTGAAAGAAAAAAAAGAAAGGAAATGATACATCTACAAAAGTTCTCAGTCAAGATTTGCAAGTTACAAAAGGTTTTGCTTATTCTTTTTATTTACAAGATTATTTTTACAGTGTTAGTTTTATAGGATATATCAGTTATTTTATAGGGTTCATGTAGTAGTTTTGATTCTATTTATTTTACATATCATGGATTGAATTTGCAGCTTGTTGAAATGGTTAACAGTTTTATAAGATATCTTAGTTATTTCACAGGTTTCATTTAATAGTTTTATAGGATATATAAGTTATTTTACAGGTTACATGCAGTAGTTTTGATTCTATTTGTTTGGCATATCATGGATTGAATTTGCAGTTCGTCGAAATGCTTAACAGTTTTATAGGATATCTCAGTTATTTCACAGTTTTCACTTAATAGTTTTATAGGATATATCAGTTATTTTACAGGTTTCATGCAGTAGTTTTGATTCTATTTATTTTACATATCATGGATTGAATTTGCAGCTTGTTGAAATGTTTAACAGTTTTATAGGATATCTCAGTTATTTCACAGGTTTTATTTAATAGTTTTATACTATATATCAGTTATTTTACGGGTTTCATGCAGTAGTTTTGATTCTATTTATTTGGCATATCATGGATTGAATTTGCAGCTTGTTGAAATGCTTAACAGTTTTATAGGATATCTCAGTCATTTCACAGGTTTCATTTAATAGTTTTATAGTATATATCAGTTATTTTACAGGTTTCATGCAGTAGTTTTGATTCTATTTATTTGGCATATCATGGATTGAATTTGCAGCTTGTTGAAATGCTTAACAGTTTTATAAGATACCTCAGTCATTTCACATGTTTCATTTAATAGTTTTATAGGATATATTAGTTTTGTAGGATATGCAACCCTTTTACAGTATTCTTCAACTAGTTTTTGATGATTCTGCCAATGATTTACAGGATTAGGTGTTGAAATGCATTAAACTATTACATAATATACTCAACAGTTTTGTATGATATATGAGTTAGTTTACATGATTTATACAATAGTTTTATAAGATGTATGAGCTATTTTACAGGATCATGTCTTAGTTGTATAAGATGTATGATTTATTTTACAGGATTCATGCCTTAGTTTTATAAGATGTATGAGTTATTTTACAGGATTAGGACTTGTGAGTGTTTTCTTTAAAAATTATCTATGCAACATTTTTACAGTATTCTTCAACTAGTTTTTTTATGATTCTGCCAATGATTTATAGGATTAGGTGTTGAAATGCATTAAACTATTACATAATACACTTAACAGTTTTATAGGATATATGAGTTGGTTTACATGATTCATACAATAGTTTTATAAGATGTATGAGTTATTTTACATGATTCATGCCTTAGTTTTATAAGATGTAGGTGTTATTTTACAGGATTAGGACTTGTGAGTGTTTTCTTTAAAAAATTTATATGTAACCTTTTTACAGTATTCTTCAATTAGTTTTTCATAATTCTGCCAATGATTTATAGGATTAGGTGTTGGAATGCATTAAACTATTACATAATATACTTAACAGTTTTGTAGGATATAGGAGTTAGTTTACAGGATTCATATAATAATTTTATAAGATGTATGAGTTATTTTACAGGATTCATGCCATACTTGAAGTTAGCAATGAAGCTTCTCACATATCCAAATAATACGCATCAGCGGTGTATGAAGTAACAGTCCTAAAGTGTTTATGCGCAATGATTGAACAGCTTTTTGTTGTGGTTGTTTTATATTGATGTTAGATGCAGTTAATGCTTTTGTGAATAGTGAAATGATAAATGGTACAGTTGATGGTGAAATGGTGAAATAAAATGGTTAAATGGTACAGTTTATTTTAATGAACTTTTTGTGGTAAAATGGTACAGTTTATGTTGTGGTGAAATGGTACAGTATATGAATTTTTTATGACTGGTGACATTTTATAGTTTATATATGATGTTTTTATAGTTTCATGTGTCAAATTTACAGTATTGAATCTTGTAGTTAACATCTGTTAGATTTATAGTTTGCATCTGCTAATTTTATAGTATTGAAATCTTATTTTACATGATATATATCCATGTATAAATATTAATAATTGAAGAGAAAATGATGAATTAAAAAAAATTAAATACTTTAATTTCGAAAAAATATATTTTAATTTCGAATTTTTTTTAATTTTGATGCAAAAAAATTAATTTTGCATAATTTTAAGTGTAATTTGTAAATAACAACAAGTTTTAGAAGTGTGTTTTTCAAATTTTCTAGAAGCTTGAAATATAGCTGTACAAGTTTTGGAAGTGGTTTGTGTTAAATATTCTAGAAACTGAAAGTACAGTTGGAAGTACAGTTACTTTTCTAGTTACTAACAATTTTTAACTAACTTGGGTAAAAATTGGATTGTTAGAATTTTGAACTAGGTATTATGCATGATTTGTTGTTGAAGTTACGGTATTGATTATAGTATTTTACAGTATTCGCGCAAGTCAAATGACAGTTTTTTTGGGTAAAAACTGGGTACAACTCTTTGGGTACAATTTGTCGGACCCTTTTATTTTACAAGGGGAGAAGAGAGGTCGCGAATGAACAGATCAGAAAGGTTTATAAAAAGAAGGTTGGACAGTTTGAGTTTGACAGTTAATAAACTTATCCCAATGGATGGTAAAAACCGGGTATAGTTGATTGGGTATACTAACCTTTTCTCATTTTTTTTATAAATAAAGGGTGAAATGGGTATTTTATAAATTTAAGATGAGTTTAAATAGAAAAGACAATAAATTAGATAAATTTGTGAGTTTTTCAAATTTAGAGGGCTAAATATGATGTTATGAATTTTTAAGCGGAAACACATAAAATGAGTTCTAATGGATTGTACTATTTTATATTATAGTTTTAGTATTTTATTTTGTTTGTTTGTAGTTTATTTAGTCAAACAAATCAAAATTATAACATTACAACAAATTATAAACATTACAAGTTTACAACAAAATTATATAGCAGCATTTCTAAAAAAAAATTCATACTCAACCGCTCCACAGTGAGGCGGTCAAGGTAATTTTTGAATTTTAAAAAACAGAGGGCATATTTGCTATTTTTAGGGTATTAAAAAAAATTGGCATAAAAGTCCCTCTTTTTAAAATTAATTCATAAGAACTTCATGTATGAATTGACCCAAGTAGGCCCAGTAGAAAAATAGAGGCGTGAGAGAGACAGGCCTCTTTTGGTCTTACCTCTGGGTTGTTGGATCTGCCAACATTAATAATTTTTTTTTTTCTGTTTTCTTGAAAAAAAAAAAAACTTAAGATCTTGAGACAGATTGATAAAAATAACGGAGCTTTGAGGTTTAAACATTTGATTCTATTTGTATTTAGTGATCATTATACACTAAATCTTATATGATTTTTCTTGAATAGTGAAATTTGCTGATTTCTTGTTTTCTGGTGGAGTATGTCTCGGCCAAACTATTTGAATTTTGTGTTTTTTCTCTCGTGTATTTTTTTGTTGCCTAGTGGTAACCTTTTTTGTTTTTCCCTTTTTTTTTTGGTTAAGTTTGACTGTTTATGAAACATAAATTAGTCTCTTAATATTTTAAGTAATACAAAAAAACAATCCAGATTGTATATTAAAATTTAAAAACTATCCAACAAGAACCCAAAAGTAACTTTGTAATAACATTTTCACAATGATATCTGATTGTGGTTCTTCTATACTAAAAAAACTTACTTGATTATGCCAGAAGAAAGCTAAATATTCAGAATTGTTCAAATGTTGAACCTCTTATAATTCAAAATGATCTACTGAGTCAGCTATCAACTCTAAGTCAGAAGAGGATTTGCATATGTCGAGCCGTTTGATTATCTTGCTAAATGCTCCTTGTACAATCAGTTCATTTGCTCTATCTGTCAAATGAAACCCATCCCAAGAGAAATATTTGGATGGATCAGCACAAACCCTAGATCGTTCATTGCCACAAGGAATCTCAAATGAGAAATTGTACCAACCTTGACCTCCACAGCAGGCAAATAAGGGATTCATGAATCCTATATGCAAACAAAAAACAAAAAAAAACAAGGAAAATAAGCTCTAGCAAAAGTGATATACCAGAGATTTCTCTCTTACTATGTGTATATACTTCTCTTATTAAGAACTTGAGTGAGGCTATGGTACTATGCATAGCGTGGATTGGCCTGTAACATTAATCAATATCTTTGGTTTTAACATCCAAAGAGTTGATCTGAACCGTTCAACATGATCTCCATATGAAAATATACTTGTACATTTTTTTAGATTTTTTTTACTATTTTTTTAGATAGGTAGAAAATCACTTGATCTAAAAATTATAGACCATTCAAAAGTAGTGATTTTCTACCTATCTAAAAAATGCATAAAACTCTAAAAAATGTAAAATTTAGTCTGCAAGTACATTTTTATATGGAGGTCATGCTGAATTTCAGATTGATTATTTGAACTTTGAAAATGGACATATTGATCCATAGTACGGGCCAATCCGCACTATGCATAGTACCATAGCCTCAATCAAAGAACTTTCTGGTATGTCTGAAATTTTTTTGTTGTAAAAAAGCCATTAACACACAGTTACAGTAAAATTCAGAAAACTTGCCGTATCGTTGAGCTGATTTAAATATATCAAGTGAGGCTCTGTTGTAATCAGCATGTATGATAGTAACATCTGGATATAGTCGCTGCAAGTTATTCAACTCTTCTTTGAACAACTTTTCATGGTGATCTGAGAATTCATTCAACCACTTCATGCAACCAGTCTCTTCATCATAATCTTCATTGTTTTCAGTGTGGAACATGGTCAGATATAACGGGGTACAACCAAAAGGTATGATTCCTGGTACTACGAGTGTCTTCACCCCAAGCTCAATTAATTCCTGTTGATTCAAAGATATTTGATTTTTTTCGGAGACATTTAAATCATCATGCTAATTGTACAAAGTAAAAATAATTAATGGACAATTTATGCATTGATTAATGGCTGTGATGCAAGGTGCACATTCCTTTATTTTATTTTATTTTGTAACAGTTCTTTCTTTTCTTATATGCCTTATGTATTTTAATAACCAATCGAAACTGATCTTCGAGCTTTAAATCATTTTCGATGAAAATAGAAATGCATTCTATCTACTACTGAACAATTTTTAAGTACTAATACCAGCATTTTTCAGAACCGTGTTATGTACTGGGAATCAAAATAATGCAGTCTGAAAGCAAATGTTTAATTTAATCAGTGAATTTTCATGACATAAATTGTGTATGAAGACCCATTTCTGTTCATATCTGGTCTGTGTTTATATATGTTTGCACATAGAGGTTTTAATTCATTGATCAGGTTATAACATGCATAGTATACATTTAATAAAAATGATGTTTAAAAGAGATCAACAATCACCTTGATGCCTGCACCAATGGCTTGGATGACATAAGGTACAAATGTGCGTATTTCATCAAACGGTACACCAGATGCCGGTATGTGGTAGTCATTCACTCCAATCTCTCCTACCAGAAACAATGAACTTTCCAAAATGTTTCTACAATCTGCACAAACAGTATATAATACGTTTACAATTTTTGAAATTTGAATATTTTTTATTTTTGAAGGTAAAAACTTTATATCCAATACAGGAGTTTAACCTAGGTAGAAACTTTATATGCAAATGCTAATTCAATCTTGTTTTAATTTTTAACCTTTTGTAATTAGTAATTACCTGATTGAGGACATAGAAGTGTTAATAATTGCTTGAACCATTGGATCTGAAGTGCCAAGAACCCCACCCTCGGGTTGGCCACTGTAATGCCCTTCTCTTGGAAGAAGGAATGATTCATAGCCGTTGCGCCTCCGACCGCAAAGTTGGCGCCATAGAGAAAATCCTCTGCTGTTTTCCCATTAAGATAGGCTAGTGGTTGGGACATACCAAATTCTTTTGCTGTATAAAGCCCCAAAAGACAAAGGCAGTTGGTCAGAATGATAAGGATATTGAAATTTACAGAGTAGTTTTTGCTTCATGCAGCGCACTGGTCATATGCATCGTTTGTCTAAACTCTATTGTCCATGCGCTGCATGAAATAAAAATTACTCTGTCAATATCAAATTTGGCATGATAATATCTTTTTCGCCTTTTGTTTTTGCGAAAAAGGAACACTCCTTTATTCCATCTTTTCTTTTATTTTTTCTTGTTGTTGTTGTCTAGGTTTATTAAATTCCTAAATAGGCATTTCATACATGAAGTATATATATTTGATATAAATTATGTTATCTATCCCAAGGAAAAAGGTGTGATTCTAAATTTGTGAATTGATAAAGTGGGACTAACCAATAAAATCGGCGAAGACTCGACCATCGGACCATCGGCCGGTTGCCTTGTGAAAGAAAGTCTGACCGTAGGGGAGCATCGGGGCATCACCAAATATCGACAAATAGTTACCAGTATCAGTGAGAGAATCGCCAAAGATGAACATGCGCGGGTAGCAACCATGGCAGAGATGAGCTCCACATAGTAAGAGGATTGTGAGTTTGAAGAAGAGAGAGGAAAGGATATTATAGGAATTGAGACCTCTTGTTCCATTTAAAGACATTTTTGGAAAATTTTAAGGATAATATGGGAGTGGAATTATGGAAACCTCTTGCTGAGCTTATAAAGACATGTTTTAGAATCCCAATCCAGTTTGATCTCTATATAGATTATTATTTTAGGAGACTATACCATTAAGCGCATAGCCCCAGTGACATCAACAAATAAATAATTTACTGCAAATTGCTACACTATCAAGTCATGACTAACCATCAATAGTTTTGTTTGTTAGTATAACAACTTCTATTATCAGGAAATAAATAACAGGAACCTGTTATTCCAATCCCAACCGTTGATTTTTGTTGGGATTTGTGCACAGGGGCGGATCTAGGATTTCCGTCAGGGTAGGGCAAGATAATATTTATGCGGATCCAATATCTAATCGGATTTAAACCTACTATCTAATCGGGTACTAAATAAAAAACAATCAACATGCCAAATTTTTTTTTTCCAAATCTAAACATGACATACAAAAATTTACAGAGGAGAAAGAGAAGAGGGCATTTGTTTCTTCCAGGGTAGGACATTTGTTTATTTCAGGGTGAGGCAAGATCCAAAAACCTAGTACTTGGAAACTAATTTTGAAATTCCAGGGTAGGGCAGCCCTACCCTGCTCTATGCTAGATCCGCCCCTGTTTGTGCATGAAAAACTTACTTTGTTGAGATTTGCGAATGAAAAAGTTTGAACGGTTGAGATTGAAATAACAGGTTCATGTTATTCTCAAAGAATAACAACAGATTTATTTCCCTATTATCATGGTGACTATATTACTATACTACTATAATACTATTATAATGTAAGGTAATTGTTGTTATACCCATCAAAATTTTCTAATAACCAAAATTTCCATCAAAACTTAACAATTATTAATTTTCTCACTAAAAGCAATGAAAGAACTAATTTCTTATTTCCCATTTCATTATTATTATTACAGTTGTCATGATCACAATTAATTTGACAAAGTGAATTAATTATGATCTTAATGCTAATATAATTTATTAAATGCTAGTTTTATCTCAATTTTTATATACTATTAAGACGTACAAGGATACAAGGATAAAAAGAAAATGCGTTCTAAACGATTTTAACTTTTAGATTTATGTATAAATTAATAAATTTAAATCATTAAAATTGTTTTATATTATCTTAATTACGTATATTATATTTACTGACAAGTGACAACAACGTAACATCTCACGCAAAGTTAATTTCATTGGACACTAACACTAATTTCATCAAATCCCACCCTTTCTCCATATTTTAATTTTGTGATTCTCTATGGCCTGATAGCACATGCTGGCGTCCTTAATATTATTCAACAAATATTGACTCTAGGGCCAATTCTTCTTTCTTTAATTTTCATTCAAATAACGATTCTGTTCTGTGACCATTCTTGAATTTTTTTTACTCAGCAAATTGCATAAAAAATAAAATAAAAATTTGGATCTGGTGCTCATTACCATTTTAGCTTTTAATATTTCTAAATGCGAGTTATTTTTTTCTTGAGATGTCACCGCCTCACTGGTCAAGTTTTAATAGTTAGTTTTTTTATCCAACCTATATATATATATGTTGGTTGAGTTGAACATCTTACAATTGGTCTAATAAGCCCAAGAATTTATATTAAAATATTTAATGAAATGAAGAAAACACAAAGTCCAAGGATATATTAAAATAATGTTCTAAATCTACAGTAACTTGATTATCATTTTAATGTTCCACAGAAGGTGAATAACTGAATAAGGGTATTGGTTAATAGTAACAACTCTATTAATTCCTTCATTCAGGGTAACTATGATAATAACAGCAAATTGGCAATTAAAAATAAACCATTAATAATTTCCAATCAGAGTCAATGAAGAAAGATAGGATGCAAAGCTTACATTGCTCTGCAATGGCACCAAGATCTCAACTCTAACTGTACTCCTAATAAGCTTCCCCAATATCTCCCTTGGATGGTACACACACACACACACACACACACACTGGTGAACTTGATTGGTAGTGTAATTTTGGTTGGTACACCTGATTTATCACAGGCAGCACAGAAAAGATTATTTAATCAGGTAAAAATATTGGAAAACAGAAAGATCAATATGAAACTCAGCTTGTTTAGTTGTGTAATTTTGGTTGGTACACATTTCATTTATTATCTACATTAGAATGTAGCATGTAATTTGTAAATTGTACAAAGATTAATATTTACCTCAGCTTGTTGCAATTAAATGTCATAACATTCACATATATATAATTTGATGTAGCTGAAGCTCTTGGTTTTCCATTTCCAACACCATACCTTGATGGGAAGACAGCAGAGGACTTTCAGTTTGGTGCCAATTTCGCCGTACGTAGGAGGTGCAACAGCTATGAAGCATTATTCCTTCAAGGAAAAGGGAATATCAGTTGATCCAAGGGTTGGCAATTCTTGGCACTTCAGATCCAATGGTTTAAACAGCTACTCAAAGTGATCTACTCTGATTCAGGTATCTTTGTTTAAATCTATCTAGTTGTATATAATATATCGGATCTTAATCATCGATGCATTAATTCTTGGTTGTTTTTATTTCTTTAATGGTTTTTGGAATTTCATGACAATGGTATCAATAATCCTCATGAGGGGGGGGGGGGGGGGGGGGGGGGGGGGGGGGGCAAAGAGTTAAACCTTAATTTCAGGTCAAAAGAAAATGTATAAGTAACTCTCAGTGATGAAATTAACCTCATTCTCTTCTTTTAGTCTTAGTCCGTAAATTTTATTTTCGTTTAATATACATGAGTAATTTGCTAAGCTTAGATTGATCCGTACTATGAATTCATATCTTCGTTTTTAAAGTTCAAATGGTCAATCTGAACCACTCAACATGATCTCTGTATAAAAATGTATTTGTAGACCAAATTTTATATTTTTTAGAGTTTTTTTACTATTTGTTTAGATAGGTAGAAAATCACCTGACCTAAAGACTATGAACTATTCGAAAATAGAAATTTTCTATCGATCTAAAAAGATAATAAAAATAATTCTAAAAAATATAAAAATTATAAAATCTTCTAACTAGTACAAACACACTGTTCATTATTGGTTAGCTGCCTAAAGGTATCTGTTTCATCATGAACAGTGGTGATTACCATCCTAAACCATGGTTAGCGTAAAATATTTGATTGTCAACCTAGTAGGATTTGATAGACCATGTTTCAAAGTCGAAACAAAAACGATTACGAAAAAAAGACAGGTTGCATTAAATGGCTCAACAAATTTTCAAGTTATCATGACAAGCTATTGCAAAGCGAGCTACGTAAACTACGACAGCTATACCCATATGCAACAATTCTTTATGCTGACTACGACAACTACTATGAAGCCTCCATTAGTATCTTTGAATCACCAAAACAATATGGTTCTTTTGTTAGCCTTTTCTCTACAATTACATTATAATAAACTTCCATCTTGAACCAAAATGTCCTCATAACACATTCACAAGTTTCAGCATTAAATCAAACTTATGTTGGTCTCTTACAATCCCTTTTAAACTAAGTCTGGATATGATAGGCCTTACTGAACTGACAATTTTCTCTTCGAGAAAATTCTTCAAACACCTTGTGTGCACAGACTAGCTTAGCACAGCCATAATATTTGCAATTACAACATAATAATATGACTCAATAATTTCGTTCAAGAAAAATCCTATGGATCAAAGCACCAAAAGAAAATTTCACAAACAAATTAATCAATATTGATTACTCATGCACGCCTGTAATGTAACCAACTTAGTTCTGTTCAAGGCATCATTGGGTTACAACATTGGGTATGAAAGGCATAATTAAACAGCACCTCAATAGTCTATATTTGAGATTGCTTACAACATTAATTGGGTTCGTAGTGAGTGACAAAAATCATTTTGAGTTCAACATTTTCCCTTGGGAAAAACTGGCAATATTTAAGACGAGCCTTTTCAAGGAAGAAACCCTATTATTAGGACGATTCCTTTTCAATGGATAAAAGTAATTAAAATTATACAGTAGCAGCTATAGGAACACAAAATTAGCAAAATCCAAATCGTTCATTTTGGGCTTAACCCATGGGCCTTTGGAATGAGATAGCTTAGCTAGCTTGTTCTGCTATATACAGCAGGTATATATAAAATATTAAAATATGCTACTCTCTACTCAGGTATATATATATATAGAGGAGGGTTCCAATGCACTCTCTTTTTTGTGCTCCCAATGCACCCACATCCTTTATCTCCGTTTTTAAAGTCCGAACAATCGATCCGAGCCGCTCAACATAATCTTCATAATAAAATATGCTTGGAGACCAAATTTTATATTTTTTAGAATTTATTTACTATTTTTTTAGATAGATACAAAATCACTTTATCGGATGGTCCAAAATCTCCTTAAAACAGTGATTTTGTATCTATCCAAAAAAATAGTAAATAAATTCTAAAAAATATAAAATTTGATCTCCAAGCATATTTTATTATGAAGATTATGTCGAGCGGTTCGGATCGAGAGATAGGAGTAGGTCCGATGGGCATCGGACCTACATTTAGGTTCAATTAGCTCTAGGACCGTACGATTAGCATCAAGATCTATGCGGACGGAAATTGATACAGACTTGCACAGATTTTGATATATACACACGAATCTTAATGCAGATCGAATGGTCATATCACCCATCGAACCAAGGTAGGTCCGATGGGCATCGGACCTACTCTGATTCCTCGGATCGACTATTCGGACTTTGAAAACGGAGATATATATATATATAATGTGGGTGCATTGGGAGCACAAAAAAGAGGGTGCATTAGAACCCTCCTCATATATATATATATATATATATATAATTTCAGTGCTATTTATGATCCAAACGAACAAATGAAATTCCAAATACCTCATTCCAACAAAACTTATCCTTCGTAATATGAGATGGGTTTTTTTTTTTTCTTTTAGCAAGTATATTTAATAGCTGAAATCCAGCTTAAAAAAAAAATGCAAATATGTTGTCTGGATTGTGTAGATTTCCCTGTAGAAGGTTTCGTAATTATTGTTTACAAGTGAAACTGAGATATATACATATATATGACTTTGGGTTGGAATTAATGTTCCAAATAGCGAATCAGGACCACTAAAAGAAGCCCAATAGGTGGCCATCAGGGCCCACAGAACATTTACTAATTTTTCATATTAGCCCAGAGAAGCCCATAATAATTTATTTTCGAAGAGCCCAGCGTCTGACCTAATTAGTTAATAGTCCAACTATAAAATAAGAAACCCATTTTCATACGTAGAATTTCCTTTTTGTATTTGATAGACTTCTGACCTAACTCAGGATTTTTCGAATTGATATAACAAATGACATACTCTATTTTCTTTGAATTAAAAAAAAATCAAGGAAAGGAAACCAATTTCCTCCGTGACAATTAGGGGCGGCAAAAAAAACTCATAACTCGTGAATCAATCATGACTCGCATTTGACTTGCTCGCTAACAGCTTGTTCGTTAGTGAACCGAGCTGTTAACAAACTAGCTCGCCACTAGCTCATTCCAAAAATAACGAGTTTGAGCTGAGCCTAGCTCGCTCGTGAGCTAACGAGCTAACTCAATCCAGGTATGAATTGTGAATTTTTATGAATATGTGTGAATTTGATATGCATTAATTTATTTTGTGAACTATGTTTGTTTGAATTTGTGGATTTGATATTTTAATTTGTATGAATTTAGTTGCAAACTTAATTTATGATAGTTGATTTGCTTAGTTGTACTTGAATTAAGAGTACTGCTCAAGCTATGAAAATAAATATGTGATGTAAACTATGCTTTGTTTGATAAGTTTTTCTTTTTTTGAATTTGTATGATGGTGATTTAATAAAGTCTAGTGAGCTAACGAGCCAGCTCGGTCTAGCTCTAAGCTAGCTCATGACAATCATGAGCTAAGATTCTAATTCGGATCCTTAATCTCAGCTCACTCGACTCTGTCAGTAGCTGTGGCAAGTCGATTATGAGCTAGGCCCAGCTCGTATTGCCACCTCTCTGACAGTTCTCTTTTTGACATTGAGCCAATGGGAAAGTGCCACCTTTTCAATTCACCGTCAGATTATTTGGAGAAAAGCAAAATTGTACTATTAACTTCTTTACTGTTGAGTTGAAGATTTGGTACTGCATTGCAAAAATTTTGGAATAACTTGCATTAGCCCAAATGTTTTGTAATCGGCTCTCTAGCCTTCTTTTTTTTTTTTGTATAAATTTAAATGAACGGACATGATTCATTTGAGTTTTTAGATTTATGACCCAGCAACTCATAATGTTCGTTCGGTATGACAGCTGATAGAGCTTTGGATTGTAATTTTCAAAACTCCTTTTAATTACAAGGATTACGAATATCAAACAGAAATTAAAGATTTATTATCAATTTTGTAATTTACATCTTTTGTTATTATGTTTTTATTCTGATATGCTTATTTTTGTTCCGTATTTTTATATATCTGTAGTGATGTTGATATGAAATACAAATACAAATAGAATTGTAGTCCAATGATAAGGTTTATATCGTATCTGTCAGTATCATCTTAGCAGTTTGAGAAGATTTCCACATATAATTAATTGCTGGTTCAAATTAAATTTTGTCCATTGCAGATCAAAATTCTACGCTTTGTCAAGTCCTTCTGTTATTTTCTTCTATGATTTCATTTTCTTTGTTACCTCTGGTCAAAGTGAAGTCACTACTACAGAAATGGTCATTGTACACGGACATAAACAGGGGAGCTACACGGATTTCCTGCCGTGTGGAGTGCGAGGGTGTATAATCCCCTGAATAAATTATACACGGATATTTAACCGTGTGCAATTCCTGAGAGCTACACGGATCATTACATAAACAACCGTGGTCAATTCCTTGCCAAGTGGCGTTCTCCAAACCCGAGCTACACGGATCATTACATAATTAACCGTGTCCAATTCCTTGCCAAGTGGCGCTCTCCAAAGCCGAGCTACACGGATCACTACATAATTAACCGTGTCCAATTCCTTGCCAAGTGGCGCTCTCCAAAGCCGAGCTACACGGATCACTACATAAACAACCGTGTCCAATTCCTTGCCAAGTGGCGCTCTCCAAAGCCGAGCTACACGGATCACTACATAAACAACCGTGTCCAATTCCTTGCCAAGTGGCGCTCTCCAAAGCAGAGGTACACGGATTGGAACATAAACAGCCGTGTACGATTTCTCTGTCTACATGGACTTTTAGGTTAATATCTGTGTAGACATAGTTATCCTGCACGGCTCATTACATAAACAACCGTGTACATTAGTGGAGATCAATACACGGATATTTAACTAAAAGGCCGTGTACGATCATGTTTCTACACGGATGTCTATCAAAATATCCGTGTAGAATAACTATTTCTACACGGATCATTACATAAGCAGCCGTGTAGCTATCTTATATTTTTATTTGCTCTTTATTTGGCTTTCCACACGGACTTATGTGAAACATCCGTGTAGAATGGTTATATTTTTTTTTTCAATTTTTATTTTATGTTTTGGCTAGCCTCCAGTTTGCTAGCCATTAAAAATCAATTCCAAACAAAGAATTTCCAATATATCAGAATACAACCCCTAAACAAAATTCATGTACACTAAATATATCAAAAATTCATGCACACTAAATTATACAAATCCATATTCTGGTTTACAAAATTCATTTTGAAACCACTTTGCCCACATACATCTAAAATAATATATATCTTCATTGCTGTAATGCCCTGCCTTTTTGTTCGATTTATGCTGCCAAAAATTCAAAATATGTAGGTTATTAGAAAAATACAATATAACAACTGCATCTCTGTTTTGCTTTATAAAAATAAATATTGTAATTATAACAATGCAATTAATAAAACAAATTTAGTAGAATAAAATATTAGAGGAAATCAATATTAATTATATGGACAAGTCAAGGCAAACATATGAATTACATACCGGATATTTTGGCTAATCGAATTGTAAGCGTTCAACAAAGTGATACATAAAAATCATCGTGTAATAACCGCATTCCCAACCCTGAAACTGTTGCGGGCACTGAAATTTTCATTTAGCGGCCTATGTTAGAATGACAATTAATTTTTGAACAAAAAATATGAAATTATAAAAATTATAGTGCATGTGCTCACCGGCTGCCACCTGAAACACAACTTATTTTTATGCTTCGGAATCGTGGTTTGCATTCCTCCATCTTTAAGATATTGCAGAAAAGCCCTTACAAAATTGAGTGAATGTAATTAGCAATTCCACAATTTGTTATATGTAATTGGGAAAAAATCAAACCAAGTGAATTACTATTGCTTACTTTCTTATTGGAATGCAGATCATTTTGGAGTTCTGAGGAGTGACGCCCGGTTCGGGCTGTGAAGAATCCATGAGGAAAACCAAATTCTCAAGTGGCACAATCACAATCAAACACCAGTGGCCCCTCTGGTGGTATGGCACGAGAATAAATCTCTTATTCTCCGAAAGAGCCTTATGCATCGCTGAACACATGTACTGGACAGTATCTTTCTCCTGATATTGCACCATCGTACCACTAGTAAAAGCGGGGTCCAAGAATGCACAGGAGTTCACCCTATCTTTCCCACAAGCCACAGACTGTTTTCGTTGTATCATCCTGAAAAATCATCATTTCACATTAGAATATATATTTGAGTGCTATACACATGATATATATGATTTTTTGGTCACTAACAAGAGGAAAACGGTGACGACTCCCACATCGAGCCATTTATCGCTTGATGAGGCATGTAGAAAGTCCTTGAATTCTTTGAAAGGCAGCACGACCGTCCTGCCTTTGTGTAGGAGAACCTCGGGGGGGATATCGAACATTACGTCCTCCATATAATCTGGTGCCTTAACCAGGCAGGCGTGGAGATTCCGCAAATCCTCGGGCAAACGGCTAACCTCTTCTTCAGAGAGCCCCGTACGGTCTACTGGGGCATCCGCTGGCGCATCCGCTGGTGCCGCCGCTGGCGCAGCAGGAGATTCTTGCGCATCAGCCCCGACTACTACTTCCAAGCCTCACCGTACCGGTGACAAAGCTTCGTCCGCAGCGTTTCCAACGCCTCTTCGGGTCTGTATCAGATTTTGAACCTTTTTTCAAGTATTTCAAAATAATCATTTGAACGTAACATAAGATATCCGTGTTTTATTTAGAGATTACCTGATCCAAAATAATCTGACACTTGGGCCATTGGACAATCGGTAGGGACAGGAAGAGGTATGCGAGCAGCCCAATCGGCCACAATCATGTCAACCGTTACGGGGAGGTGGTTGGGCCTTAGCTGAGAACCGGCTGGAGGATGTACAATACCATTAGCAAGGATCAGAGGAGTTTTGTCGTGCCACATGACGAGGTCGCATGATGTGGCCTCCTGCAATAATTATCAGAAATTAGTTAATGAACAAGTCACAATTACGGGTAGATTATGAACAAGTAGTGATTACCTGTAGATTGTCCAACACGCCCAGAACTTCGGTCCCGGATGCTTGACTGCTTCGCCGAAATCCCGGCGAAACGGGAGGTTGTTGCTCGGATTGCTACGTAAGAGATGTAATTTGGTTGATCCACCTTGATTCGAATTCAGCCATCCTTCCATTGTACTCCAATCTGAACTTCTCGCATACCTCCTGGCGTACCTGCGCCAACCTTGATTCCATCTCTTCCGTGCTAACTTTGGCACGCGGTCTTCTTTTTGGTTTTGGTCCGTTGTATACATCCTTCCAGCCACAGTAGACCGAGACACCCCTAACTCGACCCGTGTGTTCTTTAGTCCCGAGCACTGCGGACAAGGAATCATCCACTCTTTCGACAGTCATGGAGCCCGAATTTACCTCCTCCTCCACATCCAACTGTTAAAAAAAAATTAGTTATATAGCAAAAGACAAAGTAATGTACACGAAGTTACCACAAAGACTCTTACCATTTTCTGAGCCACGGGTTGCACGTCACTTGGGAGTACTATCGTCCCGTCAGCGGTTACCTCAGATCTTCCCATGAGCCAGTGTTGGGCCCTAGGATTTTGGATCCTAACCACAGGTGAGTCAGAATCTTTTTTTTGGTCCAGTACCTTAGCCCATTCGGCCGACTTACCCTCGTAACCACCTGACCCTAATTTGTGCGGGTACTTGTTCAATTTCGCGATCCTCCTGCCCTCGTCACTTTTTATCTTCACACATCAAGGCACATCAATTAGCTAGTTTAAGGAAGATAAGTACATATCGAGAAAGAACAGAGACAAAGTTGGCTGAATTTATATACCTTGAACTCTTTTGTGGACTTCAAAGCTTGAAACGCCTCCCAGTCCTCTTGTTTCAGCCATTTATAGTAGCTTACCGGATTTCTCCCTTCCTCCATGAAAACCTTCTTCAACGTGCTCTTGAATTGCTTCCAAGCTTCATTCATTTTCCTCAGAGTCTTTTTCTTTTTCGTGGACTTTGGGTCGTCATCCTGGATGTTCCAATGAACCTGCATGATTGACAACAAAATTACTGCATGTAAGTTCATTCAAGTTTTCAGGTCAGGTATAGACATATATAACTTGCACTTAACCAAAGTACGGGGAATAAGTAGCTTGAAAATAATTTGTGTTTCACTTGCTCTACCAAATTGTTTTCTGTATATTAGGAAACTTTGGGGCACAACCTATGTCACTACCTACATGCAATCTAACCTTTATGACCAAATCAAAGTGAAATAATGTGTTGTATTTAGCTGAGTTTGTTAGTGATATTTCTTTGCTGATTTTGCTATCTGTCATGATAATAGTGTAGGGCACCAGAATTGGGTCAAGGTGTCTGGCGATTACCTTACCTTTCCTGGTGGCGATACCCAGTTCAAGCATGGTGCACTACACTAGCTACATTGATTTCATTCAGCAGGTAATATATATTTGGTTTTGAATTTTTCTCTGTATATATAACTGCTAAATGATAGAATTTGGGATATAGTCCTACAAAGCAAGAATTATCACCTACACCCCTAGAAATATACCAAAGGTTAAGACATGCTAGAAAACTTGTATCCAACAAAAAAAGAAATAACAAACAGAATACGAAAAATGAATATATAATGCATGTACAGTTTTTTTTTTTTACCTTCACAATGTTCCACCATTCGTTCTTATCTTCGTCATCGAATTTGTCCCACCTCTCAACCAAGATAGATGCCTTCTGCTTCACCAAATTGTTACACCAATTTGTGTACTCTGCCCTACGTGGACCCTTCGGACATCCGGTTTTGTTGAACTCGATTTGCAAATCCTTCGCCTCTGAGGTCTTCGTGCACATTGTCGGACCTCTTTTCCTCTTTTCTGTCTGAGACTGCTGGTCCTCTTCTTCCACTATCATATCTACCTGCGGTTCCACTGTTTCCAAAATCATATCTGCATTCTCACCTGGCTGTGACATGGTTCTTTCTACAAAAAAGAAACATTATTACAAATGCTATGAAATGTAAAATTTAGGTCTAACTTATGTGTTGTTGGGTCCTTTGTTCAATCATAGTGTTGGTTTTGCAATTTAGTCCCTGTAACATTAATTAGGTGTCCATGTCACCAGAATAGGTCAGTTGAGGAAACTTTTCACTTAACCAAAATACAATCAGAGATAAGGGTTTTGATTTAACCAAGATACAGGGAGCATTGCAACTTAGAGAGAGAGAGAGAGAGAGAGAGCCTTTCAAGGACAGAACAGCAACCGCGCGAGAGGAGCTTAGAGATTCAGTTGGCGAGTTCAGAGGAGAGCGACAGAGGAGACCGAGCTAGCACCGAGAGAGAGAACGATGGCAGCACCACAGAAAGAGATAGGAGACTAGGGGGTTTAGGTTTTAGGGGAGACGAGGAGATTTTGAAAAGATATCGAGCGACAGAGACGAGGCGCGCACTTTATTTCGCGTAAACTAAATATACACGGACATTTAAATAAACACCCGTGTAAAAACGTAAGAGAGCTACACGTTTAATTAAACACCCGTGTATAATTAGATTACGCGAAATTATGAAATGCGCGCCTACATATGATTTTCTAGATTAATTTTTTCAAATTCCAAAGTTTCATATTTTTCAAATTCCATATTTTTCAACAACCATTTGGGGTCCTTCGCCCAGCAATCTAACAGTTTCATTTACGGGGGACATTTCGTGGTGTGATTTCACTCTGTCTTTCATCCATCCTATAAAAGAACGGTTATGCTCGTCAGTAAGCCACTTCTGACTTCTCGTGTAGTTCTGTTGTCGAAGGATCGTCATGTGCTCATCTATATATAGAGCAACATCAGCCATGTGCTGCAGTACAATAAAATGTGCCTTTCGCAGGTCATCGTTATCAGCAACTATGGCTTTCAACCCTATTGTCCCTACTCCTTGTAGCCTTCCCTCGTATCGAGATTTTGGAACGCCAATAGGACCCACACCGGTCATGTAGTTGGTGCAAAACTCAATTACCTCTTCTGTGGAATATCCCTCCACAATGCTACCTTCGGGACGATGTCGGTTCCTTACGTAACTTTTCAAAATACCCATGAATCTCTCGAATGGATACATATACCGCAGGAACGCGGAACCACAGATCTGAATTTCCCTCATGAGATAAACAACAAGGTGAACCATAACATCGAAAAAAGATGGCGGAAAATACATCTCAAGATGGCAAAGGGTAACGACGACCTCCTTCTGCAAAGCGTCCAATTTGAGCGGGTCTATCACTTTGGAATTAATTGCATTGAAGAAAAAACAAAGCTTCGTAATGGTTTGCCGCACGGGCTTCGGTAAAATTCCCCGAATTGCAACAGGAATCATATGTGTCAGTAAAACATGACAGTCGTGGGATTTCGGACGAATCAATTTCAGGTCCTTCATCGACACCAGGTTCTTAATATTCGAAGAATACCCTGATGGGACTTTAATACTATAAAGGCACTTACAAAAGCTCGTTTTCTCGATCTTCGACATTGTGCACATTGCGGGGGGGAGGTATGCCTTTTGCTTCCCTTTATCCTGCGATGCAAGTTCGGGTCGTATTCCCATTAATTTCATGTCTTCTCGAACTTTAAGACCGTCTTTCGTCTTCCCCGAAATGTTCAATAATGTGCCAATCAAACTGTCACAGACATTTTTTTCAACATGCATGACATCTAGGCAATGTCTCACTTCTAAATATTCCCAGTATGGTAGCTCCCAAAATATGGACTTCTTTTTCCAAATATCTTTCGGTGGTGGTTTGGCACGTTTTCCAAAAACAACAGCAAGGTTTTTAATCCGCATGAAGACATTCTTCCCATCTAACGGACGACGTGCCACTCCAAGCTCAATTTTCCCGTTGAATACCTTCTTCTTCTTACGGTATGGGTGATTAACAGGAAGAAACCTACGGTGCCCCATAAAAACATTTTTTTTACAATTTTTCAACCTCAGCACCTGCGTGTCATCTTCACAGATGGGGCACGCCTTTGCTGCTTTACAAGTGTAACCCGATAAATTCCCGTACGCGGGGAAATCATTTATGGTGCAGAATACCATGGCCCGCAAATTAAATTGCTCTTTGCCGTACGCATCCCACACCCGGACGCCATCCCTCCACAATTTCTGGAGGTCCTCAATTAATGGTGCGAGATACACATCTATGTCATTTCCGGGTTGTCTGGGTCCTTGGATTAGTAATGACATCATTATGTACCTGCGTTTCATGCACAACCAAGGAGGAAGATTGTAGATGCATATAAGAACTGGCCAAGTGCTGTGCTGACTGCTCATGCTTCCAAACGGACTCATTCCGTCTGTGCTCACCCCTAACTTAAGGTTTCGTGATTCGCCACCAAATCCTTCGACATGTCTATCAATGTTTCTCCATTGAATTGAATCAGCAGGGTGTCTTAGTTTACCATCTCTTTCGCGCTCTTCTTCATGCCAACGCAACAATTTCGCATCTTTGGGATTTGCAAATAACCGTCTGAATCTCGGTATTATCGGGAAATACCACACCGCCTTAGCCGGAGGCCTTGCCTTTTTTCCTCCATCACAATCGTCAGTGTCCTGGTCCTTGCGTTTATACCGTGAAACACCGCATTTAGGACAAACATGCATGGCCTCGTACTCGCCACGGTACAATACACAATCATTCGGACATGCATGTATTTTTTCAATCTTCAAACCCATTGGACAGATCAACTTCTTCGCCTGATATATTGTACAGGGTAACTCGTTGTTATCTGGGAGCATCTCTCGTAAAAGCTTTAATAAGGACGTGAAACTCTTATCGCTCCAACCGTTGTCTGCTTTTAAGTTCAATAATTTCAACACAGCTGATAGTTTTGTAAATTTGGTACACCCGGGGTATAACGGCTTTTTAGATTCATTAGACAGATACTGAAATTTTTTAAAATTTTTATCACTAATTTCATCTTCCACATCACGTAACATGTCCTCTAGATTCTCAGTAAAATTGTATTCTGCATTTTCATCAATCTCCACCTCATCATCCTCGTTGCAATCAAGCCCAGCATTATCGAAATTTTCGACATTCTCAAAATCATCGTTGCATTCAAATTCAAAATTATCAACAGTTTCTACATTATCTTCATTCTCGTCCAAAACAAAATTTCTATTGGTTCCACTACATTCCCCAATTTTCTCACCATGCATAAACCAACATGTATATTTTTTCTTAAATCCCCGACAAATCAAATGAGCTCTAATTTCTTCCGAATCCCCAAATCTTATATATTTTACAATCTCTACAAGGACACAAGATGTCGTTATCTTTTCTGTCCACTCTATAACTCTCAGCAAATTTTAGGAACTCATCAACGCGAGCCAAGTATTCTGCACTATCATGTTGCAATTCGTACATCCAACTTCGATCCATCTGTAAATTAAAGTAAAAAAAAAATTCCAATTAAACATATATGGTGGTCAGCATATATATTGTTCCAAATTCTTGGCTTATAAAGGGCCGGTTTACAATCCTAACCCACTCTTTGAATATTATGCCTCATATGTGAACACCTATTAGCGGGATTTAATTAGTATTTGAGAAAAATTCGGCAGCATTTCTCCTTAACTCCCCAAGTATGCGTAAAAACCACATACTCGTAGGAGCAATAAGGAGAAATACTGTCGAACTTTCCTCAAATACTAATTAAATCCCGCTAATACGTGTTCACATCCTAAATGAGACACAATATTCAAAGAGCAGTCCCAAACAGGGGACTATCCAAAATTAATCCCTATTGGATTAATTTTGAACGGGCATGGACCTAAAAGCATCAGTAGGTCGGTTATTGGACCACAATACACTAATTATTTACATTATCTTAACAAATCAAGCATTAAATAATAATTGACAGAAATAATTAAGCAATATTAATCAGTAACAGAAAATTAGATAAAGAAGAGGGAAATATATATATGTATGACTAACCTTGGCAATAGAGAGGAGAATGCGAATTAACTTCCAAGCTATATCTCAGATCCGGCCTCGTTCCTTGTGCGCAGAAATCAGACCAATTCAATACAGAGAGAGAGAGAGAAGTATTAATTGATCAAAACGGCGCCGGAAGAAGGCCTTTTATATAGTTCCAAACCCTAAAATAACCTTTCTACACGGATGATAATCTATAAATCCGTGTAAAAAAAGCATTACGAGAGCTACACGGACTTTTACATATGTAGCCGTTTATAAAAGATAACCTTTATACACGGACAATTATATAAACAACCGTGTGTAATATAAAAGATAAATTTTCTTCACGGACATTTAGAATTCTTTTTTTTTTCCTAATTTTTGTTTTATTTTTTTTGGTTTAGCCTTCCATTATTTCGAGCAAGTATCTTTGTTTTCACGGATATTTAGCTATAAATCCGTGTAGAAAGACACACAGACTTTTATATAAACAGCCGTGTAAATTATTTTTCTACACTGTTAATTAAACAAAAATCCGTGTACTATTTCTCGTTTCTACACGGCTCTTTATTAAACGTCCGTGTATCATTTGTTTTTTTTTTTTTTTTTTTTTGTCTGTCAGCTAGTTTTTTTCCCTATGTTTTTCAGAACAAACAATTTCCAAAACAGAGGAAGACATTTAAACTAAAAATTCATGTACCCTAAATTATACAAAATTAAAGCATTACAAAAGTTGGAATAAAAAGTCATATTGTAAACTAAAAATTTCCATTAAGGACTAGAATAGGGTGGTTCTTTCCTTTTGGTGCCAGTAGGATTTACAGAGGGTAATATGAAGATACATGTTTTACTAAAGAAAGAGTTGAGTAAAAAGTTGGATGAAGGACCATAAAAAAAAAGGGAAGATGTGGATGAAGGACCGTCAGAGCCGGATGAAGAGTCGAATGAAGAGTCGGAGTCACATTCACCTCTTCATCCGGCTCTGAAGGTCCTTCAGCCAACTCTTCATCCAACTCTTCGTCCAGTAAAATTGATCAAAATAGAGAGATAATTTTTTTTTCAATACTTCGATCGCATGGGAATTCGAGATGTAGGTTATCAATTATACCAGATTGCTCATCTGTGAGCTCCCAAAACAGTAGCTCATATCGATCTAATTTTGCGATCTGAAACAATTGATAAACCTACATCTCAACCCAATTGTTAACTATGAGAGGGGAGAGTATAAATTGATCAAAACGGCGCTGGGGAGAAGGCCTTTTATATAACAAAAAACCTAAAATATCCTTTCTACACAGCTCTTTATTAAACGTCCGTGTAGCTCGCTCCAGGCTTTCTACTCTGTCATTTAAACAAAAAACCGTGTACAAATTCGACATTTCTACACGGCTCTTTATTAAACATCCGTGTAGCTCCTACGGGTTATATACACGGTCATTTAAACAAACATCCGTGTACAATTCTTACCTTTCTTCACGGTTCTTTAATTAAATATCCGTGTAGCTCTCTCAAGGCTTTCTCCACTGTTATTTAAACAATAAGCCGTGTACATTTTCTAGTAAACGTCCGTGTAGCTCTCTCACGTCTTTCTACACTGATTCTTTTATAAATATCCGTGTAGAGATCCTACAGATATTTCAGGCATCCAAAAAATTACAACTTCTACACGGTTTTTCTATAAAATTGCCAAGTCCGTGTACAATGTGCCGTGTACAATGACCATTTTTGTAGTAGTGAGTTTTAGTAGGATTGTCTTTTTGGCAACATATCAACAAGTTTATTTGGATGTTTTGTAGCTTAACAGCGAGATTTTAGATGCATTAGTTGACTCAAATCATTGGTCTCTCTCCTTGGGATAGCAATGGGGTGGCAAGGGATTGGTCTGCGTTTTTTTTTTCTCAAAAGGAGCATTTGTTTCCTCAATTATATACCATAGCTTAGTTGAATCAAATTTGGAAAAAAAAATTGGATCTAATCAGAAGTTAACAATGTAATGATTTGTAGTTTACTTAAATTTGTTTTTACATCCACTACTACAGAAATGGTCATTGTACACGGCACATTGTACACGGACTTGGCAATTTTATAGAAAAACCGTGTAGAAGTTGTAATTTTTTGGATGCCTGAAATATCTGTAGGATCTCTACACGGATATTTATAAAAGAATCAGTGTAGAAAGACGTGAGAGAGCTACACGGACATTTACTAGAAAATGTACACGTCTTATTGTTTAAATAACAGTGGAGAAAGCCTTGAGAGAGCTACACGGATATTTAATTAAAGAACCGTGAAGAAAGGTAAGAATTGTACACGGATGTTTGTTTAAATGACCGTGTATATAACCCGTAGGAGCTACACGGATGTTTAATAAAGAGCCGTGTATAAATGTCGAATTTGTACACGGTTTTTTGTTTAAATGACAGAGTAGAAAGCCTTGAGCGAGCTACACGGACGTTTAATAAAGAGCTGTGTAGAAAGGATATTTTAGGTTTTTTGTTATATAAAAGGCCTTCTCCCCAGCGCCGTTTTGATCAACTTATACTCTCCCCTCTCACAGTTAACAATTGGGTTGAGATGTAGGTTTATCAATTGTTTCAGATCGCAAAATTAGATCGATATGAGCTACTGTTTTGGGAGCTCACAGATGAGCGATCTGGTACAATTGATAACCTACATCTCGAATTCCCATGCGATCGAAGTATTGAAAAAAAAATTATCTCTCTATTCTGATCAATTTTACTGGACGAAGAGTTGGGTGAAGAGTTGGGTGAAGGACCTTCAGAGCCGGATTTGAAGAGGTGAATGTGACCTTCAGAGCCGGATGAAGAGTCGAATGAAGAGTCGGAGATCATCCGACTCTTCATTCGACTCTTCATCCGGCTCTGACAGTCCTTCATCCACATCTTCCCTTTGCTCTGAAGGTCCTTCATCCAACTTTTTACTCAACTCTTTCTTTAGTAAAACATGTATCTTCATATTACCCTCTGTAAACCCTACTGGCACCAAAAGGAAAGAACCACCCTATTCTAGTCCTTAATGGAAATTTTTAGTTTACAATATGACTTTTTATTCCAACTTTTGTAATGCTCTAATTTTGTATAATTTAGGGTACATGAATTTTTAGTTTAAATGTCTTCCTCTGTTTTGGAAATTGTTTGTTCTGAAAAACATAGGGAAAAAAACTAGCTGACAGACAAAAAAAAAAAAAAAAAAAAAAAAAACAAATGATACACGGACGTTTAATAAAGAGCCGTGTAGAAACGAGAAATAGTACACGGATTTTTGTTTAATTAACAGTGTAGAAAAATAATTCGATGACTGTTTATATAAAAGTCTGTGTGTCTTTCTACACGGATTTATAGCTAAATATCCGTGAAAACAAAGATACTTGCTCGAAATAATGGAAGGCTAAACCAAAAAAAATAAAACAAAAATTAGGGAAAAAAAAAGAATTCTAAATGTCCGTGAAGAAAATTTATCTTTTATATTACACACGGTTGTTTATATAATTGTCCGTGTATAAAGGTTATCTTTTATAAACGGCTACATATGTAAAAGTCCGTGTAGCTCTCGTAATGCTTTTTTTACACGGATTTATAGATTATCATCCGTGTAGAAAGGTTATTTTAGGGTTTGGAACTATATAAAAGGCCTTCTTCCGGCGCCGTTTTGATCAATTAATACTTCTCTCTCTCTCTCTGTATTGAATTGGTCTGATTTCTGCGCACAAGGAACGAGGCCGGATCTGAGATATAGCTTGGAAGTTAATTCGCATTCTCCTCTCTATTGCCAAGGTTAGTCATACATATATATATTTCCCTCTTCTTTATCTAATTTTCTGTTACTGATTAATATTGCTTAATTATTTCTGTCAATTATTATTTAATGCTTGATTTGTTAAGATAATGTAAATAATTAGTGTATTGTGGTCCAATAACCGACCTACTGATGCTTTTAGGTCCATGCCCGTTCAAAATTAATCCAATAGGGATTAATTTTGGATAGTCCCCCGTTTGGGACTGCTCTCTGAATATTGTGTCTCATTTAGGATGTGAACACGTATTAGCGGGATTTAATTAGTATTTGAGGAAAGTTCGACAGTATTTCTCCTTATTGCTCCTACGAGTATGTGGTTTTTACGCATACTTGGGGAGTTAAGGAGAAATGCTGCCGAATTTTTCTCAAATACTAATTAAATCCCGCTAATATGTGTTCACATATGAGGCATAATATTCAAAGAGTGGGTTAGGATTGTAAACCGGCCCTTTATAAGCCAAGAATTTGGAACAATATATATGCTGACCACCATATATGTTTAATTGGAATTTTTTTTTTTTTACTTTAATTTACAGATGGATCGAAGTTGGATGTACGAATTGCGACGTGATAGTGCAGAATACTTGGCTCGCGTTGATGAGTTCCTAAAATTTGCTGAGAGTTATAGAGTGGACAGAAAAGAGAACGACATCTTGTGTCCTTGTAGAGATTGTAAAAATTATATAAGATTTGGGGATTCGGAAGAAATTAGAGCTCATTTGATTTGTCGGGGATTTAAGAAAAACTATACATGTTGGTTTATGCATGGTGAGAAAATTGGGGAATGTAGTGGAACCAATAGAAATTTTGTTTTGGACGAGAATGATGATAATGTAGAAACTGTTGATAATTTTGAATTTGAATGCAACGATGATTTTGAGAATGTCGAAAATTTCGATAATGCTGGGCTTGATTGCAACGAGGATGATGAGGTGGAGATTGATGAAAATGCAGAATACAATTTTACTGAGAATCTAGAGGACATGTTACGTGATGTGGAAGATGAAATTAGTGATAAAAATTTTAAAAAATTTCAGTATCTGTCTAATGAATCTAAAAAGCCGTTATACCCCGGGTGTACCAAATTTACAAAACTATCAGCTGTGTTGAAATTATTGAACTTAAAAGCAGACAACGGTTGGAGCGATAAGAGTTTCACGTCCTTATTAAAGCTTTTACGAGAGATGCTCCCAGATAACAACGAGTTACCCTGTACAATATATCAGGCGAAGAAGCTGATCTGTCCAATGGGTTTGAAGATTGAAAAAATACATGCATGTCCGAATGATTGTGTATTGTACCGTGGCGAGTACGAGGCCATGCATGTTTGTCCTAAATGCGGTGTTTCACGGTATAAACGCAAGGACCAGGACACTGACGATTGTGATGGAGGAAAAAAGGCAAGGCCTCCGGCTAAGGCGGTGTGGTATTTCCCGATAATACCGAGATTCAGACGGTTATTTGCAAATCCCAAAGATGCGAAATTGTTGCGTTGGCATGAAGAAGAGCGCAAAAGAGACGGTAAACTAAGACACCCTGCTGATTCAATTCAATGAAGAAACATTGATAGACATTTCGAAGGATTTGGTGGCGAATCACGAAACCTTAAGTTAGGGGTGAGCACAGACGGAATGAGTCCGTTTGGAAGCATGAGCAGTCAGCACAGCACTTGGCCAGTTCTTATATGCATCTACAATCTTCCTCCTTGGTTGTGCATGAAACGCAGGTACATAATGATGTCATTACTAATCCAAGGACCCAGACAACCCGGAAATGACATAGATGTGTATCTCGCACCATTAATTGAGGACCTCCAGAAATTGTGGCGTGATGGCGTCCCGGTCTGGGATGCGTACGGCAAAGAGCAATTTAATTTGCGGGCCATGGTATTCTGCACCATAAATGATTTCCCCGCGTACGGTAATTTATCGGGTTACACTTGTAAAGGAGCAAAGGCGTGCCCCATCTGTGAAGATGACACGCAGGTGCTGAGGTTGAAAAATTGTAAAAAGAATGTTTTTATGGGGCACCGTAGGTTTCTTCCTGTTAATCACCCATACCGTAAGAAGAAGAAGGTATTCAACGGGAAAATTGAGCTTGGAGTGGCGCGTCGTCCGTTAGATGGGAAGAATGTCTTCATGCGGGTTAAACACCTTGCTGTTGCTTTTGGAAAACGTGCCAAAAAACCACCGAAAGATATTTGGAAAAAAAAGTCCATATTTTGGGAGCTACCAAACTGGGAATATTTAGAAGTGAGACATTGCCTAGATGTCATGCATGTTGAAAAAAATGTCTGTGACAGTTTGATTGGCACATTATTGAACATTTCGGGGAAGACGAAAGACGGTCTTAAAGTTCGAGAAGACATGAAATTAATGGGAATACGACCCGAGCTTGCACCGCAGGATAAAGGGAAGCAAAAGGCATACCTCCCCCCGGCAATGTGCACAATGTCGAAGATCGAGAAAACGAGCTTTTGTAAGTGCCTTCATAGTATTAAAGTCCCATCAGGGTATTCTTCGAATATTAAGAAGCTGGTGTCGATGAAGGACCTGAAATTGATTGGTCCGAAATCCCACGACTGTCATGTTTTAATGACACATATGATTCCTGTTGCAATTCGGGGAATTTTACCGAAGCCCGTGCGGCAAACCATTACGAAGCTTTGTTTTTTCTTCAATGCAATTAATTCCAAGGTGATAGACCCGCTCAAATTGGACGCTTTGCAGAAGGAGGTCGTCGTTACCCTTTGCCATCTTGAGATGTATTTTCCGCCATCTTTTTTCGATGTTATGGTTCACCTTGTTGTTCATCTCGTGAGGGAAATTCAGATCTGTGGCCCCGCGTTCCTGCGGTACATGTATCCATTCGAGAGATTCATGGGTATTTTGAAAAGTTACGTAAGGAACCGACATCGCCCCGAAGGTAGCATTGTGGAGGGATATTCCACAGAAGAGGTAATTGAGTTTTGCACCAACTACATGACCGGTGTGGGTCCTATTGGCGTTCCAAAATCTCGATACGAGGGAAGGCTACAAGGAGTAGGGACAATAGGGTTGAAAGCCATAGTTGCTGATAACGATGACCTGCGAAAGGCACATTTTATTGTACTGCAGCACATGGCTGATGTTGCTCCATATATAGATGAGCACATGACGATCCTTCGACAACAGAACTACACGAGAAGTCAGAAGTGGCTTACTGACGAGCATAACCGTTCTTTTATAGGATGGATGAAAGACAGAGTGAAATCACACCCCGAAATGTCCCCCGTAAATGAAACTGTTAAATTGCTGGGCGAAGGACCCCAAATGGTTGTTAGAACATTCCAAGCATACGAGATTAACGGATATACATTTTACACTAAATTACAGTGTGATAAGAGCACGATGCAAAATAGTGGGGTGACGTTGGTGGCGACGTCCCAAGAATTCAGTAGATCGGGGGATGCCCGGCCTGTAATAGCTTCAAAGTCTTATTACGGCGTTATTGAAGAAATTTGGGAGCTCGTTTACAATCCTCACCTTAGCATTCCCTTGTTTCGGTGCCAATGGGTCGAAGACCGGGGTGTTAAAGTTGATAACGACGGGTTCACCCTCGTTGATTTTGACAAAGTCGGGTATGTGGATGATCCGTTCATACTTGCCAAGCAAGCCACCCAAGTCTTTTATGTCACTGACCCGAGTGATGATAGGTGGAGTGTCGTCCTATCCGGAAAAAGAAGGATTGTTGGGGTAGAAAACGTCACCGACGAAGAAGAGTACGACCAGTTCGAAGAGATACCTCAATTTTGTACCGATGTGCAAGCTGAGATAGCAACAATTGCAGAACAAGACGAAGCAAATTACATGAGATCTGACCACAATGAAGGATTATGGGAAGATGTTCAAACAGTGGAAAAAAAGAGAAAAAGGCGAAAAAAATCCAATGTATAATATTTACTCCTTTTAAACTTGAAAATTTTAATATTTCTTATTTGGAAAAAAAAAAATCAATGCATAATATATATTTCTTTTATAATATTTCAGATAGCCCAATGAAGCTAAAGACTCAAGGCCGGTTTATCTCTGGATATTTCTGTCTCATGCATTGTAATGTTTTTATTTCGTTTCTAATATTTCTTTGTTGCATCAGGAGCAAGAACCAGATAGATTATTTTAGATATGTGGGCAGAGTGGTTTCAACAGTAATTTTTTTAAACTAGAAATATGGATTTGTATAATTTAGTGTAGGTTTTTTTGTATTAATTTTTGATATAATCTAGACATGAATTTTTGTATAATTTCTGATATAATTTAATTAGTACGTGAAACACCCATCTTTCTAAGAATAATTTTTAATTTCATTAGAAATTCAAAGGGAGCAACACGGACATTTAATTAAACATCCGTGTACAAATACATTTATACGTTTCATAAAATGTCTTAGTAGAAATTCAAAGGGAGCTACACGGATATTTCATTACACATCCGTGTAGGAAGGTATTTTTTCCCCTAAAATTATTCTCAGAGAAAAAGTTATCGAAACGGGGGAGTGATTATTTGAATTCGTTTTCGTCTTTTCAGAATTAAAAAGATAAGGCAACTTCTCGAATTAAACGTTTTCTATAGTTGGACACGGACGTTTAACAAAAAATCCGTGTAAGAAAAGTTTTCTCTACGGTCGTTTAATTTTCAATAGTTTTTTGGCCTTTTAAGAAACGTACACGGGCGTTTAATGAATAATCCGTGTACAAAAGGGTTCCTACACGGATATTTAATGAAACGCCCGTGTAGAAATTGAAATAATTCAAATTACATTATTCTTGAAATACTTTACTTGAACAACAGGGACTAAATTGCATGTTATTTTGAAATATTTTGTTGTAAAAAATATTTTGAAATAATTACTTGAACAGAAGGTATTTTTTTTCCGAAAAATTATTATATGGTTGTTTTGTAAATTTGTAAACCCAGATAAGGTCATATCAAGTAAAGTGTTCATTTATGTTTTCAAATCGGATTATTTAGAGAGCATTAGGCATCCTATGATATTATTTAGACAGATTATTTAAGTTAATTTTAAATAATTTACTTTTTAGTGATTACCCATGAATTAATTGTTTGTTGGTTGTTTTGTACTGCTAATTCATATCTATAACAGTACTTATTTAGATAGCATGAAGTATTTAACAAAATAGATAAACGGAAAGAAAACAAAATGCTGATTAAATTAAGAAGAAAAATATATTACATCAAAACAAAACGAAAAAAAAAAGCTAACTTAATGAAACACTCCTTCACTGGCCTGGCTGGATTGCTCCTTGGCCTGACCCCCTCCTTTTAATCCAGGGTCTCTTTGGCCTGATCCAGGGATTGCCCCTCCCTTTGTAGGGCTTTGGTGGTGGGTGCTCCCTTGGGCTTCGTCGTGGCACATTTGAGGGCGGCCATGGCCATGTCCTCCTGTAGTTGGGAGGAGGCATTTCATAGCCGGGAGGGACTTCGGGAGCATCCTGGGGGGGCAATGGCCATGGCACATTTGCGTCTTCTTCCGGTGGCACCGAAGCGGCCATTTGTTCTTCCAAATTCTCAGAGAAAAGTAATCGAAAAGGGGGAGTTTCTCAGATTATATTGAATTTTGAAGTCGTTTCGTCTTCTTAATTAAAAAGATAAGGCAACTTCTCGACTTCCGTGTACAAAAAGGCTTTTGAAGGTCCTTTAATTTTGAATTTCGTCTTATAAGAATCATACACGGTCGTTTATTTAAAAATACGTGTACAAATGGCTTTTAACACGGTCGTTTAATTTTCAAGAGTTGTTTCGCCTTATAAGCAACGTACACGGGCGTTTAATAAAAAATCCGTGTACAAACTGTTTTATACACGGATATTTACTTAAACGCCCGTGTAGAAATTGAAATATTTATTTGCATTTATTATTAAGTTCTGCTAGATACTCGAAGATATAAAATAATTTTCAAGCTAAATAAAACTGAAATCAGGTTCCTTTTTATATTTTGGAATTTCCATTTTGAAAAATATGGAATTTGAAAAACATGAAACTTTGGAATTTGAAAAAATTAATCTAGAGAACCATATGTAGGCGCGCATTTCATAATTTCGCGTAACCTAATTATACACGGGTGTTTAATTAAACGTGTAGCTCTCTGACGTTTCTACACGGGTGTTTATTTAAATGTCCGTGTATATTTAGTTTACGCGAAATAAAGTGCGCGCCTCGTCTCTGTCGCTCGATATCTTTTCAAAATCTCCTCGTCTCCCCTAAAACCTAAACCCCCTAGTCTCCTATCTCTTTCTGTGGTGCTGCCATCGTTATCTCTCTCGGTGCTTGCTCGGTCTCCTCTGTCGCTCTCCTCTGAACTCGCCAACTGAATCTCTAAGCTCCTCTCGCGCGGTTGCTGTTCTGTCCTTGAAAGGCTCTCTCTCTCTCTCTCTCTCTCTCTAAGTTGCAATGCTCCCTGTATATTGGTTAAATCAAAACCCTTATCTCTGATTGTATTTTGGTTAAGTGAAAAGTTTCCTCAACTGACCTATTCTGGTGACATTGACACCTAATTAATGTTACAGGGACTAAATTGCAAAACCAACACTATGATTGAACAAAGGACCCAACAACACATAAGTTAACCCTAAATTTTACATTTCATAGCATTTGTAATAATGTTTCTTTTTTGTAGAAAGAACCATGTCACAGCCAGGTGAGAATGCAGATATGGTTTTGGAAACAGTGGAACCGCAGGTAGATATGATAGTGGAAGAAGAGGACCAGCAGTCTCAGACAGAAAAGAGGAAAAGAGGTCCGACAATGTGCACGAAGACCTCAGAGGCGAAGGATTTGCAAATCGAGTTCGACAAAACCGGATGTCCGAAGGGTCCACGTAGGGCAGAGTACACAAATTGGTGCAACAATTTGGTGAAGCAGAAGGCATCTATCTTGGTTGAGAGGTGGGACAAATTCGATGACGAAGATAAGAACGAATGGTGGAACATTGTGAAGGTAAAAAAAAAAAAATGTACATGCATTATATATTCATTTTTCGTATTCTGTTTGTTATTTCTTTTTTTGTTGGATACAAGTTTTCTAGCATGTCTTAACCTTTGGTATATTTCTAGGGGTGTAGGTGATAATTCTTGCTTTGTAGGACTATATCCCAAATTCTATCATTTAGCAGTTATATATACAGATATAGAAAAATTCAAAACCAAGTATATATTACCTGCTGAATGAAATTAATCAATGTAGCTAGTGTAGTGCACCATGCTTGAACTGGGTACCGCCACCAGGAAAGGTAAGGTAATCGCCAGACACCTTGACCCAATTCTGGTGCCCTACACTATTATCATGACAGATAGCAAAATCAGCAAAGAAATATCACTAACAAACTCAGCTAAATACAACACATTATTTCACTTTGATTTGGTCATAAAGGTTAGATTGCATGTAGGTAGTGACATAGGTTGTGCCCCAAAGTTTCCTAATATACAGAAAACAATTTGGTAGAGCAAAGTGAAACACAAATTATTTTCAAGCTACTTATTCCCCGTACTTTTGGTAAGTGCAAAGAAATATATGTCTATACCTGACCTGAAAACTTGAATGAACTTACATGCAGTAATTTTGTTGTCAATCATGCAGGCTCATTGGAACATCCAGGATGACGACCCAAAGTCCGCGAAAAAGAAAAAGACTCTGAGGAAAATGAATGAAGCTTGGAAGCAATTCAAGAGCACGTTGAAGACGGTTTTCATGGAGGAAGGGAGAAATCCGGTAGGCTACTATAAATGGCTGAAACAAGAGGACTGGGAGGCGTTTCAAGCTTTGAAGTCCACAGAAGAGTTCAAGGTATATAAATTCAGCCAATTAACTTTCTCTCTGTTCTTTCTCGATATGTACTTATCTTCCTTAAACTAGCTAATTGATGTGCCTTGATGTGTGAAGGTAAAAAGTGACGAGGGCAGGAGGATCGCGAAATTGAACAAGTACCCGCACAAATTAGGGTCAGGTGGCTACGAGGGTAAGTCACTCGAATGGGCTAAGGTACTGGACCAAAACAAACATTCTGACTCACCTGTGGTTAGGATCCAAAATCCTAGGGCCCAATGCTGGCTCATGGGAAGATCTGAGGTAACCGCTGACGGGACGATAGTACTCCCAAGTGACGTGCAACCCGTGGCTCAGAAAATGGTAAGAGTCTTTGTGGTAACTTCGTGTACATTACTTTGTCTTTTGCTATAACTAATTTTTTTTTTAACAGTTGGATGTGGAGGAGGAGGTAAATTCGGGCTCCATGACTGTCGACAGAGTGGATGATTCCTTGTCCGCAGCGCTCGGGACTAAAGAACACACGGGTCGAGTTAGGGGTGTCTCGGTCTACTGTGGCTGGAAGGATGTATACGACGGACCGAAACCAAAAAGAAGACCGCGTGCCAAAGTTAGCACGGAAGAGATGGAATCAAGGTTGGCGCAGGTACGCCAGGAGGTATGCGAGGAGTTCAGAACGGAGTACGATGGAAGGATTGCTGAATTCGAATCAAGGTGGATCAACCATATTACATCTCTGACGCAGCAATCCGAGCAACAACCTCCCGTTTCGCCGGGATTTCGGCGAAGCAGTCAAGCATCCGGGACCGAAGTTCTGGGCGTGTTGGACAATCTACAGGTAATCACTACTTGTTCATAATCTACCCGTAATTGTGACTT
The DNA here is from genome assembly GCA_025461125.1 of Carex kokanica. Classification (NCBI taxonomy): domain Eukaryota; kingdom Viridiplantae; phylum Streptophyta; class Magnoliopsida; order Poales; family Cyperaceae; genus Carex; species Carex kokanica. Next base: position 424,753 of record JAJGRX010000932.1, read on the forward strand.
GTTCATTAACTAATTTCTGATAATTATTAATTACAGGAGGCCACATCATGCGACCTCGTCATGTGGCACGACAAAACTCCTCTGACCCTTGCTAAGGGTATTGTACATCCTCCAGCCGGTTCTCAGCTAAGGCCCAACCACCTCCCCGTAACGGTTGACATGATTGTGGCCGATTGGGCTGCCCGCATACCTCTTCCTGTCCCTACCGACGACATGGGGGTGCTTGATGATGCCCGTAGACAGATCATCCAATGGCCCAAGTGTCAGATTATTTTGGATCAGGTAATCTCTAAATAAAACACGGATATCTTATGTTACGTTCAAATGATTATTTTGAAATACTTGAAAAAAGGTTCAAAATCTGATACAGACCCGAAGAGGCGTTGGAAACGCTGCGGACGAAGCTTTGTCACCGGTACGGCGAGGCTTGGAAGTAGTAGTCGGGGCTGATGCGCAAGAATCTCCTGCTGCGCCAGCGGCGGCACCAGCGGAAGCGCCAGCAAATGCGCCAGCGGCTGCGCCAGCGGATGCCCCAGAGGCTGCGCCAGCGGCTGCGCCAGCGGCTGCGCCAGCGGCTGCGCCAGCGGATGCCCCAGTAGACCGTACGGGGCTCTCTGAAGAAGAGGTTAGCCGTTTGCCCGAGGATTTGCGGAATCTCCACGCCTGCCTGGTTAAGGCACCAGATGATATGGAGGACGTAATGTTCGAAATCCCCCCCGAGGTTCTCCTACACAAAGGCAGGACGGTCGTGCTGCCTTTCAAAGAATTCAAGGACTTTCTACATGCCTCATCAAGCGATAAATGGCTCGATGTGGGAGTCCTCACCGTTTTCGTCATGTTAGTGACCAAAAAATCATATATATCATGTGTATAGCACTCAAATATATATTCTAATGTGAAATGATGATTTTTCAGGATGATACAACGAAAACAGTCTGTGGCTCATGGGAAAGATAGGGTGAACTCCTGTGCATTCTTGGACCCCGCTATTACTAGTGGTACGATGGTGAAATATCAGGAGGAAGATACTGTCCAGTACATGCGTTCAGCGATGCGTAAGGCTGTTTCGGAGAATAAGAAATTTATTCTCGTGCCATACCACCAGAGTGGCCACTGGTGTTTGATTGTGATTGTGCCACTTGAGAATTTGGTTTTCCTCATGGATTCTTCATATCCCGGACCGGGCATCACTCCTCAGGAATCCAAAAAGATCTGCATTCCAATAAGAAAGTAAGCAATAGTAATTCACTTGGTTTGATTTTTTTCCCAATTACATATAACAAATTGTGGAATTGCTAATTACATTCCTCAATTTTGTAAGGGCTTTTCTGCAATATCTTAAAGATGGAGGAAGGCAAAGCACGATTCCGAAGCGTAAAAATAAGTTGTGTTTCAGGTGGCAGCCGGTGAGCACATGCACTATAATTTTTATAATTTCATATTTTTTGTTCAAAAATTAATTGTCATTCTAACATAGGCTGCTAAATGAAAATTTCAGTGCCCGCAACAGTATCAGGGTTGGGAATGCGGTTATTACACGATGATTTATATGTTTCACTTTGTTGAACGCTTACAATTCGATTGGCCAGATTATCCGGTATGTAATTCATATGTTTGCCTTGACTTGTCCATATAATTAATATTGATTTCCTCTAATATTTTATTCTACTAAATTTGTTTTATTAGTTGCATTGTTATAATTACAATATTTATTTTTATAAAGCAAAACAGAGATGCAGTTGTTATATTGTATTTTTCTAATAACCTACATATTTTGAATTTTTGGCAGCATAAATCGAACGAGAAGGCAGGGCATTACAGCAATGAAGATATAGATTATTTTAGATGTATGTGGGCAAAGTGGTTTCAAAATGAATTTTGTAAACCAGAATATGGATTTGTATAATTTTGTGTGCATGAATTTTTGATATATTTAGTGTACATGAATTTTGTTTAGGGGTTGTATTCTGATATATTGGAAATTCTTTGTTTGGAATTGATTTTTAATGGCTAGCAAACTGGAGGCTAGCCAAAACAAAAAATAAAAATTGAAAAAAAATATAACCATTCTACACGGATGTTTAACAAAAGTCCGTGTGGAAAGCCAAATAAAGAGCAAATAAAAATATAAGATAGCTACACGGCTGCTTATGTAATGATCCGTGTAGAAATAGTTATTCTACACGGATATTTTGATAGACATCCGTGTAGAAACATGATCGTACACGGCCTTTTAGTTAAATATCCGTGTATAGATCTCAACTAATGTACACGGTTGTTTATGTAATGAGCCGTGCAGAATAACTATGTCGACACGGATATTAACCTAAAAGTCCGTGTAGACAGAGACATCGTACACGGTTGTTTATGTAGTGATCCGTGTAGCTCGGCTTTGGAGAGCGCCACTTGGCAAGGAATTGGACACGGTTGTTTATGTACTGATCCGTGTAGCTCGGCGTTGGAGAGCGCCACTTGGCAAGGAATTGGACACGGTTAATTATGTAGTGATCCGTGTAGCTCGGCTTTGGAGAGCGCCACTTGGCAAGGAATTGGACACGGTTAATTATGTACTGATCCGTGTAGCTCGGGTTTGGAGACCGCCACTTGGCAAGGAATTGACCACGGTTGTTTATGTAATGATCCGTGTAGCTCTCAGGAATTGCACACGGTTAAATATCCGTGTATAATTTATTCAGGGGATTATACACCCTCGCACTCCACACGGCAGGAAATCCTTGTAGCTCCCCTGTTTATGTCCGTGTACAATGACCATTTCTGTAGTAGTGATTAAATTGACAATCACAGGAAGGAACGGAACCTAAAGAATTAGGTTAAACTAATTTTTACTATTTCAAAATTCTGTTGTAGAGAATCATTGACAGTGGTCACAATACTACAAAAAACACATTTATTATCGTCTATTTACCATCGGGTATCCTTTGGCACGGATGGTGTTTGTAATCAGAGGCAGCGCTGTAATTACTTGAAACTTTTTACTGACTGTTCAGGTTTAACCAACCGATGGCGTTGATGGGCCTCTCCTTTACCATCGGTTATGTTTATCCTACTGTTGGTTTTGAGTATTTCTGCGATATCAGTTGGGTTACTGACCCGATGGTGTAGAGGTGATGATCTTTACCATCCGTGATCAATGTCAGATGAGCCGTCAGTATTAGATTGATCAATACCAACTTTGATCTTTTTGAACTGATGGCTATGTTCTTAGAGACAATGCTATAAATACTTAGTGTTGGGTTTACTTTGTGGGTTTTTCTAATTACTTTAAACCCTAACCAAGATCTACTCCTTTGTAAGAAATTAAACTTAATGCACAGCGGAACTTACTTTCCATCTTCAAAGGCCTCCGTATGCTATCAATCAGACAGCTTCCAAGGCTCTGGGTTGATACGCTCCTGGTCTTGACTTGAGTTGTTGGCTCTCGAGTCCTTCCAAGAACTTGCAATCCTTTTCTCTGGCTATCCTAAATATTATGACAGAGTATCTTGTCTTCAATGGAGCAGACAATTGTCATGAATTTATTGCAAGCCTTGGAGACTCAGCCCTTTTATAGCAGTGCAAAACCCTAATCCTAGGGCAGCCGAAAATTGGCTAATACTTGGAAAACAAGTTTGCCAAGAAATCTTGATTTCGGATTTCAAGGATCTGGAAAATCAGGAACCTCCAGAAAAACCGAATTAAATCAGAATAAATTCTGATTTCCTTATTTAGCCTATATTTATTACTGCTATTATTTTAATCAACTATAATCGGTCCATTAACAATTATATTGATTAACATTGTTCTATATGTATTCGTATCCAAAACCTTATATATATAAATACGTATAATGCCATGGCTTAATTAATCACATTATTTGGCATATTTTAATCATTACATAAATGTAATATTGCGACAGTATTTGATATCATAATCATAATGCACGCATGTCCAACTTTATTATTGTAATTAGACGTCTCTAAATCCAACACTTAGAACTTAGATTTTAGTATAAACCAACTTCTCCATGCATTAAGTATTGTGTAATTATGTTTAGAAATATATTGTGCAATTACAATGAGATAATTATTTAATAACATACATAATATCAACTCAATAATAGCAAATTAACTAAAGATCAATACTTATAGGAACCATGTACAATGTACCGATCATTTCATACACGACACTCGCGGATACGGTTTGCGAAACCATGTGTCATTAGCTTTTCAGACAGTGTATAGTTGTGTTTGTGTAGTCGTGTATAATGACTAATCTTTTGACTAAGTACTGGTTACGAATTAAAACATGTTGATAATATTAGTGCCGAATTAAATTATTCAACTACAATATGTCATCCAATCATCACTACCTCAATTTTGGATTCAACTGAAATTGATTTGTCATTCTGCCACTGCAGATCGAACGAGCAGTCAAAGATAGAAACAAACGGTCTAAATCTTTTGTGGAAAACTCTCAATAACTGCAGAAGAGCGGGATGTAAAAAAAGTAGAAAACCTGATCAGTGGACCCAACATTTTCGCGGGTAATGTATCCATATCCGCTACAATTGAGGTGATTGGTTTCTCCGTTTGTCTATTGGGCTCATTTTCTTGATTTTCTCCGAATTAAATACAAGCACTGGAGAAAGAGAGAAACCAATGACATGTGCTTTTACAGAGTAACTGGACTTATCCTTTCTTATAAAACGGAGTGAAATTAAGAAATCCTTACGATCTAAGACAAGCTTTGTTGACCATTGACCAATAATTCCAAGTCGCGAGCAGTCTCTCAGTCGTCACGTCCACTTAAATGTGGACCCCACGCGCATCAACCATTACCTGCTTTCTTTGGGTGACCCTACCAAAATACTTTTATCTCCCAAAAAGTTGATTTTACAAAAGATTCCTTGTTCATTTCCTCCGAATTACCAAGGCACTGGAGAAACCAATCACCTCAGCTTTGAGAGGGAAGCTGGAGTTATCCTTTTCTTTATGAAACGGAGAAAATATTGCGCATTATTGACCGAGTAGTCGTCCCCTTCAGACTTCAGTTCAGAGTGGACTCCACTCACCCAAACATAGCACCCGCTTCTTCAATAAGAAAATCATTCCTAGTTCTCTCAGTATAGAGGAATTTCTTACTTATCTCATTCCGAGCTATATATACATACATAAGGGTCCCAAAAAACCTCAAGAAAGTATAGAGGAATGATTTTCTTACTTATCTCATTCCGATCGCTATATATACATACATAAGGGTCCCAAATGATCATTATCCTAAGTTGCGAAATATCCAACTGCGCAAATTATACTGGTTAGTTTCTCTCTCCTGTAGCTCAATTTCTCCTCGTATACTTTTTTTTTCATTTTGTTTTTAATACTTTCTTTTCTATATACTGGGCAAAAAGAGGGAAGAGAAGTACTTTTGCACTTGGCAATTCAAATGTTAGTTGTGTTATCTAATCCTAGCCTGTTTCTGTGTAACCTTTCCTTCTATTCGTCATTTTTCTTTTTTTTTTCTGTGGGTAATTTACACCAGAGCCCAGAAGTCAATTAAGGTCAGGTTTTATTTTTGTCAGCTTAATTCGATTATTTTCCTCTTTTTATATTTTTCGTTATTGTCTGTGCCCAGCAGTTCAATCTGAACGCTGACAGTGTGCCACCATGGCAGCATTTGCTATTCAGTGAACACTAGTACAGAACACGCAATCATACATGGTTCGAAAAGCTAGTGACATACGGTTACACGACCGTGTCAGCGAGCATCGTGTATGAATAGGGCGGTACTTTGTACACGGTTTACGAACCGTGTCTATATAGGAATAACATACACGGTTAATATTTTTTATTAGTTAGCTTTTTAAATTTCGCTATGTACATAGGGCTAGATTGTCGGACAAACAATCTAGATTGATGTAAGATTGCAAACTTTTATTATTCAATATATCGTTGGCGACATTTTGTCGCTAACCTTCAAAAAAAAAAATATAAACGGGCCGTGTCAGTTCTAAAGAAAAAGGTGCTGGAAATGGTCATTGCTTATTATTTTCTTAACCATACATGGTTTGTTATTTAGAACCGCGTATGACTTTTGTTTTTTAAAAGATTTATAATAGGCTAGCATCCATATTTGCTAGTCATTTAACATACAATTAATATTACACATCTATAACTCAATATATAATCAATATCACAGCATAGAGAAATCAATCATATTCATTCAACATTGAACATTCAACAAACATAAAACAATATTTCAAATTCAACAAACATATACAATTATACATCCAATTCAACTAATATTCAACATAATCAAGTCATATAAAAATTCGAATATGTAGCAAAACACATGCATTTAAACTTAGTATAACTGTATAATGCAAGGGCCCAAAATATCAGACATACTGTAATTGAAAGAACGTGATTCTACATCTTTCCAATCCAACTCCCTATAGGACATGTCAAGCTTTTTAATATGATATGTAAAGAAATTAAAACAAGTATACGATCGTAGGATTAAATAGCCAGCACTTGAACTCAACCTTCTCAAGATTTCTTCTTGGAGATGCTGCAACCAGCGGAATTTGATAATATAGAAAACCACACAGGATATCAGCATGCACATAACATTTCTGCAACCACTAACCAGTTAATAACTTGACCATGCAATTAAAATAACTAGGGTGATAAAATTGAGCATGAATTAACAGAAACAGTGAGATCCATCAATTGATGAAATATTGGGAGTTCTATAGGCAAAATTGTTGTTGGCAGTTCCTAAATTTAGAATAATATAAATATGATGTCAAAATAAAGAAAACAATAATTTTAAATGGGCATAATTTGCAAAATCAAAAGAATATGAGGTGCTTACCGTGTGTAGATTGCACTTGAAATGAAACTCCAGAAGTTCAACATTTGCAATCTTCTTGAGTACAGCTGTCTCACCTTTAAGGAATCTTCGGCTTCAGAGTCCCTCAAATTGATGTTGACGCATGGTAAAGAGTTCCACAGGTGCTCCCACCTCTTTGACAACACGCACTTCATAACTGCCTCCTTGGTCACGAGCAACCCTAAGATGACGAGAAGTATTGGGTCGGAAAAATCGTTGATGCAGTCACGATTTCTATCCATTGAGTAGGATTATAAGCAAAAAATACTATTTTTATAACTTACCAGCAATAGTTGAGTGAAACTAAATATTGAATTGGAAACCCTAAGAGAGAGAATGAAGGAGGAGAGAAATAAAGAGGGAGAAGGGAACGACGAGTTGAGAGTTATTTGATTAGACGCGGTGGTGCAGAGAATTAAAGACAGGGCAAAATTCGAAGTGGCGCGAAAAACTAAAATCCCTAAGTACTACTCATACATAGTTAAAAACAATGAAACGTGTAGAATGAATATTAATCAAACACGGTTTGTATAAAAAAACTAGGTATAATATACAAAAATAGGTGCGAATTGATGAAAACCCTAATTCACAATATTTATGCATGGTTGTTTTTATAGAACCATGTATGTATGTATTTATTAAAAAATTTAAAAGAATCAAATGTATATATACGGATTTTACACATATTGAATCAAATAATATATGCATACTGATTTTACAAACAACAAACAGAATTTACATTGACAATTTGTCATAAAAGATATTTGCATACTGATTTAACAAACAAATAATGTTGCCAATCAATTCAGAGAAATTGCATACAAATTTAACAAACAACAAATATAATTTACATTGTCAATTTGAGCATAACCATCATTTACCTTTAAATTACAAACCTTAACATTTCAACATTGTCAAGTTTTGCTGATCAATTCATGGGTAGTATAAAATCACCAGACAAGATAAATCATGACAGCTATCCAATGTCGAGACGAGATAAATGTCCCCACCACATTGAGAGAAATAAAGTCGATTAATTGTCCTATGACTTTGAGGCTTTGTGGCTCTCTGGCCCCTTAAACATAGACATCATCGAGATTAATCTTCCTATGACTTTGAGAACAATAGATATCGTACTTGTTACTTAAATCTTGGTGGGACCCAGAGTCAAAGGGAGATAAATCTCCCTACTATGGTGAGAGGGTTTAATAAGATATGAGAAGGATGAAGAGGGCATGATTTAAATTGATTTACAAGGGTTTGGTTTGAGAAAGCGTGAATGTTACTTACGCGGTTAGTAACAAATTGATTTAACATTGTTGTACACAGTTTATACCTTAAAGACAGTGTATGTTCCTATAAAATCGTACACGGTTCAGTATTAACAAACTGTGGGTATGTATGAGCTTTTTTTCGGGCAAGTGTCTCCTCTCATGACACACTGTTAATATGCAATTTTTTTTGCACTCGTGTATAATATGCCGTATATGTATATGGTCACGTTTTTTGTAATAGTGGAATAACCAGAAAAATCATCGGGACAAATAATATTGTAGATAAGCATCAAGGTTTTTTCTTTTTCTTTTTCTTTTTTGTGGAAAAACGTACGTCAAGGTTTTTTTGACTGAAATTGGTCAGCCTGACGGGTATGTACTATGCAGCAAAATATCTAATTACAAAAAGTGACAAGCAAGATTAAATTAATTTATAGAAAACCGAACAGATAACTAAGGTATCAGCACGAAATTACAGTTATAAACTGAATAGGGATCGATGCTAGCACTGTTAATGTGAGTATTATTTTTACAAATTATGTCTTAACCATGTCATACATTTAATTCATTTATGTTTTAATGTCATAAAAAATCAAGTGCGCGGTATCAAGCAAATTTTATATAGGAAAAATTAATTAAGTAAACTACGTGAAAATATATCAGTGCTTTCCACATTAAGTAAACTACGTTAAAACTGTACCAATCTGTAATATTTTTGTATAGGGAAATTATATTATCTAGAAACTAGAATTTCATACCTTCATTTTGATATAAAGAACACAAAAATCCATTTAGCCGTATTCTCTAAATTGAATTTTGAATCTGGTCAAAATTATAGGACTGCTCACTGGAATTTCAGTTTTTCTGATTTCTGACCTCTGTCAATTAATCGCTAAAACTGTACCAATCTGTAATATTTTTGTATAGATAAATTATATTATCTGGAAACTAGACTTTCATACCTTTATTTTGATATAAAGAACACAAAAATCCATATATCCATGTTCTCTAAATTGAATTTTGAATCTAGTCAAAATTATAGGACTGCTCACTGGAATTTCAGCTTTTCTGATTTCTGACCTCTGTCAATTAATCGCTAAAACTGTACCAATCTGTAATATTTTTGTATAGAGAAATTATATTATCTGGAAACTAGACTTTCATAGCTTTATTTTGATATAAAGAACACAAAATTCCAGGTAGCCATTTTCTCTAAAATGAATTTTGAATCTGATCAAAATTATTAGATTGCTCACTGAACATAGCATAAAAAAAATGAATTTCGTTTTGGATTGGCCTGGGCCATGGCGGCCCGTTTAATTTTTTTTTTTCCTTTTTTCTGGGTCAGCCTGAGCCATGGCGTCCCTTCCTTTTTTTTTTTCCATTTTTTCCATGGGTTTGAGTATGCCATGGTGTGCCCATGGCGCCCGCCTGCCTTCTCATTTTTCAAATTCTCCTGAAACATTTCTTATTTTTAATATATTATTTATTTATTTTCTTATATATAAAAATTTCGGGAAGCTGGAGTTATCCTTTGAGCGGGATGTAAAAAAAGTAGAAAACCTGATCAGTTTCCTACTATATCTAAGCAAGAAAACTACAAAAAACGCTCACTCAGTTCACATTAACTCCGTCTTATGGTATTTTTGGTTGGAATAAAAAAAGGGTATTGTTGGAATTAGGTTATTTGGAATAGCTAGAATAGTAAATCCAAACTTTTTGTCTTGTTAGAATAGACTATTTGTAAGAGTTTTAAAATTTAGCTATTATAATAAGACAAACAATAGCAATTCTTGATTTGGCTATTTTAGCTATTCTTGTTTTACAATCAAACATATCCTATATGGATAAAAAAAAAATTAACAGATCAGTTTTGTCTTCATGCAGTCCACGGACTCTAGGATAAAAAAAAGCTCTACATATGGATCTGTGCGCTGCATGAAGCAAAACTACTCTGTTAATATCTTCACCCGTGTTAAATCAGCAAAAGAAACAATTATCACAACCCATTAGCAAATACCATCCCACCTCTCTCTCTCTCTCTCTCTCTTCCTCTCCAATCAATGGCTTCTTTGAGAAGAAGTCCCTTGCTTTCTTCTATTTTATCTCTCTACCTCTTCTCTCTCCTATCCATGTCTACTTCAACAAACACCATCACCTCCAACTCATCTCTCTCAGGCACCAACCAAAAACTCATCTCTGCTCAAAAGAAGTTTGCACTTGGTTTCTACCAGCCTCCCAATTCCTCCTACTGGTACATATCCATCTGGTACAATACCATCTCCGTGCAAACATCTGTCTTCATAGCCAACCGAAACGCGCCGCTCACCGACCCCGCCACTTCCCAGCTCACCATTGGTTCTGATGCTAACTTGGTCTTGCTTAACGGGTCTAAAACTGAAGTATGGTCCACTAATGTTGCTGGTATAAACCCGTTAAACAAAACCGAAGCAGTGTTGAATGATAGTGGAAACCTCATGTTGAGATATGTGTCGAATACATCTCATGTATTGTGGCAAAGTATCGACAACCCAACCGACACGTGGTTACCGGGCGGTAAATTGGGTCTCAATAAAACAAGTGGTATTAGCCAAAGGTTGATTTCTTGGAAGAGTCTGGCTGATCCAGCTGAAGGTATATACTCTATATTATTAGACCCAAATGGTACCACCCAATGTTTGGCACAGTGGAACAAGACTAAACAATACTGGACCACTGGTCCCTGGAGCAATTCACAGAAAATTTTCACTTTACTCCCGGAAATGATCCGCAAGGCGGAGATTGGCATATACAATTTCACTTATGTGAGCAACAAGGAGGAGAATTACTTCATCTACTCGATGAAACCTGATGCCAGTCTGATATTGAGATTAACACTGGATCATAATGGCCAAATCATAGAACAATATTGGGCAGGCACAGCGTGGATTCAGTTCTGGGCTCAGCCAACGCATATTTGTGATGTGTACGCGCTCTGTGGGCCCTACGGTAGTTGCAATGGGAATGAATTGCCGTATTGTAATTGTTTACATGGATTTTCACAAAATTCTAAGACCAATTACAGTTTAGAGGATTATAGTGGTGGGTGTGTGAGAAATACAAAATTACAATGCGAAAGCGGCAATCTGACTAAGCTACAACAAGATAAATTCTATGTTTTGGATAACATGAAATACCCAGACAATTTGCAAAGTATACAAGCTAATAGTGCACAAGAGTGCAAGTCGGCTTGTTTGAAAAATTGTTCGTGCTCAGCTTATTCGTACCAGAGAGGGTGCAATTTGTGGTATGGTGGTTTGTTGAATCTCCAACATGGATATAGTGGAAGTGATCCAGCTGGTACGCTTTATCTCAGGTTGGCTGCATCAGAATTTACTGCGAGTAAAAGTCACACAGGTTTAATTATTGGTGTAGTTATAGGCGGCATAATTGTTGTGCTTTTTTGTATCATAGTTGTTCTGGTTGTAATGAAGAGAAAGAGAGATCAGAGGAGAGCTCGATTGTTAAAGGATTTCAGAGGTACCTTAATTGCATTTCGGTACGATGATTTGCAATTTGTTAGTAAGAACTTCTCTGAGAAATTGGGTGGAGGTGCATTCGGTTCGGTTTATAAGGGGTATTTACCTGATTCAACTGCTATTGCTATTAAGAAGTTAGATGGTTTTCACCAAGGCGAGAAGCAATTTAGGGCTGAGGTCAGCACAATCGGTACAATCCAGCATGTTAACTTAGTTCGCCTCATCGGGTTTTGTTCTGAAGCCTCCCATAGGCTACTGGTTTATGAGTACATGCCTAAGAGCTCTCTTGATGTGCAATTATTTAATTGCAGAGATGTGATACTAAATTGGAGCACTCGGTACCAAATTGCGCTTTGTACAGCAAGAGGGCTAGCGTACCTACATGAAAAATGTCGTGATTGCATCATTCATTGTGACATTAAACCCGAGAACATCCTCTTGGATGACAGTTTGGTGCCAAAAGTTGCCGATTTCGGATTATCAAAGCTTTTAGGTCGGGATTTTAGTAGGGTTTTGACAACCATGAGAGGCACCAGAGGTTACCTAGCGCCAGAGTGGATAACAGGCGTACCGATTACTCCTAAAGCAGATGTTTTTAGCTATGGCATGATGCTTTTTGAGCTAATATCTGGCCATAGAAACAACTCTGATCAATGGAATTCCGGTTCATCAAGTACCGGTTTCTTCCCTGCTTTTGCTGCTAGGAAGTTAATTGAAGGTAATGTTCAGACACTTTTGGATCAAAAATTGAACAGAGATGCACCAATTGAAGAGATCAAAAGAGCATGTAAGGTGGCATGCTGGTGCATACAAGATTACGAGACCGCTCGGCCAACAATGGGACAAGTAGTGCAAATTTTAGAAGGCATTTTGGAGGTTAACACGCCACCGATTCCGATGTCACTTAGAGTTATGGGTGAGAGCCCTGATTATATCAATTTCTTCTCGGATATTTCTTCTGGTACATCTTCGAAGACCCAAAGCAACACCTCAACTACCAGTGAATCTAGTTCACTAGTTAAAAAATCGGGCTGAATTCGTCTAATTTATCTTATTCAAGTTCTAGAGTTGGACTGTGATAATTAAGTTATTGCATTATATGTATATATATTGAGGATGATTATTTAGATATCAATTAGCGATGTAAATTGTAGAGTCCATGAGAGGATTACGTTAATATTTAATTGAATATTCGCAAAAAAGCCCTATGCTTTTCAATTTTCATAATAAATATTTTTCCAATTAGGTTATCGAAGCTAAAAGATTATTTCATCTGCTCTTACCTTACTTGAATTTCCCCCTTTTTAAGCTACTTATCTAATTCTTTACATGGTATAAGCTGAAGCTTGATACCATGCACAAATCAAACTTATGTTTTGGTAAGTGTTCAGGAAGCCACTTGTGCTTTCTCTTTGTAATGATCCTCTAGAGATACTTGCCAAAGGTACAGGTGATTGGTACCATGGTTCAAAGTTTCAAACAGCAAGTCCTAGGAGGAAACATGGGTACCAGTCTTGCACTCTATAATATCAGAATTCACTATCTAACACGACAAAATATTACCCTGAGAAAACCGAATTCTAGGCTCTTCTAATTAAAGAAAAAACATGGCTCAAATATTCTGCAAATTAAAAATTTTAAATAATTCTATGGAATCAAGGTCACCATATTGAAAGCGACAGCCGAGAAAGAGGTATAAAAGGTTGTAGAATAAGACGGCGGCCCAATTTGTTTATTATACTTGTTTTAATGTGGGCCTAAATACAAGCAATCAGCCGCAGAAATTTAATTAAGCCCTGTTTAGATTTGGATATGTAGGAATAATTTTGGCAATTTTTTAGCCGAAGGATATTTGTTTTTTTTTTCCATGATGTATTCTGCCCAACAAATATATTTACGTCCTTACAAATCAAAGAAGAGCATTAACTGGTTAGTGGCGAAGCTAGAATTTGAGCTAGAAGTAGGCAAAAATTGAATTCGGGTTCGAATAAATTAACGGTTCGGGTTCAGGTTCGGATTCAAGACACAATTCAAAAAAATATATTAATGAACATCAAAGGTTTCAACTAAGTCAAAAGTTTATAACAAATATTCTTTTACATATCAAAAAACAAGAAATATATTAATGCTACAAAATCAAGTAAATGGAGGAAGCATTGTTTTATGGTTCTTCATATTTTGAAATCGTTACATAATTTGTTCATCATCTACCTCATCAAACAACTCATTCTCAACGCAAGTGACCAAACAATCATTCAAGAATTGATCTCCCATTGAGTTACCTTACTAGTTGGTCCTCATTTAAACAATTCAAGCTATTCAAGCAATTTAAACAATTAAAATTGATTAGTCCTCATTTAAACAATTCAAGTTATTTAAGCAATTTAAACAATTCTAACAATTCAAGCTATTCAAGCAATTCAAGCAATTCTATGTAATTCAAACAATTGAAACAATTCTATGTAATTTACCGAATCAATTTATTCATCACTGCTTTCAATCAATCTATCAGAGTTCAAACATATTCAATCAATTTACCGAAGTTCAAACCTCTTCAATCAAACAATCAAAGTTCAAACTTATTCAATCAAAGATTCAAAGTTCAAACCTATTCAATCAAACTGGTACAGGCGGCAGTGGCTGGCGTCAGGTGACAACGGCTGATACAGGCGGCAGCAGCTGGCATCAGGCGACAGCGGCTGGTACAGGCGTCAGGCTATAGCGGCTGGTACAGGCGTCAGGCGGCAGCGGCTGGTACAGGCGGGCACAGTAGCGAACTATGGCAGAGCCAGTGGCGGTAGACGACGGTAGACGGTCCCTTCTTCGCGCGGCCAGTGGCGGTAGACGACGGTCCCTTGTAGAAATATGGGCTGTAATGCCTTTTTTTCAGCAAGCCATACATTCAACAAGCCACCGAAAATTAGTTTAGTAGAAATATGGGCTGTAATGCCTTTTTTTCAGCAAGCCATACATTCAACAAGCCACCGAAAATTAGTTTAGTAGAAATATGGGCTGTAATACCTTTTTTACAAAAAAATCATATTTGATATTATGAAGATTATTGTATGTCACTATAGTTCTCAAAATTAACTTTGATATCGACCTTTTAGAATTCAAATATCATAATTGCAAAATAGAACTAAAAAAATTGTCTTTCGTAAAAGAACTTATTACCTCTATATTCCACAAAAGAAAATAATATACTCATTACTTGATATTGATCTTTTTTTTGCTGAGCTATACATTTTCTCATATTTTTACATAAGAATCACTTTTCAAGTAGATAAGAAATACTTTAAAAGAATGTTCTTCTATTTGTCTTGTGCACTAATTATTTCCATTCACTAAAGTAGCTATGCAAGTTAATCACTATACTAATTAAATTGTTACATTTTTTGTGTAGGTTTCAGTTACCCTTTAATGGCATGTTGCGGTGCCAAAGGCCCTTACAATTACTCATAAATGGCATCATGTGGAAACGAAGGTTCTACGGTTTGTTCGGACCCATCAAGGTACTTATCATGGGATGGGCTCAACTTGACAGAGGCTGCTTACAAGACGATTGCACATGGAGTGCTACGAGGGTCGTACTCTTCCCTCCCATAAGTAACATTTGCTCCGATTTAGCGGTTCTCCGCTAACCTTCAAAAAACATTTGCTCCGATTTCATGCATGATTCAGAGAGCCTTCTTCTCAATCCCTCCAACGCAATGTAGTGGGTGAGATAGACTACATGTAGGCAACTCGAAGAAACCTGAACTTATTTTTCCTTTGTATTTATCATTAGTAGTTGTAAGGAATGTTTTAGGTTGAAAAAATAGCAAGACAATTTGCTGAAATTTATCATTAGTAGTTGTAAGGAATATTTAAAGCACTTGTACTGAAATTTGTTGTACCGTCCATGGAAGGACGTATTTGACAAAAAAAAAAAAAAGGTGATTGGGCCAATTTATCTTTGGATGATACTTCAGCCCAATACAGTTTTTATAAGATTGGAACTGTTGTACTGGAGTAAGGCCCAAGTTTAGGCCTATGAAATTTGATTGATATCTAATTTTGTCGATTTTTTTTTACCCGTACCAGAGTAAGGACCAAGTTTAGTATTTATTGATCATACTAACTTGATTGTTGATTTTTTTTAAGCTATACATTTATAGTATTATTAACAAAATTCTGCAAATATTCCAAAATTTACATCTGGAACTAGTTTGGCCACAACAAATATATATATGAGGAGGGATCCGATTATCACAATTTTGAGTTACCACAAAGTTACTACTACCATTTTTTACATTTTCAAAGTCCAAATCGAAGATCCAAACCGTTCAACATGATCTCCACAATAAAATGTGCTTGCAGATCAAATTTTACATTTTTTTGAATTTTTTTACTATTTATTAAGTATTTTACAAAAACTAGTCAAATTCAGACCATTGAATTTTGTACCCATCTTAATAAATAGTAAAAAAATTCAAAAAAAATGTAAAATTTGATTTGGAAGCACATTTTATTGTGGAGATCATGTTGAACGGTTTGGATCGATGATTTGGACTTTTAAAATGTAGAAAATGGTTGTGGTAACTCAAAATTGTGATAATCGGATTCCTCCTCTATATATATATATATATATATATATATATATATATATATATATATATATAAATATGTTGGATAAGATCAAAGCAAGACCTTGGTAATACCAATTTTTAAAGTTCAAATAATCAATATGAAGTGCTCAATTTATTCTCCATATTAAAATGTACTTGGAGACTAAATTTTACATTTTTTTGAATTTTTTTACTATTTTTTATGGATTTTTGAAAATCACTGTTTTTCAGATTTTATTTATTTATTTATTATTATGAAAACAGTGATTTTCAAAAATCCATAAAAAATAGTAAAAAAATTCAAAAAAATGTAAAATTTGGTCTCCAAACACATTTTAATATGGAAAACACATTGAGCACTTCTCATTAACTATTTTAACTTTAAAATTGCAAAAACTAATTGGTAGCACTAAGGCTTTGGTCATACCACTTTGATCTTAGCCAACCTCTCTCTCTCTCTATATATATATATAATTAGTATGGCCGCTAAGTCATTTAGCGGATAGTTGATTGTGTCGAAATGAATATTTGATTGTATCGTGGGAATAGTTGACAAATCCTGATTTATTTTGAAATATGTACATATATCAAAATTAGACAAGTGGATGAAAATATTATAAATTAGTAACCTCTATCCTGTTACCGTTTTTGACCAAACAAGGTTATATTTTGTTTTACCGTAAATAATAAAGGTGGATTCTGTAAATCTGTTTCTCTTTAATATTTTGATAGGCAATTGAACAGTTCTTAATAAAATTTATGGCATTGTTTCCGATATTAATATCGGTTTTACTAGCATATCTAACCTTCCATTTGTAGAAATGTAGAGACTTTGTATATAATTATGTTACCCCTATTTGCTTTATATTACTTATTCAAAACCAATTAGTGATAATTGCCAATATGGATTCCTCCAAGCTTATCCTCTCTGTTCCTATTTCTCAGTTCATTCTTGTTATCAACCTATGCACTGTTCCGATGCTTGGTTGCTTCGATCGCATTATTAACTTCGGCGACTCAATCAGTGATACCGGGAATTTCTACCTTCTGAGTGGAAAGGCTAACTCAAGCATTGGTGCACTTCCATATGGAGAGACTTACTTTCACCATCCCACGGGCCGATGGTCTGATGGTCGAGTCATTGTTGACTTCGTAGGTATGTGGAAGTTGAATCAGACAACAATGAATGAATTATAATGTTCTTTTATTCGAGAAAGTCGATTTCGGCTCAATGAAAAAGAACTATATAATCTTCTTTGATATTTATTCTTTTGCCCTAATTGTTTTTCCAATCAAATTCTAGCAAGTAATAAGTACTTACTGCGGTACTTCGGTACATTACTGTTCATATAGACTGTCAAAATAATATGATAACATGATACATGGATATGCAGCTGAACAGTTTAATTTGCCCTTCCTGCCACCATCTATCGGTGGTAATACACCCGAGTATTTCGAGAGAGGTGTAAACTTTGCTGTTGGAGGCACTGCTGCGCTGAATAATTCAGAATTTACCAGAATCTCAGGATTAAATACAACACTGGCAGACAACTCTTTGTGGGTTCAGCTCCAGTTTTTCAACAATCTCTTGCCAACGATAGCTAATGGCTCTGGTAAGCTAACAAAACTTAATATAATCTCTGTTGGATGTAAATAACATACATATATGTGTTAATTTCTATCATAATTATTGGCATTTCAATGCTTTATTTCTTGAAATATGAAATAATTATTTCTCCACAGATGTCTCAACCATGATGAGAAACTCTCTCATTTTTGTCGGAGAGATAGTAGGAAACGACTATAATCGCGGCCTAATTGCCCTTGAACCACTTGAAAAAATAACAACATGGGTCCCATATGTGGTTTCACTACAAAAGACAGGCACTTTTCGCGAGGATAAAAAGTAACTTTTTGCGACGGAGTACCGTCATAAACGTGCTTTTTCTTTTGCGACGGTACTTTTAGCGACGAAGTTCCCTCGCGAAAAGTGCCTACTTTGTTGTTGTGTTTCTGCGATTGGTTCCGCCGTTAATGTAAACTTTTTCATAGTTTAACGTATTTCTATCAACCTTTTATTTTCTATTATTATTTTCTGGCAAAAATATTTTTCAGAGGAAAAAATTTGTTTATCACAAATAACAGGATTTTGGAAAAAAAAAAACATTTTGTTGCATTTGGAAATATAATGAAATCAAAATACTTTGTTGTCTGTCTAAAGTTAAAAGCAATTTTAAAGTATTGTATATTGTGAGAGTTCTTGCAAAGAAATTTTTTTGGTTTCCTGATGTAAATCTTCTAAATAAAAAACCTTAAACAACAAAAAGATGAACAAAAAAATGTGTTATTAATTGACAGGATCTGATCAACCTTGGGGCTACTACATTGGTTGTGCCAGGAAATTTCCCAATCGGTTGCACTCCTGTGTACCTTATGCAATACCAAACTAATAGAACCGAAGACTATGATCCGAAAACCGGATGCATCAACCGGTTGAACGAGTTCTCCATGTACCACAACACCTTGCTTCTACTAGAACTAAACAAGCAAAGAATGCTTCATCCAAATGCAAAAATTATCTATGTTGACTACTACGGCGCGCTGCTAAATGTTTACCGAAATGCAAATGACTTCGGTACGTACCTCACAAAAAGCTTATCTATGTGCAACTGCATGCAACAAGTGTATGATGTTATATGTACGTACAAACAATGCAGGTTTTGAGTCTCCCTTATTTGCCTGCTGTGGATTTGAAGGATCACAATATCATTTTAGCTTCACTCATGGCTGTGGAGACGAGCAATCATCGGTGTGTGCTGATCCGTTGAAGGCTTTATCTTGGGATGGTATCCACCTAACAGAGGCTTCGTACCATGCGATTGCTAACGGAATATTGAACGGGCCATATTCTGATCCTCCACTTTCAGAACTTTGCTAACTAATTATACTTTTTAGGAAACAATTGTCATGCAATAAGTTACAATTTGTTCATCTCAAGTTTGGTGGATGAAATTGTTATATTTTCAAATGTTCTATTCATTGATCATGCTATACTCAATGTAAATCGAGTTAATTACATGAAACAACCGTCTATACAAAAATTCTTAAATAGAACAAATCTAATTGAAGGTTCTAACTAGTACCATGGCCAAATGAATCAATCTATCTAATAGCATGGGTACATAAAATCAAATGAAGATTCGAAATAAAACAAATCTAACGGAAAAGATTCATGACACTAAACGGTTTAGTCGAAAAAATGGCACAGCGGAGCCGGTTCCGTCACGGAACGGCATGGCATGTGTGTCGGTTACGTGTTATGACTCGTGTGTCCTGTGCCGTGACCATCTTTAGAAAATTTGGCACAGAACGGGTGTCGTTACGTGTTATGACTCGTGTGTCCTGTGCCGTGA
Organism: Carex kokanica; assembly: GCA_025461125.1. NCBI lineage: Eukaryota > Viridiplantae > Streptophyta > Magnoliopsida > Poales > Cyperaceae > Carex > Carex kokanica. The sequence continues at coordinate 444,456 of JAJGRX010000932.1, forward strand.
CCATCTTTAGAAAATTTGGCACAGAACGGGTGTCGTTACGTGTTATGACTCGTGTGTCATGTGCCGTGACCATCTTTAGAAAATTTGGCACAGAACGGGTGTCGTTACGTGTTATGACTCGTGTGTCCTGTGCCGTGACCATCTTTAGAAAATTTGGCACAGAACGGGTGTCGTTACGTGTTATGACTCGTGTGTCCTGTGCCGTGACCATCTTTAGAAAATTTGGCACAGAACGGGTGTCGTTACGTGTTATGACTCGTGTGTCCTGTGCCGTGACCATCTTTAGAAAATTTGGCACAGAACGGGTGTCGTTACGTATTATGACTCGTGTGTCCTGTGCCGTGACCATCTTTAGAAAATTTGGCACAGAACGGCACGCGAAAGATCTAGTCACGACACACGGCACGATGCGTGGTCACGAGATATAGAGAAGCATGGGTTATAACAAGGCAAGACAAGACTCACATATGTAGGGCTAAGTATACAAGAACCGACCATAAATGTCTGACGGCATCAATCATTGCCGATGTCATTGAGACCAGCATTAAGAAAGACCCCTGTATGAGCATCCAGGAGGTGGCAAACTATGTTTTAACTGTGTATGGCAATGTAACCCAAAATACAACCGACTGTGGAGGGGTCGTGAGCTTGCAATAACCCAATAATTTGGAAGTTGGGAGACTTCATATAGCACTTCATACAACTTGCTGAAACCACTGCTGATGGTAATATGTGACAACAATCCCGGCTTGAAGTACTAATTTCTGACTTGTCTGATATGAGATAAACACGGAGAAATTATGTAACATGTTGTTCAATTCAGGGCCGTAGCCTGGACTTTTGGTCCATGCATTGTAGCGTTTCAGTACTTGAGACCAGTGATTAGCATAAATGCATGTTTCTTGTCTAGGCAGTATGAGGGGAGACTTTTGATAGCTTGCGGCCATGATGTCGAGAACCAATTGTTGCCTATCATTTGCAATTATGTAGAAGGAGGATAGTGAGAATTGCAATTTTTTCGAAGTGGTTGAGGAATGAAGTGCTTGGATATGAGAAATGTGTATGTGTTATATCGGACTAGCACAAGGGGATCAAAGTTGCACTGACATCAGAATACGGATGGTCTCTAGAGCTTTTTATGCACAGATTTTGTATGCAGCATGTTGCAGATGGTCCAGAACTGTGGTTAGGACAAGTGGTACAGATGAAGATTCAGACAAGGAACCAAGAAGAAGAATCCAAGAAGGTTGAAAGAGATGTTCGAACAGTAAGACTATTTGATAACATTTCGTTTAATTATTTTATAAGACTATTCTAAAAATGAAGTAACACATCTTTGTTTTTGTGCAGCTAAATTCAAGGTGTAATGCATTTTTAAATAAGGTGTGCAATTTGTGTAATAGATGATTTAAATTCTTCTCATTTGATGCATGTTGTGAACTTGTAATTTATTTGGATGCTGTTTTCAGAACTTTTTTATTTGCAATTTGTGTGGACTTTTTTATTTGCATTTACATGTCAAATTTATAAATTTTCAAACAAATTTAGTATAAAGTCCAGCGGAAAAAAAAAATAGTTTATAAGTTAATTTTAATGTGTTCATTTTTTATCATTTTTTTATTGCTCGACTTTATATTAAATTAGTTCGAAAATGTAAAACCTTGACATGTAAACTCATCACTCGTGAAGTAGATTGGTTTCAACGATTTAAATGCATCGCTGGAAACCAATTTGATGGGTTTTTAAGTTAAGCTCACAAAGAAGCTTGATAAGCTTAAGAACACCCTAGCTAGCTAGTTCTACTCAATACACATGCATAACGATCCAATGTACCAGCTACCTGCTTTTACCAGTACCAATTCCAACGGTCCTAAAGCCTTGTAATCTATATATTGAGATAAATTGTAAATTAATTGTAACAAAGAAATAAATTAATAAAGTTGTTGTTCAATCATTTTTTTCTAAATCTAAAATGGTACGCCGCATTGCTGGATCAGTATGGCAACAGCAAATTTCCAAAAAAATTCAACCATCAATGTTTTACTATTTTATATACGATTTTAAATTTTTTAAGCGAATATAAAAAGATTATGCAGTTAACAATTAACATAATAATATATATTTTGTAACTAACAATATAATATAAAAAGTTGTGTTGTACATCATTATGATTGGATATATGACACAGTGTCACACCCCCGATCCGGAGGTGCGACAATTCCTACCGCGTCTATTTACCATTCAATATACGTATCATAAGGTCTGAATCTTTTTATGCATTGCTAATAACAGCCATTATTTTTACCACATCCCAATATATTTACAAGAATTATCTGACCATTTATAGTGGATGATGCTAGAGAAATACTTTTTGCACCATGTCAGATAAAATAATCCCAAATCCCATACCTTTAGGTGGCCCTGCTGTCAATTATTATCCCAAAAGCGTTTCTCAGTCTTCGTCTAACAAACCTGTGAATCCCACAAGGGGAAACGGGTGAGAAATAATAAATTATTCCTCAGTGCTAATTGCCACTCAGGTTATTTGATTCGAAGAAAATCCATATTCAGAATGAAATCTCCGCATGAGAAACTAACAGTTCATTTCATAATGACGAATGCAAATGCTCAATAACAGCATTCAATTGAACGACAATCAGAACTCTAAAAATCTTATAAGAATAAATAGTTTGGGTCAAAATCTTTTAAACCATAAAGTCTAGTAATGTTTGGTTTCTTAACTTTACAATTTCTAGTCTGGTAACACTGACAAATACCATAACATGTATCTGTCGTGTTAGGCTTATACTGTTCTAACTGTCCTAACAATTTGTTAACGGTAACAATACATAATCAATATCATAATGCCATTATTATCCTGACAATTGGTTAACAGAAACAATACGGAATCAATATCACAATACTGTCATTATCGGAAAGAAAATCAATGATAAGACAGTTACCACAGTTCATTAGTCTTACAGTCACAATTCACATTTATTCAGTATCCCCTATCCAACCGGTACTGGATTCAGTTGGGGCCATTCACCATATGCGTATAAGGGTCCTGGAGTAAAGTCTAGTAGCTAGCTAGACTTTATGATATATTAATCTTTTTTCTCCACTATATGGAGGTTCAAGGATTACAATATTCAATATTCAATCAATTCAGTCACTGTGGTCTCAATTAATCATTTGCAATAAGAATCAATCAATCGATTAACAATATCAACATGACAGTCAACAGTCTTACTTGTAATTCAGTTTCAATTGTATTGGGCTATGCATATGATGCAACAGTTCAATCAATGCAGTCAATCAAATATTCAAAATGCACAACGAGTTACGATTTAATTCCTAGTCATGAATCTCAGACTAATCCAATAACCCCGCACCTGATATCGTAGGGCAACAGGTGAGGTCGCTAGTATTCCATTCTTCCTGAACATTCTGTCTCATCAGTCTTTTTCATAATTATGCCTACGTTAACAATAATATACACATTCTGTTGAGATTGATTTTAAGCTTTATAGGGACCTTGTAGTAAGAAATGAATATTGTCAAGAATATAGGGTCCTCTATGTAATATGTAATGCCTATAGAGGCACAACAGATCAGAAATGAGAAGAGTATCAGTTTTTTTTATTAATCAAAATGGTATCAGAGCTATTTTTCTGAAAAATACGTAACCCTAGAAAAACGTGGTACTGTAGCAGCCGCTCCGCCCCACCACTCCGCCAGGGCCGCCTGAGACCTGCCTGCCGTCGCCTGGTCCTGCAGGCCCTCCGCCTTGCCCGCCTGAGCTTCGCCGCCGCAGATCTGGCCACTTAGGTCAGCTGCTGGCTCCGCCCGCCTAGAGCTGCTGCTCTGCTCCGCTCCGTCGCCGGCTTCACTCCCTGCTCCGCCTTCCCTCTCTCTTGGCCGAGCACAACTCAGCCTAGGTCCGCCCAGCTGCTGCCAAGCCGCTGCCACCTCTTCTTCTCTTCCTCTCTCTCGGTTTGACCTAGCTAGGCCGAGCCACCTCTCCTAGGGCCGGCCAGCCACCTAGGGCAAGCCTCTTTGTGCTGATTTGGCCGGCGTGGGGGGCCTATACCCCACGATACCCGAGAAGCGGGTTTTGATCGGGTTTTTTTCGATCGGGTTTGGGTCGAATCTTGATGAGATAGACCAAGATCGAGTCGAGAGAGAAGAAGAAGAAAGGAGGAGATGACCTAGATCCGTCTTGAGGGTACAAGATTGGGTCTAAGAGGTTATTAGAAGTGATTCGGACCAAGATCGATACGTGAGGCGTAGATCTAAGTCCGATCAATGTCAGAGGAGGAGACCGGGAATGCGTTTGCGAAGGCTTGTGCGAAGCTGACTCCTGATGAGCTCGCTGTTGTGGTGCGATTATTGGCCGGGAGTCAAACTTCTGTTGAGAGCAAGCCAAAGTTACAGAAGTTGGACCTTCAGTCGGTGGACATAAAACTGGATGGGCCAGCCACGTATTTGAGCTGGTCGCGTCGGGTTAAGAGGGCTCTAGTAGGGAAGAACCTGGATGGGTATATCACAGGTGAGATGGACGTGCCAGCTGAGGGCTCAGCTGGGTACGGTGAGTGGAGGTCTACAAACAGTTTGCTACACACTTGGCTTCTAAACTCTATGGTTGCATCTATTGCCAAGACGGTTGATGGCATAGAGGCCGTGAGCGATGTCTGGGGGAAGTTGATGAGGATCTATGCAGGGATTGACAACAATATGAGAGTGTTCCAGATCGAGAGAGAGATAGAGGAGGTAGCACAGAGAGGTAGGTCGATTCAGGAGTATGCCGCAGATTTGGAGCGACTGTGGGCAGATTACGACCACTTCTCTCCTGCTGAGTGTTGTTTGGATCCAAATTGCAAGAAAGGTTTGAGAGATGTCCAGAGGAGGACTATGCACTTTCTGAGGCATCTGGACTCAGCATTCGAGCAGAGGAGCGCAGTGTTGCTATCCCACTCGAAGATTCCCTCTCTGGATGAGTCGATCTCTGCGATGATACAGGAGGAGAGCCGTATAGGATTACAGGCTGGGACAGGAGGACTCCCAGGAGTGAAGTCAGCACTAGCGGTCTCTAACTCAGGTAACACAGGGTACAGGGGCGAGACTCGACAGTGCTACAACTGTGGTGAGGTGGGTCACTTGAGGCAGGCTTGCCCGAAGCCACCAAAGGAGAGAGATACAGGTGGGAGGGGGCAGTTTGGGAGTCGTGGTCGCGGCCGTGGAGGTCGGAGAGGTGGAAGAGGAGGCAACCGGGCACATCTGATGGTTGCAGAGGAGGAAGAAGAAGGTGGTGGGGATCTTACAGAGGAGGACCAGGCACTCGTGGAGGCCTATTCTCAAGCACTCAGGAACAGGCAGAAGCTGACAGGTGATGGGAAGAGTGTGAGAGATGATGCATCTACCTCATCTTCATCCAGGGGTAACTTTGCTTCTCTTGCCCACACAGCCACAGGTACTCATGATACATTTGCTCTAGCCTCTATACCCACTAGATCACCAGATTGGATAGTCGACTCTGGTGCGTCTCGCCATGTGACTGGTGCTGCTGGGGAGTTTTCTTCCTATACTCGCCTAGCAGTCACAGAGAGCATTCAGACTGCCGATGGTACGGCTCAGCCCGTAGTTGGTAAGGGTACTGTGAAATGTACCAACACTTTGACTTTGTCTAATGTTTTGCATGCTCTTTCTTTTCCTGTGAATCTCTTATCCATAAGTGTCATTATATCACAACTAAAATGTGTTGTTTTATTTGATATTCCTAAGGTGATCTTCCAAGAGAAGGGGACCGACAGGTTGCTTGGGACTGGCACTTGGCATAGCGGGTTGTGGTACATGGATGGGGGGGGTATGGACTCGGCCCTTTCATCCATCGCAGAGAGAGCTGAAGGAGTTGAGAGGAGTGTGGAGGACTTACTGCTGCTTCATCATAGACGCTTAGGTCATTCCTCATTTCCTGTTTTGAGTAGGTTGTATCCGTCTTTATTTGAAAAGGCTAATAAGGAAAAACTGGTGTGTGACGCGTGTGAGTTAGGCAAGCATACTAGGAGCTCTTATGCTAGCTCTGGTAGTAGGAGTTCTTATATGTTTGATTTGATTCACTCTGATGTATGGGGACCTTGTCCCACAACTACTTTGAATGGATTTAGATATTTTGTTTCTTTTATTGATTGTTTTTCTCGTGTGACTTGGCTTTACTTGATGAAAAACAAGAGTGATGTGCTTGCTTGCTTCAAAGATCTCCATAAAATGGTTCAGACTCAATATGGTGCAGTTGTAAAGGTATTGAGGTCTGACAATGGAACAGAGTACACCAATAGGGCATTTGGGGAGTACCTGTCATCTCAGGGGATACAACATCAAACCACATGTCTGTACACACCAGAGCAAAATGGGGTAGCAGAATGAAAGAATAGGCATCTCCTTGAGGTAACTCGAAGTATGATGATCTCAATGAAAGTTCCAAAGTACTTGTGGGGCAAGCAGTTCTGACAGCAGCCTATTTGATCAACAGGATGCCCTCGCGGGTGTTGGATTGGAAGTCTCCGATTGAAATGCTGAAAGGTAAGAATGGAAATATTCTTCCCCTTAAAACCTTTGGATGTGTGTGCTTCGTGCATGACAAAAGACCAAATGTAGGAAAACTGGATCCTAGGGCTGTGAGATGTATCTTTGTTGGGTACTCGGGTACTCAAAAGGGTTATGTGTGCTGGAGCCCATAAGAGAAGAGACTATTTGTAAGTATGGATGTTACATTCAGAGAGCTCGAACCATACTATTCCTCAGATGCGACATCACCCTTTGGAGACTCGCTCGATACAGGAGGTATGGGGCGAGAGGGGGAGAGTAGTAGTGTGGATGAGAGGAGGATGGTGAGTGTGGGTAGTATTCCTTGTCCTGTACTTGAGAATTCGGCTGTGGGTAGTATTCCTTGTCCTGTACTTGAGAATTCGGCTGTGGCTGAGCCGGAAGTTGAGAGGAATGAGCCCGAAGGTGGTAGAACTCAGGCTCAGGGGGAGTTGAGATATCGTAAGGTGTATGCTAGGAGAATACAGCAGAATGATGGAACCGTGCCTACAGTGTCACTTGTGCCAAGTCCCTCGTCCCTGCCTACTCCGACTCTTGAGACACCTTCACCAACCACCTCAGACCCAGAATACACAGGTGATGTGATTCCTCTTGAGACTCCTCCTACTCCCCTGTCGGTAAGGCGAAGTGTTCGCAAGAATGCGGGCATTCCTCCTGACCGATATGGTTTTCCACATGATATTGCCCAGTTTGTCTCTTACTCACACATATCATATGTACATGGAGCATTCATTGCATCATTAGACACTGTCTCTATTCCTAAGTGTTGGCAGGTTGCTAAAGGAGATCCGAAATGGAAAGCTGCTATGATAGAAGAGCTCGGGGCCCTCACCAAGAACGAAACTTGGGAGCTTGTGTCACTACCACCAGGCAAGAAAGCTGTTGGATGCAAATGGGTCTTCACAGTAAAGCAGAATCCAGAGGGTCTGGTTGAGCGCTACAAGGCTAGGTTGGTAGCAAAGGGATATAGTCAAACCTATGGCATCGACTATGATGAGACCTTTGCACCCGTGGCTAAGATGAGCACAGTAAGGACACTGGTTTCCATGGCAGCGAATGGAGGATGGCAGTTACACCAACTCGACGTGAAGAATGCGTTTCTTCATGGCGATTTGTTGGAGGAGGTGTATATGGAGGTTCCACCAGGGTTTGGCACAAACCAGACAGTAGGTAAGGTGTGCAGGCTCAAGAAGTCGCTTTATGGGTTGAAACAGTCTCCCCGGGCCTGGTTTGATAGGTTCAGGAAGGCTATGGTAGGCATGAGCTACCAACAGATCAATGCTGACCACACAGTGTTCTTTCGACAACATGGTGGTCACATTACTATGCTGGCTGTGTATGTTGATGATATGATCATTACTGGGGATGATGAGGGGGAAATTGCAAAGTTGAAGACAAAATTGGGAAAGGAATTCGAGGTGAAGGATTTGGGACAGCTTAGGTACTTCCTTGGGATTGAGGTGGCTCGTGGAGCAGAGGGAATTGTTCTATCCCAAAGGAAGTATGTCCTAGACTTGCTCACAGAGACAGGTATGTTGGGGTGCAGACCTGCAGTTTCTCCAATTGATGTGAAGGCCAAGATAAGCGCAGAGATAGGAGAACAGGTTGATCGTGAGAGGTACCAGAGACTGGTAGGCAGATTAATCTATTTGAGTCATACTCGTCCCGATATCTCATTTGCAGTAAGCGTGGTGAGCCGTTACATGCATGACCCTAGGAAGGTCCATATGGACGCAGTGTATCACATTCTGAGGTACCTGAAGAGTGCACCGGGGAAGGGCTTGATTTTCAGGCAGAATGGGCACATGAATATTGAGGGTTATTGTGATTCTGATTGGGCTAGTTCTCTCGATGACAGGAGGTCCACATCTGGCTATTGCATGTTCGTAGGGGGTAACTTGGTCTCTTGGAAGAGCAAGAAGCAATCGGTTGTCGCGAGATCGACAGCAGAAGCCGAGTACAGGGCTATGGCATTGGGAGTTGCAGAGATGCTGTGGCTAAAGAGGTTGTTGGAAGAGCTCAAGGTGAATCACGGAGCTCAAGTGAAACTGTGGTGCGATAGCAAGTCAGCGATCAACATTGCCAACAACCCTGTGCAGCATGACAGAACCAAGCATGTGGAGATCGATAGGTTCTTCATAAAGGAAAAGCTGGAAAGTGGACTATTGGAGCTGAGTTATGTAGCTACTGGAGATCAAGTAGCTGACTGCCTCACCAAAGGACTTAGCTCAATTGATCTAGTTAGGTTTTGTGACAAGATGGGCTTGATGGATATCTTTTGCCCATCTTGAGGGGGAGTGTTGAGATTGATTTTAAGCTTTATAGGGACCTTGTAGTAAGAAATGAATATTGTCAAGAATATAGGGTCCTCTATGTAATATGTAATGCCTATAGAGGCACAACAGATCAGAAATGAGAAGAATCAGTTTTTTAATTAATCAAAACATTCTAATCAATATTTATATTTAGTTTCGATGTCATACGGTACCCTGTGATATCGGTTAAATTCTTATACATATAATTAGATTCTTCTATAAGACACTCCAATCGTATCCATTTCAACTAAGGACATCTTTTAATCAATTATTAAATCATTTTGTTAATCCTTGTTATTTCAATTTGGTTGCAGTTCAAAGTCTAGATTTGAATCCAATCTAATTAACTAAGTTGTAGTCAAATAGTCCCACAGTCCAAATACCCAATTAATTTATTTCAGCCGAGCCTAAAGCCTAGCTTAATTTTGAGTAATCAAGTTCCATAAAACTTTTACAACTGCCTCTTCTATATGTCAATTTTCACCAAGGCCCCTCTATCCGATTTTATTTACTAGTTCTTAGTATTTTTGCAAATTACACCTTATCGTTCTATTTCTCTTAAAATCAAGTCCTTGAAAGTTTAGATAGGTGTACCAGTAAACCCTTTAAACTGGTACGGATAGGTACCTGTTTTCATATGGCTTCAATACTCCGCAAACTACTTAACAACAATAATGTAAATGGAGCTCGATACCGAAAGGTACCGTTCGGGTTGAGCTATAAACCAATGGAAAAGATATTTCATGTCTCTACATCCTCTACTTTTATACTTTCCTCATTTTAAACAATTATTTTAAGCCTTAATAGTATATTTGAGTAAGAACCGAAAAAGAGAGAAAGATGAGCAAAATACCATAAGAACTGGATTTTCAACTTAAAACCTTCCTCACGATAACCTTTCTCTAGCACTCATGCACACACGAAGAGAGAGATAAAAGCCTCTCTGCTTTTTTTTTTTCTTTCTTTCTATTTTCGTTTTTCCTTTCCTTTCATTTATTTTTCTTTGTGTTTTTTCCTCTTTGGTAATACACGCTAGAAAAAGAGAAGGTCAATTAGGAAACTAAGGGGTGAAGCACCAGTATTTACCACGTGGCCATAGTGCCACTGAGGTGGTTCATTTTTTTTTCTTTAATTTTTTTCTTTTATATTGTTAACCCTTAAATTTCCAAAATTTGCAAATCAGTCCAAGATGATAAAAAGAAGTTCATATGCTTGATCAGTAATTAATCTGATTCCTATATATGTCAAACGTTCGAACATTCGCATCTAAATATTTTAGAAATTTCGAATCAATATAACATACTTTTATGTCATTGAAACAGAATTTTAAATAATCAGTTTTATTTTTCACTTTAAATGTTACTTACTTGAAAAACACCTCCAAATATTTCTTATATTACCTTCAGTCATTAATTTCATATACGTATTTTGCATAGTGTTGCACACAGATATTAGTTTATAGGTCGTTTTATATTTATTTGTAATTAATTCAAAAATTATTTCATAATAAATTCCTGTGTATTTACGAGATTTGACAAAGTTTCGGTTTAATATCCGAATTATATTTGTGTTCATGTTAATAATAATATCCAGCTTGTGTTCGTATATCATTTACTATCCCATCTATGTGTGTGTGTGTGTGTCTATATATGTATATATATATATATATATAGAGAGAGAGAGAGAGTAGAACTAGGGTGTTCCTAAGTGCACCAAGTCCCTTTGTGAACTCAATTCTAAAGTCTATCGAATTGGCTTCAAACGATAAATCCAAACTGTTGAAATCCTTCTACCTCACGAGTGATGCGTCTACATATGAAAATTTTAAAATTTCAAATTAATTTATTATAAAGTCAAGTAGTCAAAATTAGAAGGTTTATAAATTAATTTTAATGCATTCATTTTTTTACGCCTTTTGACCACTTGACTCTATACAAAATTATTTTTAATTTTTTTGCATGTAGACGCATCACTCTTGAGGTAGAAGGATTTCTATGGTTGGGATTCATTGTTTGAAGTCAATTCGATACATTTTAGAGTTGAGTTCACAAAGAGACTTGGTGCACTTAGGAACACCCTACTTCTACTCTATATATATATATCAACAAAATAAAATAAACATATATGATCCGTATTCGCTCCTATTTGTACATTATAATTCTCCTATTTTTGTATATACTAGCCAGGGTGTTCTTAACCTCATTAAGTCTTTTGTGAGCTCAACTTCAAATTAAAACTTATCGGATTGACTTCAAACGACGAATTCAAACTATTGAAACCAATTTGATTTACGAGTAATGTCGTTTAAATGTCAAATTTCTAAATTTTTGAATTAATTTAGTTTAAAGTTAAGCGGTAAAAAAATAATGAAAATTGAATGAAATTAAATTAACTTATAAATCTTTTATTTTTGACTGCTTGACTTATACTAAATTAATAGTATAAATTAAGTCAAAAAATTAAAATTTTTATATGTAAACACATCACTCGTGAAGTAGATCAATTTCAACGATTTTAATTCGTCATTAAAGTTATTCTGATAAATTTTGTAATTAAGCTCACCTAAGGACTTAGTAAGCTTAATAACAACGTAGTTCTACTCTATATTCACGAACTCTGTATATTATTTCATGAGTAGATAATAGAAGTTAATCTATAAGTTTGACCAAGTCAAACATTTGTGTTGTTAAGATTAAGAGATGCAACTATTTTCTGTTAAGCATACTGGCTTTCCATGTACATCAGTAGAATACAAGGTCTATACAAAGATTGATTCCCCTCTCTTCTCTTTGTATCTAATTACAAATCTTATACTAAAATATTCTCAAGCTCATCAAGTTTTGCTGAGCTTGACTTCAATATTTATTGAATTAGCTTCAAAGTTCAAACAACGAATCCAAATTGTTGAAATCAATAATCTACTTCACAATTGATGTGTTTACATATAAAGGTTTTAAATTTTCAAATTAATTTACTATAAAGTAAACCGGTCAAAAAAAGAAGATTTATTAGTTAATTTGAATCTATTTATTTTTTAACATTAGTTGACCATTTTCTTTTATACAAAATTAATTCGAAAATCTAAAAACTTCGCATGTAAATGTATAACTCGTGAAGTAGATCAGTTTCAACAGTTTGAATTCGTTGTTTGAAATCAATCCGATAGATTTAGATTTAAGTTCACCAAAAGACTTGATAAGCTTAAGAACAACCTAGTTCTACTCTGATTTTATATGATTTTATAGAAGTTTAATATAACTTTATGCAAAACTACCTTAATTTTTTTCTAAACATTTATTTCCACTTCATTTATAAACAATTAATTAATAGAGGGAATTTCACGTATACCCCTCAAAAATTTCAAAATTACGTATTTCCCGCTCTAAACTTCAAAATTATGTATTCCCTCTCAAAACTTAAAAAACTCACAAATTTACCCATTTATTGTCTTTTATATTAAAACTTATTTTAAATTTATAAAAAAAAAACCTTTTTACCCTTTATTAAAAGCATAAAACGTCCATCAGACTCAAATTTTAGTCTGATGGGTTCATCTACCGTCCGATCCGTTTTAAGATACGTGCGCACTATATCAGCACGAATCTTGAAGCGAACCTCCACGGATATTGAAGCGACGTGCACAGATCTTAAAGCAGATCAGACAGTAGAGGAACCCATCAAACTCAAATTTGAGTCCGATGGACGTCGGATGCAACCCGTTCCCATACTTAAATGTCACTGTGTATACGTCAGAAGTAAAAAATGAACCATTTTCCCTCGAAAATCGATGAAATATAAGACCAACATTTTCCTTAAACAAACTACAATTTTTTTATGTTTTTAATAAAGGGTAAAATGGGTATTTTATAAATTTAAAATGAGTTATAATATAAAAGACAACAAAATGGATAAAGTTGTGAGTTTTTCAAGTTTAAAGGGAGAAATACGTAATTTCGAACTTTGGAGGAAAAAATATGTAATTTTATAGTTTTTGAGGGGTATATGTGAAATTTTCCCCTAATTAATATATTGAACAATTATGAATTCAACTCGCCCCTCAAATAATAAGCTACTAAGATTAAATAAAAAAGGCGCAGATACAACACGTTCGGTCACAGATTTGTGTGCCTTTTCCATCATGAAAAAAACAACAAAAAAACATTAAACGTTTCCCTTTGTTTACAACGTCAACGTGTATGCCTTATTACCAAGTACTGTACCAACTACCAACTCTTTAAAAACAAACATTGAAGCGCATCCCTTAAATTGACTAATACAGTATTATCTCTCATGGCTCCTGGGCATCTCCTTTTCTCTCTTCACATCCCTACACTCACAATCCTTACTCTACTTCTATCAAAAACTGCAAATTGTTGCTTCACTCACATTTTCTGCTTCGGCGACTCGATCAGCGACACTGGGAACTACCTCAAGTCTATCGGTAACGCCTATGACCCCATTGGTAATCTGCCATATGGGGAGACTTATTTCGGCCGCCCCACTGGCCGGTTCTGTGATGGACGGATAATACTCGATTTCATTGGTTAGTGCACTTTACTCATAGATTTCTTCCTTCTATATATACTGAGTTGTTTCATATGAATTTAGGTATAAAATTAGTAAAACAACAAACCCCCAGATTTTTATAATTTTAGTAGCTATGTTTTAACAAAGAGATTGACAAGTTATATTAATTTCATTGATTAGCGGAAGCATACGGGTTGCCATTTATCCCGCCATATCTCTCAGGAGAGAGCACGAAAGAGAACTTCCGGCATGGTGTGAATTTTGCTGTTGGTGGTGCCACAGTATTGAACAATTCCTTCTTTCAATCCATGGGACTGGAGGTGTCCTGGACGGATTTCTCGCTTGGCACTCAGCTTGAGTGGTTCAAGAAATTACTACCTTCAATCTTGGAAGAACCAGGTATTATCCCAATGAAACCATGTATTTTGCTTAGTACCAGTACAACAAAAATTGTTCAAATTAAAGCACTAGGTAGTTTTTGGTGTGATTTGTCTCTAATTCTTCTATCTGTTCATTCTGGTCATGTTTGGTTGTGGAGTAACTTTAATCCGGATTAAATTGCTTACTCCAAGTTAAGGTGGAGTAAGTTAATCATGTTTGGTTGGGTCATGCAACTTAAGCAACGGATTAAGTTACTCTAGAAATATCGTTGTCTGTTGTCTAATGAAGAGAGAGAAAATAAAAAAATAGAACTAGTGTATGACAGTGGGCCCCATGACGTGGAGTAAGCTAATCCATCTGAAGAGGTGGAGTAACTTACTCCAGATTAATTTAAATCTTACTCCAACTTACTCCATCAATTTTACTCCATGTTTGGTGGATTAAGTGTGGAGTAAAAGAGTTAATCCACCTCTTACTCCACAACCAAACATGGCCTCTTTGATTAATTTCAAAACGATTACAGAGGAGAGTATTTATACTAAAACAAGATAAGGCATAGTAGTAAATCTAATTACAGTTTACTTCTTACTGCAACAAACTAAATAACAGTAAAGGGTAAAATTTAGAATTTGCTGGAAGCAAACATAAGGAATCTTCAACTGGTGATTTTGTTGAGAGGCAGAGATGATGCCTCTCCATTTGCTGCAGTAATGGACCTGTCCATTTCAGTCTTGACAAGTTGGGACTTGAGAGCAAGAAAATCATTGTTATTGTTTGATTTGAGATTTTAAGTTCAATTTTGCATCTTTGAAGAAAAATAATAGTGCTACAAAAAAATTTGGAAAGGATTTGGGTTAGGAGGAAAGAATCTTCAAATAATTCTGTGGCTAGACTTGATGTACAACTTTCTACTATTGAAAATTTGAAATTCTAATGGTTCATGGTAAACCTCTACCATTTCAATTATATCTAGATCCAATGAATTATTCTTTTAATAGGCCTCTAATCTGGGAAGTCCCTATTTGTTTTATTTATATATATTTTTTATTTGACTAAAGTAAAGAATGGAACTGTACTAGGCTACAGATTTTGATTATTATGAAAATGTAAAATTAGAAATAAAACAATTTATTTCTTTTTTTTAATATCATTAAGGACTTTTATTATTTCATAGAATAGTCTATTTTTTATTTTAAAATTAGATAAATTTTAATTTATTAATATTTAAACTATTAACTATAGTAAATTGAAAATTTTGAAGAATAATTTAATACAGAGGACGATTAGGTGATCTATCCTGCTCGACATAGCTTTTGGTAGTAAAAGTGTGTTCTAGTTATAATGCTTGTATTATATTATATTATATTAGTGAATTATTTGAGTATAATCTAGTATTTTAACATAATTTGTTGACAAATTATTTTTTACCAATTTTGTTCATATTTTTTAGTACAAAAACAAGTTTATGCCAAAATAATCCAAATTTCAGATCCGATACGGTCGATTTTGGCCAATTCGTCCGATTCCGATTCCACTGTTCAGATTTTGTTTGATAACTTTATTGATGTTTCATTCTTGGTTGTAATGGGCCTCTGTATTATATTTTTTTTGGTTAATAAAACAATTCAACTTAAACGGATGTGACATATATAATAAGAAGAAGTCAGACAAGTGTTGATCATCAATAAATGTACTTATATAATATCAAAAATTATTCACAAATTAATAAATTAAACTGTGCAGGATGCGACAAGTCTGTCATGAGCAGTGCTCTGTTTGTGGTAGGTGAGATAGGAGGAAACGACTACAACTATCCATTGTTAGCTGGGAGAACACTAGATGAAGTCCGAACCTTTGTCCCTGATGTAATCAGAACCATCAGTTTAACCATCACTGTACGCATTTTTTAATTTTCTTTTCTTTTCTCTTAGCATGCATAGTTTCAACTTTCAAGTCTCAAGCCATTGAGGATTATTATTATTAAACATGTGATTGGAGCACATGCTAAAATGGTGGCACAATATGCGCATCAACAAAATACTTTTAAACTGTTTTTCTTCATGCTAACATGGTGGCACATGCATTGGAAATAAATCTGCTGCGATTTTTCACGTGTGAACAATAACTCTGAAATTTCTACTTTTTCAAATCCAGCCGTTAACTTTTTCTGTACACGTATCTCGAAATAATTAATTTTTCTGTGCACGCATCTCAAAACAATTCGACAGCTGGATTGAAAAAAGCAGAAATTGCAGGGTTACTGTTCACAGTGAAGGATCGCAGCAGATTCGGATCCCACATGCATTAGCTTATGCCTTACCCTGTATATGGAATCTGCATCGATCAGCAAACACTTATTGATATAATATTTAATTAATATACAATATATTATACAGGAATTGATTAGTCGAGGAGCCAAAACATTATTGGTTCCAAATGATTTGCCGATAGGATGCCTCCCGAGGTATCTTACGATGTTTCAAAGCCAGAAAAAAGAAGACTATGACCCAGAATCAGGATGCCTCAAGCACTTCAATGAGTTTGTAGAATACCACAATGCAATGCTTTTCAAGGAGCTTCAAAAGCTTCGGCTTCTCTATCCTAATGTGACTATTATCTATGCAGATTACTATGAAGCTTCCATGAACATCTTTCGCAATCCAAAGAAATTAGGTAAGATTTGTAATCAGCAAATCATACAACCAACATGCCACCAAAATCTAATTTGGTTGATATTAATAATGATTATTGTAGACAGTGAGAGTATGGTACTATGCATAGCTTGGATTCGTCCGTACTACAAATTAATATTTTCGTTATCAAAATCTTAACGGTCGATCCGAATCGTTTAATATGATCTCCATATGAAAATGTACTTACAGACTAAATTTACATTTTTTTTATTTTTTTACTATTTTTTAGATAGGTTAAAAATCACTGTTTTTGGATGATCCAGAATTTTCGGATCAAGTGATTTTTCTGCCAATCATAAAAATAGAAAATAAATTCAAAAAAATATAAAATTCAATCTGCAAGTAAATATTCATATGAAGATCATGTTGAACTGTTCGGATCGACCGTTAAAATTTTGAAAACAAAAAATATTAATTCATAATACGGACCAATCCATGCTATGCATAGTACCATAGCGTCACTCTACAATAATCATTATAAACATCCTTCTCATTCTCATGTGTATTACTTTTTTGTGTAGGTTTCAGTTACCCTTTAATGGTATGTTGCGGGGCCGAAGGCCCTTACAATTACTCATCAATTGCATCATGCGGAAAACAAGGTTCTACGGTTTGTTCGGACCCATCGAAGTACGGATCATGGGATGGGCTCCACATGACAGAGGCCGCTTACAAGACGATTGCACATGGAGTGCTACGAGGGTCGTACTCTTCTCCTTCCATAAGTAACACTTGCTATGATATCATGCATGATTCGGGAAGCCTTCTTCTCGATCTCTCCAACGCAATGTAGTGGCTGAGATAGACAACAAATACGCAACCATTCTTGAATCTTGATTGTTATTTGAGCCAAATTTCGTATGAAATTGATGATATGACATAGATAAAGCATTTCAATTTTCTTTCTATAATAATCAACCAAACTTTGTAAATACTTTTCTTTATCAATGAAATTGTCAATGAGTTTTCTCATTGACCTTCAAAATAATTAATCAACCAAACACTTTTTAAAAATTAAATACCGTTGAGTTGAATTTTCATGAAAAAATAGGAGTCCACAGAACCAAAACCATGTACAAAAAAAAATTTCCCTTTCTTTTTGACAAAGGATTAATTTATTGAAACTTTTGCAAAACAGAGCTCACACTTCTTTGAATACTCCACACAAGCCATTTAAAAGATCAAGCTCGTACCCTTAGAGGCTAGAGAAGTATCACCGATACCAATGTTTAAACAAGGTCGAATCTCCATTTTTATATTAAGCACGTAGATGTACTGATCTGCTTTAACTAAAAGATAAAATTTCAAATTGTATATCATCCCTCGGATCAAATATTCTGATTCTATATATCTTATTTATGTTTTTTTACGTGTTGAAATCTAAATTTATTTAGACACGTACTTGCCACACATACTTTCAAATGCAAATTGTATCATTTTTTTATTGGTCATGATTTGTTTCTATTTTTTAAATGTCATTTAAGGAATTTTTAAATTGATTGATAATTGATTGGTCATGTATTCATTTTTTTCTATTTTTTATATTATTTAAGGAATGTTATTTGTATATGCCATTTTGTTTAGATTTTTTAAGAAAATATGTCACAAAAATAAAAATAAAATATATATGTCATTTAAGAAATATTATTTATGTGTAGATGTCATTTAAGAAATGTTATTTGTTTATTTAGTCTAAATTTTTTTTATAAAAATATGTCAATTTTTCTTTGTACTTTTATAATATGTTTTTGTTGCAAGTTTGCAACGCATGGACACAATACTACTAAGAATATTACGACCATTCTTAAGCAATCAAAAAGGTTTTATATATATAGCTTAAATATTATAGAGAAACTCAGTTTTCAATTGAGTTTGAACTTCATGTGTATAAAAGAAATTCATCACATGTGCTTATTTCTTTCATTCTTGACATAAGCTTGAACATTTGGGAAAAAAAAAATACAGAAGCTTGAAGTCACCGCAATGCAAACGACAAAAAAAATTTAGAAATTAAAAAATTGTTTTGATAGATTTTTTTTCTCCAAAAATAGTAAGAAGTGAATCATGTATTATTCAGTTTAGATATTGAAGTGATCGAATTAATAGCTGTCATTTTTTTTTTAGTTTTTGATATCAAAATATGGAGATTTTGGGTTTGTATTTTTTTTCGAATTTATTGGATCATTTTTAGAAATTTATTTGGGTTTATTATGTTTTTTCTTGATTTTATGGAATTTATTTGAATTTATTCGGAGTTCTCCAAGGCTGTAAGCTAGGGTATTTTTGGAAAGAACATTTTTTTCAATGATGTTTTTTGGACAAATACAAAGAACATTTTTTTCAATGCAAAATAATTTTACTTCATCCCACTTTCAGAATTAACGTTTAATTACTTGAAATAAACTGTGTTGAAAAGCAATATCATCAACAGTGTTTTATACATAGAAGGCAAAATCGGCCGTTCCGAAGCGGGATTGGACGGTGCCGATCCGATTTCAGGCCAATTTACGTGGATAGTGCAGATTTTAGCCAATTTTGACCGTTCCGGCCATATTTCATTCCATTCCGGCCATATTTCAGCCGAAACGCGAATTAATAAACAAATACAGAAATTTTTTGAGCTTCGTGGATCGAACCCAGGTCCTTTAGCTAGGGAGCAAAACTACTTAACACTACACCATCCAACTTTTGTTGTTATATAACACAACTCATTTATATATAACAATTGTAATTCACTAATTTGTATCAATCCATTCAATCACGGATTTGTAATACTTGTATTATATTGTATTAGTGGATTATTTGATTGTAATAATTTTTCTAAATTTTTTTATTAAGAAGCTTTAACAGAATGGCATGAACTCATCCTCCGGAAACGAAGCGACTGCTTTTAGCAGATGATCCACTTGAACATGGATGAGATCTCTTATGTTGGTTACATTGAAACGAGACTCGAGGAGAAGTCTCGTCAAGTTAGGCGTAAAGAACTTATGAATCAAATACGATTCGAAATTCACTTCTATGTCCATGTTTCTCAGAGTCGATAACATGGAATCGAGGCCGTTTACATAAACGGCTCTTTTAATATTTTTCTTGGTCATTTGGGTTTCTCTCCTTTTTTTATTAGAAAATAAAACAATGTGAATTCTAATATACGATATAAGATCATTTATTATTTTTTTCAGAATTCTGACGGGGTAGAATCCCATATTACCGGATCTAATCCTTAGAATATTCAATTGATATCATTATTTTTTCCTATTTTTATTATAAAACAAGATTCTGGCAAAAAAGTCTGATTTTCCGATCTGATTCGGCCGATTCCGACAGATTTTTCCGATCCGGATCGGGATCGGACGGGGCCGATCCCAATTCCGATTTTTCCTTCTATGTTTTTATGTGTTGAAATGTTGTCCTTGACAACAGTTTGAATTATTTGCTTTCGAAATTAAGGCCGTTTATGCTAGGATGAAAATATCTCCTATTTTATTAATTTGATGGACACGTTCAAATATTTTTAATGCTAAAGATGAAAAGAAAAAATCGGATTGTGGGGTACGTTTGCAAATAGGAAAGATAATTTTACTATTTTTTTAATTAGAAATATAAAAAATTGTCGTTGTCTTTTGTATATTAACTTTAAAATTTTTTTGTCAGTCATATATATACTTCATAATTTAGTACAGTATGTACTCCCAGCATGATTTTATTTGCCCCTTGTGCAACCTATTTAAGAAGAGTGCTGTATATATATGTGGGAAAACTCAAACATACAATCTTTAATTAACTATGTTCTCTTAATTTATCTCAGAGAAAAAGAAAATAAAAACATCAGTAATTAAATTAAAAATGCAAAGCACACATGCATACAAGAAATTTAAGAGAAAACAATGCCAAATAATTGGAGCCTTGGAGGAGTAAAATATGCATTGACCGGAGTCCATGCATGGCTCTATTTAATTCGAAGTGAAGGCACATGTTTGCATAAGTTGCGGACCTCATCTTCCTGGCCCTCATGGCCATTCTTCAACCACGACAATTTTTGAAGGTTGGTTAGGTGTCCTAGCCCCTGAGGAACACACAATTCTTTACATACATAAATACAGAGTTATTTAAGAATGGGCATGGCCCCCTCCTCTATCTCCCAATCCTCTAGCACAGTAATGTTTTCAAGCCACAATTCTTCTAATTGGTTGAAGCCTTTAGCTGAACATCTCATTTTTTTATTAGTTTTGACTTGACGTAGCAGGAGACTCTTGAGGCAGTGTAGATTCTCCAGTACCGACATTACATCTTGCTGGAAGTGGCAATTATTAATCTCAAGACCAATGAGGTGAGGAGGTAGCATGATAACATCAATGACCCTTTCATTAGGGGTCTCCCCACAGTTCTTAGCCTCTAATGTTAGATATTGTAGATTCTGATAAAATGGGAAGCCCCTCATATCAAATATGTCTCCCGAAAAAGAACTGGTTAGGTTGAGAGAGATCAGGTTTTTTAATGTGCCAAGGAAAGCGGCAACTACCATCCATGAGCATGATTTGTGCTCTAAATCTAATGTTCGTAAATTGGGTAGATGAGGAAACCCAGTTTTCCATGATTCATTGGTAGTAACGCTTACAAGCGTTTGCAAATTTGGTAATTCTGTTGATGGTGGCAGTTCTAGATTACCTAATATATTCAAGACATGCCTCAGTGTCTTGATGTGGAATGCACTATCAAGAAAATTATCAGCAACCATAATATCAAGGGTCTGTATACACTTCATGGTGGATATCACTTTCTCCAATCTTTTCACATACTTGTCATCTCGTCCAGTTGACTTGTCACTTAGCATCCCACGAAGTTTCAGATATCTTAAATGAGTTAATCCCTCAAACATTCCCACATTTATGCTAAGCGTAAAATCCTCAGTGCTTACCACTTTGAGCAGCTTTTGCTTAGAACAATTCGGCATGACATTATTATGAAAGCACAATAGAGTGCGGAGGTTTTGGCTCATCACGAGTTTATCACAATCTGGATGGTGAACTGCCACACGACGCGCCCTACTCAAGCTTTGTTGATCACAATCTGGATGTGAATACACCACAAGAAAGTTGTCCTCCTTGGCTTTTTGGATAGCAAGATCCCGTAGGAGATCGTGAATGCTGCAGTCTTTGATAGAACCATCATCAGATCTAGAATTAACTTGAACCAGGCTCCTGTTATATAAACAATAAGAAAATTTGTTTTAAACATACAAGAACATCCGATTTGGAGTGTTCATAACTGTCATTACTAAATTATAATGGAACTAGCTCACATTTTTCTAAGGTAAGAAGTTAAAGAAAGTACTGATTATGTATTATTATATTAATTAACACTCATAAATTTTGAGGACAGTAAACATTTCATCAAAGAACATATTTAGCTTCAAAACAATTTAGTCGGAAACTCTAGACATAACATGGCTTTAATTTTTTTTCCTTCTTTTCCTTTTATTGTTAGAAATTTATTTTGAAAATTCAAAATTTATGAAAATAAATATTTTTTAATATTAACGTTCTTTTAACTTTATGAATTATGAAGCTATTTGTGAATTAATTCTTTTGATCCAATTTCTACATCGAAGCTCATTGTCCACCACCACATAAAATCGAATCAAATATATATTGGATATGAGCTGTGCGTGGCATCAATGCTACACTCAAAATTCTCTCTTACGCGTTTTAATCAATTTACGAATAGCAGCTTGCACAAGCAATTAAATCAATTTCCGTTTGAGCTATGCATATGATGACCGTTCATTCAAATTTGACCGTTTCATTTTCATTTAATAATAAAAAAAATGGTAATGGAATGAAAATCATTTTAATTGTAATGAATGTATAAATTTATTGGTACTTATGATATTTGCCTATAAATAGCACATGATATTTGAAGTGCAAATTATCCATCTATCCAATAATTCACATACTCTCTTAGTCTTTCTCTTAACTCTATAATTCATAAAGTTCAATTTCAATTCTCCCACAAACAAAAATATTTTCTTCATAGTAAAATTATTATTTTGCTACTATTGTTGAAAGAAGCTACATCAACCTCTACCACGGTTGCGCCCACAGGTAGAGGAATACTGGTGTAACTTGACGGCAAGCTTAACTAATTATTCTTGCACATAGGACGGAAAGTTGTCTCAAGTCTGTATTTTGCAGCTCCGGGTAATAAAGTTTAAATTATATTTTTTATTTTTATTTTTTAATATAATTATTATTTATTTAGTGATCAAAATTCAGATTTAAATCTAGTTGGTTAGTTAAATTTTTCCATCATTTGTTTCTCCTGTAGTGCTCTTATATTGGATTCCTGTTGGATCCAAATGATATACTATACGCCTAAAGACTTTTATGAATAAATAAATAAATTGAAACTAGTACTTGTACAAAATGATATTAGTAGGTTCAAGTAAAATATGTAAAGCATTAAATGAAGTAAGTTATACCTCTGCACGAGATCCTCCAAGTAACTCTCTGCAGTTTCTTCTAATGTTCTGTTATCTTCTTGTGGTATGAAGCCCTCTGCAACCCACATTCGAAATAAAGGTGTGGCTCTGATTTCATGATCTTCGGGAAATGCAGAAAAGTACATGAAACAGGATTTAAGAGCAAATGATAGATCCTCATAACTAGTGCCTATAATCTCGCTACATTTCTTTCCATCATCATCATGCCAACTCATTGTTTGTAACACTTTACTCCAAGCGGCATGGTTGTGTGGCTTTGTCGATAATAGGCCTCCTAAAACCACCAATGCGAGAGGAAGCGCACCACATTTACGGACAAATTGATCTGTGATATTAGAAAGATCATGAAAAGAGCTTTCATTTGGACCCTGATTTCGAAGAGCCTTTTTCAACAAAAGCTCTAAGCTTAACTCCTTCGTTAAGAACCCAGGTTTGTACGGTTCACACGTGGGATCGGCTCTTTTAGCAATATTTAAGAACCTAGTGGTTATGAGTACTCTACTTTCGTGATCTTCATCTGGGAGTGCTTCTCCAATTTGAGTCCAAAGATCATCTGTCCAAACATCATCAAGGACTATAAGGTACTTTTTTCCTTTAAGAGACTCATGAATCATGGTAAGAAAAACTTCTTTTGGTTGCTTGCTCGGATCGATAGGAAGATTGAGTTTTTCTGCTATTTTTCTCAAAATGTCAATTAATTCGAACTTTTGAGAAATAGCTACCCATATGCGAAGTTCAAATTGTCTCTTGACATCATTACTGTAAAAGTAAAACATTTATTGGTTAGTATAACAAAAATATAAAGATGATAGACTCTTTTAACAAAAATAAAATGTGTGTTTTGATGGTTAAATTTATGCGTAAATATAATTTTATGATTTTCGTTACCAATATAAAGGGCAATAGTTTTCTATTTTCTTCTCTCTTTTTTTTGGCATGGTATTGCAAAAGCTGTTGGCGCAATACAAATAGATTTGCACAATATCAATTCGCATGATTCAGCCGTTGTTTATCTATAGTTTGGCCAACCTATCGTCACTAGATTGGATTCTTGTGAGATCTAGCTGTGTTTTTTTTTTTCATTAATAAATTGCCGGGGGCCTAATCTAGCTGTTGATCTTGTTTAGATTTGCACAATATCAATAACCCATGCAATATAAAAAAAAAACACAATTTAGTTGCTAATACGGCCTACGTACCCTCATCAATGACCTGCTGGGTTGGGTTGGGTTAATAAAGGCTTCCACCTAGAACACTACAATATAATTTAGCATGGGACTGACTAGACTTAATTGAGAGTAGGTTTGATGGCCATTGGACCTACTTTGGTTCGATGGCCTCAACCTCCGTTCTTTTTTTGAACATAAAAGATTCGATCCGACATGTTTTGTTTAAGATGTTCAATCATGATTGTTTTTGACAAATTCATATCACCTCTAGGTAACATAATATTTTTCTTTAGATCCGGACCGTTCAATCAAAATCCACACGAATATTAAAGAGACTCCATGCATTTCATCTCAGACCTTATTAGCTCATATTCTGATTGGACGGTACGGATCTAAACATAAATATTTTGCTGCCTCAGAGGATTTGAACTCGATTCCAACTCGACCGAACAAAATTTCAGGGGTTGAGCTCGACCCCATTTGTTCTGTATTGCGATGAAATGTCTTAATACATACTTCTCTTATAATTATATGGAATTGATTTACAAAGAATTGAAAGCTATATGGACTTGATTTAGTAAAATTTAAGTTTTTACCTACAAAACTTATTATATGCAGTTGTCTCGTAAAACTTATTATATATAGATTCACAAGACAATTTGTTCGAAACTTATTTGGCAAACATATAGATACTAAGTTTTTACCTACAAAACAAATTTGTTCGAAAATTGTAGTGGCTGGGTTTGATAATTTGGCAAATCATTTTATATTTTCTATAAATTTATCAAACATATTTTCATAATTTATGCAAAGTTTTAAGTTGAAATCAACAATGGTCGAGTTAGAGCAAAATTAGAAAACATTTGTTGATTAGAAAACATAAAATTCAACTAGCTCTGTTGTTGCAAAATAAAGAGTGTAATCAACTTGAATCAAACAATTAAATTCAAAACTAAAAGTTTCATTTTTTAAAAAACAAATATATAGCACATACCAATTGTATACTTTTCGCGCGAGAGTTGTTTTTCCGAGCCCTCCAATTCCCCAAATCGAAATGATAGAAAGTCTCTTAGTGGTCTCATCCAATAACTCCTTGACAACATGGTTAAGGTCCTTCTTAAACCCAACAATATCGGGATCAATGTCCGGTAGTACGGGTGGTCTAATAGGCAGTTTGATCTCTCCACTGTCCTCGCCCAGAGTATTAATTCCATACCTTGTTGAAATTAATATTTTAGTTAGAAATAATAAACATAATTAATTAGTTAATTAGTCAAATAATTAGAGTAAATGTATTTGAAAATTTATACATAAATTAAATGTGTAGAAGTTATAGAGTTAAGAGAGTTGAAAAATATGAATTTAGTATGAAATTTTTTATCACCCTTATTTTCCTTTCTCATTCTCTCTTCCATCAAGTATACAAAACAAAATACGCTGAATCAAAATTAACATAGGTCGTGAATAAACCAACATATATACCTGAGTCTACTCGTCTCGATCTCAGTCATCCTTATCTTGATCTGAGCTATCTCATGGACAAGTTTGCCTACAGCTGGTAGTTTTTTTGTTATCTTGATCTTCCTTTTTATGGACTCCTTCATGCCTGTGGATTTTTGCGGTTTTGGAGGGACCTCCGAGAGAAAGGTGTCAATGACATCTTCTATTAAATTTGCTACATCTCTCACTTCCTTCACCCAGTGCTTCTGTTTGTCATCTGTTATCTGTTTCTTGTCAGCATCCTTCAGAAAAACCTGAATCCGGGCGAGTTCACGGTTCACCATCTCCACTTGCTCGTCGACGTCGTATAGGCATAAAACCTCTTTAACTCCAACATCAGTGAGCTTGGTCAGCAAAACCTTTACAATGCTCTCGGCCATCTCTCTTCTGTATTCTAGGTGGAGCTGAAACTAGTTAGAAACCATAACATGTTGGTGTATAATTATTAGAAAGGCGTGATAAAAGGAAAAGAGGAATGTACATTTGCTTGAATGAAGGTTGTTGTAGGGAAAGTGATCGATCAAAAGAAGTAGAGGAGCTAGAAGATAGTAGAAAGATGGATTCACACACTAAACATTAACTACCCTGTTGAATGTTGAAACATTTCACCACATAATCACAGAAGCAAACAAGAGAAGTAAAAAACCTGAAGAAAGTATAGAGGAGTGATTTTCTTACCGGTGGAGAGAAGTAGGAGTAGCTGCTACTGAGAGCGAGAGTGGGAGAGCTAAATGAAATCTCTGTACAATTATTGAAGAAGCGGATGCTATGTTGGGTGAGTGGAGTCCACTCTGAACTGAGTCTGAAGGGGACGACTACTCGGTCAATAATGCGCAATATTTTCTCCGTTTCCTAAAGAAAAGGACAAGTCCAGTTTCCCTCTCAAAGCTGAGGTGATTGGTTTCTCCAATGCGTTGGTAATTCGGAGGAAATGATGCGCTCAATGTTGGGTGGGTGGAAGGTGAGTTGGGTATTTGGTTGATGCGCTCAACTGTGAGGCACTAAGAGCGCGTGGGGTCCACTCTGAAATGGACGTGACGACTGAGAGACTGCTCGCTACTTGGAATTGTCGGTCAACAAAGCTCGTCTTCGATCGTAAGGATTTCTTAACTTCACTCCGTTTCATAAGAAACGATAAGTCCAGTTACTCTCTAAAAGCACAGGTGGAAATTAACCCTTCATTTATAAATTCTTTCAGAGAAAATTAACATAAATTGTCCACAAACATTACTTATCTATTATTTTGTTCTCTTTTTTTTAGTAACGGTTGAAGGTCAAGTCACCTAACTATTTAATACTCCTGTTGATTACAACAAATGATTTTCTCCATCCGGATTTCGAACCCATGACCTCTCACAAAGAGACTATATGCCTTTGCCACTAGACCAAAGGCTAGTTCTCTATTATTTTGATCTTAAAAGTTCCTAAAAATAATCATGATATTTTAAACTTAAATTTCAAAAAATTATTTTTAAAAAAAAGTTCAACATTTTTTCTAGTAATAATGACATAAAAAACCATTATGTTTTTTTTTTTTTATGGAATCAACTAAGTGTAAAATAATTTTTCTATCAATTTTACTCCACTTCAAAATAACTTATCAATTTTTTTATGGAATCAGCTCAGCACACAATTTACAATGCTCTCGCCCATCTCTCTTCTGTATTCTACCTGGCAGCTGAAACTAGTGAGAAACCTATAATGTTTGTGTATAATTATGAGAAAGGCGTGATATATAAAAGGAAAAGAGGAATATAAATGCCTCTAACTTCCGAAATTTTTATTAATAACCTCAAACAAAAGAAAAATATCAAATGTAACTCCAACTCCAAAAAAATTTCAAATCTAACCCAACCGCCTCATTATTGGGCGGTTCACCCTACCCACCAAACCGCCCAACCACTGGGCGGTTCACACAGCCAAGCAAACCGCCCCATGGTGGGGCGGTTCACTATGCAGCCTATAAATGCCCATTCTGCCTCTCATTCTCACACTCTCTCGTCCCGAATTCATCGGTCTTCTCCGCAGATAAATTTTTTTTTTTTTTATTAGTTTTTTTTATTATTATTTTATTATTTATTTTACTATGCATTACTGTTTATTACTATAGATTACTGTAGATTACTGTTTATACTGTAGATACTGTAGATTACTGTAGATTATTGTAGATTACTGTAGGTTACTGTAGGTTACTGTAGATTACTGTAGATTACTGTAGATTATTATTAATTTTATTAAATATTTTTTTTATTGTTGTTGTTTTCTAATAATTTAACTGTGTACTATTATTTGTAACTGATAAAAGTTTGTTTATTAATGTAGATAAAATGTTGGTTACACTATATGTGGGCGGGAAGTTCGAGGTGGGTGTGGAGGGAGTACGTTACTCGAAAGATCCGACCCACGGCTTTGAGGTAAATGAAAACACCTCATTTCTGGAACTTAAGCAAATGGTATTCGAAAGGATTGGTGTAACCCCCAACCGGTATGACATAGATTTGGTTACTCGGGTTGACGCAGGGCGGGATAGACCTTACTATGTAAAGTATCCAATAACAAATGAAGATGGTTGGAGATGTGTTTACAATACTTTTCAATCTACGGGTACCCCGATAATGGAGTTGTATTCCAGAAAGTTTCTGCATCGGACCAGGGTTGGACCTTCTACAGACCATGCAGGTTATGATAGCCCAGTGCAGCAGCACTCGGGTTTTGACCACTCGGGTAACCAAAACTTGGGTCATGTATCACCGTCTGAACCGCACGCACCACCCGTTCATACTGATTACACTGCTGATTACACCACTGATTATACCACTGATTATAGCACCGACCTACCACCACCACCACCTCCACCTCCTATTCAACCCGTAGTAGAAGCCAGATTTCCTTCTGTACCACCGTCCGTACCTATACTTGTACCTGTTATTGTTCCCCGGAGAGATGCTATGCTGGAGGCTGAAGGGGTTGATGCCATACCAGAACGTGAAATTAACTCGGGTGATAGTTGGGACGGGGATTGGGATTCTGATCACTTGTCAGACGGTGATGGAGATTATTTACCCAGGCAGGGTATATTTCTGATTAGAGGTCGGACAGACAGGCACCCGGTAGCCACATTCAACGATACCACTGCTTTTGAGGAAGCAGACATAAGCTATTTTGGGAAGCGTGTCGTTTACACCTCAGAGCTTGCTCCCGATCAGGTTTATACCACCCTAGATGAACTTGTGAAGAAAATATATGAAGTTCATATCCGCAGCAACTGGGAGTGCAGAATACAAAAAAGAGAGTCAAAAAGGTTAGTTGTTGTTTGCAAAGACTCACCGCAATGTGAGTTCCGACTGTATGCAACCCCTGTGGGTAGGGGGGCATCATGGATAATTAAGAAATGTGAACCCCCACATACATGTAAGTCTGCGTCGTCAATGACAGACCATTCACAACTTACGGCATCACTTATTGCCGATGTAATTGAGCGAGATGTTAAGGATGACCCGTCGATCAGCCTTAAGGAGGTCGGTAGAGCGGTGAGACGCGCTTACGACCATGTGACCCCAAAATACAACAGGTTGTGGAGAGGGCGTGAACTTGCGATATGCCGACTGTTCGGTAGTTGGAAGGATTCATACAACTTGCTTGCACCACTGCTCCAAGCCATAGCAAGTACAAATCCCGGCACAAAGTATGAATGTTGGAATGTTACCGATCCCGATGAGCCCGACAAGATACTGTTCAAGGCCATAGCATGGGCGTTTGGTCCGTGCATTCAAGCTGTGCCATATATTAGACCAGTTATCAGTATAGATGCATGCTTTCTTTCTGGGCGTTACGATGGGAGGTTGTTGATAGCATGTGCATATGATGCCGAAAACCAGTTGTTGCCTTTGGCATTTGCAATTGTCGAGAAGGAGGATGGTGAAAATTGGGGCTTTTTTATGAGTTTTTTGCGGAGAGAGGTGGTTGGGAACCGGTTCTTTTGTGTCATATCAGACCAGCACAAAGGAATCAAATATGTCTTTGATCGAACAGATTTCGGGTGGTCGACAGCGCAGGGCGACTGTGTGCACAGGCTGTGTATGCAACACGTTGCAGACAACCTCTACAAGCATGTCGGATTCAACCAATGGGTTGCAGATACATTTAAAATTGGATGCAGAAGGAAGAAGCCGAGGAGGCTGGAAGAGATGTTCAAAGAGTTTGCCAAGGTATGTATATTTTAGATGAAATTTTAATAAACTATTTACTTATATTTTTCTAATCTGAAAAATTATTTCTGTGTAGTATTGTCCGAAGGCAAATTCGTACTTACTCAAGGTGGGGAAAAATAATCCGAGAGATCTGCAAGAAGCACTCGCATATGAGAAAATATTTCAAGCAAAAGATGGAGGTTGGAGATGGGGAATAATGACAACAAATGGGTCCGAGTCCTTGAATGTTGTTTTCAAGCAGAGCCGAATGTTGCCCGTGGCAGCTCTTGTGGAGGACACTTTCTACAAGCTTAATGCATGGTTCGTTGACCGCCGTGATAAAGCAACAGAATTACTCGCCAGGAACCAAACGTTTTCAACAAGGGTGGAGGGCAAATTACGCAAACATAGGGAGAAAGGTTCAGTTATGACCGTTGTCCCGTATGGGGGTCGCTTGGAATTCGAAGTTCACTCTCCGAATGAGTACGCTCCAACCAGCCGTAGAGCAGATGGGACTATGAAGTTCATTAAAAGGCCTTACAAGTATGTTGTCATTATCGGAGATGACAATACTGTAACATGCACATGCCAAGGAATCCAACTAGCTCACCTACCTTGTTCTCATGTTATGGCGGTGTGCCGAGTGAGAAACTTCCGTGAGGATGATTTTGTCGCCGACATGTACCGTACCACTTACCTTGCGAGTACTTGGGGTGCATCATTCCATTCTTATCCCAACCAGCATGCGTGGCCGGCCTATGTTGGAGATAAAATCGCCCCCCCCAGAAAGTGGATCAGGTTAGGGAGAATACTTTGTGTATGCACTGAACTTCTTTTTAATATGGTTATTTAACTTCTTTGTATATCAGAAAAGGAAGAAGGCCCCACAAGCGTGCTGTAATGACAATGGATCAGATGCAGGGTAGGCGAATGGGACATCAGGCTCGCCGTTCAACTTGTGACAGGCAGCGAGCAGGTACATTTCATTTTATATTTTATAATTCATTTTACATTTCAAGATTTCAATAACATACCATTTTTGGTGAACTGGAATGCAGATGCCATCAACGAAGCCAACGAAAGAGAAAATGCTAGAGTTGTTGGGGAGGCAACCGGTAGCGGTAGTAGTCATGCAGAGGCATCCGGTAGCGGTAGTAGTGTCGCACAACAGACTGGAAGCAGATCGAGAACTCGTCGACTTCTAAATTTGTTCGGTCGTCATCGCTAAATTTGTGAACTGATTTAATTAGTAGTTTTGTAACTATTTTTGTATGCTTCATTTTTGTTATTTTCATAGCGCAATTAAATATACACAAATTGACAACATAAAAATATTTACCACGTTAGCCAAATCGACAATCAATACAACAGCCGTATAATCGACAATTATTATAAAAGAATCGACGGTTCTAACGTCAGACGACGCATCCAAACTCAACCAAATTTTATTTAAAATTACAATAAAAAAAATATATCTTACAAAAATAATACAAACTTATCATAAATATATATCTTAATATATCTTAATATATGTTGTAAATATATCTTAATAAAAAAGATATCTACACAAAAAAAAATATATCTTAAAAAAAAATATATATCTTATAAATATATCCTACTAAAAAAAATATCCTAACATATCTGTAAAAAAAAAAAAAAAAAAAATTATGGCTAACCGCCCGATTGGGGGGCGGTTTGCTTGGTCGTGTGGACCGTCCAACCACTGGGCGGTTTGGTGGGTAGGGTGAACCGCCCAATAATGAGGCGGTTGGGTTAGATTTAAAAATTTTGGGAGTTGGGGTTATATTTGATATTTTTCTTTTGTTTGAGATTATTAATAAAAATTTCGGCTCTAACTTACCGCTGGTTGATGCATTGTTGGGTGAGTTGAGCATTTAATTTATTATAATTTATTAGTTTATAATCAATATGTGAAGGAGATAGCATCGGGCCCGAGCTGTTGACGCTAAGGGCTCGTGGGGTCCACTCTGAAGTGGACGTGGCGACTGGACTGCTCGCGACTCGTTAGGCTGAATTTTGTTAGTTTGTTTGATTCTTCTTGTTGTCAATTTGATGAGAAGCTTCATTTCTTTTATAATTGTGACGTGTGTGTGCATTATTTCCAGGCTTCATACATCAACCATCAAAAGTATTTGACCAGTCAGACTGGACATGTCCATTTTGAATCGATCTGATCACTATTTGTCATGGATCGGTCCTTTAAAATCCATAAATTTTTAGTGGTAGAAATTAATGTAAAATAATATAGGATATTATAATGAGTGGCTGAGTTTTATAAGCATATATTGATTCGGAAAAAAAATTCGGATCCAATATTTGAAGTTTAGAAAAATCTCGAATTTAATGGATCCAACTACAACCGAAATTTTTATTCATAGAAAATACAAAAAAATTAAAATTAAAATGGAAAATTACAAGGTGAAATTTTAAATATAGAAAGATAAGATTACAGTTTGGCGTCCAAATCAGACTACAACCACTACAAAGAAAAAAGAAAAATTATATATGTGAGACTTCAAATGAGAACAAAAACCGGAAATAAAAAAGTTTCTAAATGTGAGACGTCAAATTAGACACGCAATTGGAAAAAAATAAAATTCTAAATGTGGGACCGTATTTGAGATAATTCATCGGTACTTCCTAGAACATCTTAAATTTTTTTTATAGTTCCTCTTATGAGCCAAAATTTTCATTTATTGCACAGCTTAAAAAAAAATAAACCAAAAAACCACCATTTTTGGAAATTTCGAAATATACCATGGCCCACCGGTATTGTGTGGGCCCATTTAATAGAGACCGCACAATGCCGGAGCGG
Organism: Carex kokanica; assembly: GCA_025461125.1. Classification (NCBI taxonomy): domain Eukaryota; kingdom Viridiplantae; phylum Streptophyta; class Magnoliopsida; order Poales; family Cyperaceae; genus Carex; species Carex kokanica. The sequence continues at coordinate 477,178 of JAJGRX010000932.1, forward strand.
ACCTGGGTACACACAATGCTGGAGCGGACCCCTGCCTATATAAGGGGTCCGCTGGTTTCATTTTTTTTGTATCAATTCAAAGAAGTTTCAATCCCTTCGACCTTGGGTAAGTTTTCCGAGATTTTTATTTTTACCCAAAAAAAAATATATTTTAATATAATTATCCAAATTTTTGAAAAATTTAAATTTATACCCAAACCGTAAGAAAAATTTACGGTTTGAATTCGGAATTCAAACCGTAAATTTTTCTTACGGTTTGAATTAAGAATTCAAACCGTAAATTTTTCTTACGGTTTGAACTCTCTTTTTTTTTTTTTTTTTTTTTTTTTTAAGAGAAAAATAGCTAAAATGCTGAAATGAAATATTTTAAAAAAAAATCGAATTGTTTTTTAAAATATTTGTTAGAAAATACGCTACGAACAGAGCCGATTTTGTGCTAAAATACGGTAAATTACAATAATTATGCTAAAATACGGTAAATTTACTAAAATGCTGAAATTACAATAATTATGTAGAATTATGCTAAAATACGGTAAATTACGCTAATTTACGTATGAATTGGGCCGATTTTCTGGCATCTTTCATAAATTTACTAAAAGGAGCGTAACTTTTGATCCGTCCGTCGGATCGGGCTGAAATTTTGACAGGAACTCCACAACTCAAAACCCGATCCGAAACCCATCTACGATCAGTTTCGCCCATTTGCGGGCTCAGATTCGCGATCCGAGTCTTCCTTCATGGATTTTTGAACATTTCTTTATAATTATAGAGTTTTTAGGGTCTTTGATGTATCTTTTATATATATTTTCTGTTTTAGAGTTTGTATTTAAACAGACGTCATGTCTTTTGGCATAATTATTGTAATTTAACGTATTTTAGCACAAAATCGGCTTTGTTCGTAGCGTATTTTCTAACAAATATTTTAAAAAACAATTCGATTTTTTTGTGTTATATTTCATTTCAACATTTTAGCTATTTTTCTCTTAAAAAAAAAAAAAGAAAAAAAAGAAAAAAAAAGAGAGTTTAAACCGTAAGAAAAATTTACGGTTTGAATTCTTAATTCAAACCGTAAGAAAAATTTACGGTTTGAATTCGGAATTCAAACCGTAAATTTTTCTTACGGTTTGGGTATAAATTTAAATTTTTCAAAAATTTGGATAATTATATTAAAATATTTTTTTTTTGGGGTAAAAATAAAAATCTCGGTAAGTTTTCTTCTTGTTTTTTAGTTATATTTTTTAGTTTAGAGTAGTAATTAGATTTAGGGTTTAGGTTTAGGATTTAGTTTTAGAATTTAGATTTAGGGTTTAGAATTAGATATTAATTTAGATTTTAGAATTAGAATATGACCAAAATTAAATAGAATTGTATCAAATTTTAATTGTTTGACCACTAAAATTAAGCTAGACGAGTACCTAAAATTATATAGGTTTATTTAACCAAAATTAGTATTTTTGCACCAAAATTAATGGACTTGTAACAAAAATTAAATAGGTTTATTTAACCAAAAATAATTGTTTTAGCACCAAAATTAATGGACTTGTACCAAAAATTAAGTAGGTTTATTTTAGCAAAATTAATTGTTTGAGCACCAACATTAAACTGGACTTGTACCAAAATTTAATTAGGTTTATTATACCAAAATTCTCATATTTGACCAAAAATTATCAAATACAGCATGGCATCTAGTAGAGATATACCTTCTTCCAATAGAGGTGTACCATCTTCCAGTAGATGTACACAACATGGCCCTACAGTCACTCCGTACAAGATGTCCCAGTGCATCAAGAGTGCGTTGGCAGATCTTCCGGGTATCCGGAGTAGCACTGACAGGGTCAGCGAGTTCTTGTGGTATCCGAATGTAGAGCACCAGATTCTAGAGGCTACCACTGGAGTAAGTTATAAATTAGTCATATTTATAAAAGAGGAGGGTTCGAATACATCATGTCTTCCAAACCTCATCATACCTCATATTGTATATTTCCGTTTTTAACTTGCCGCTGCTTGATGCAATGTTGGATGAGTGAAGCATTAATTGTTTCTAATTTATTAGTTTACAATTAGAATCAATATGTGAAGGAGATAGCATCGGGCCCGAGCTGTTGACGCTAAGGGCGCGTGGGGTCCACTCTGAAGTGGACGTGGCGACTGGACTGCTCGCGACTCGTTAGGCTGAATTTTGTTAGTTTGTTTGATTTTTCTTGTTGTCAATTTGATGAGAAGCTTCATTTCTTTTATAATTGTGACGTGTGTGTGCATTATTTCCAGGCTTCATACATCAACCATCAAAAGTATTTGACCAGTCAGACTGGACATGTCCATTTTGAATCGATCTGATCACTATTTGTCATGGATCGGTCCTTTAAAATCCATAAATTTTTATTGGTAGAAATTAATCTAAAATAATATAGGATATTATAATGAGTGGCTGAGTTTTATAAGCATATATTGATTCGGAAAAAAAATTCGGATCCAATATTTGAAGTTTAGAAAAATCTCGAATTTAATGGATCCAACTACAACCGAAATTTTTATTCATAGAAAATACAAAAAAATTAAAATTAAAATGGAAAATTACAAGGTGAAATTTTAAATATAGAAAGATAAGATTACAGTTTGGCGTCCAAATCAGACTACAACCACTACAAAGAAAAAAGAAAAATTATATATGTGAGACTTCAAATGAGAACAAAAATCGGAAATAAAAAAGTTTCTAAATGTGAGACGTCAAATTAGACACGCAATTGGAAAAAAATAAAATTCTAAATGTGGGACCGTATTTGAGATAATTCATCGGTACTTCCTAGAACATCTTAAATTTTTTTTATAGTTCCTCTTATGAGCCAAAATTTTCATTTATTGCACAGCTTAAAAAAAAATAAACCAAAAAACCACCATTTTTGGAAATTTCGAAATATACCATGGCCCACCGGTATTGTGTGGGCCCATTTAATAGAGACCGCACAATGCCGGAGCGGACCTGGGTACACACAATGCTGGAGCGGACCCCTGCCTATATAAGGGGTCCGCTGGTTTCATTTTTTTTGTATCAATTCAAAGAAGTTTCAATCCCTTCGACCTTGGGTAAGTTTTCCGAGATTTTTATTTTTACCCAAAAAAAAATATATTTTAATATAATTATCCAAATTTTTGAAAAATTTAAATTTATACCCAAACCGTAAGAAAAATTTACGGTTTGAATTCGGAATTCAAACCGTAAATTTTTCTTACGGTTTGAATTCTTAATTCAAACCGTAAATTTTTCTTACGGTTTGAATTAAGAATTCAAACCGTAAATTTTTCTTACGGTTTGAACTCTCTTTTTTTTTTTTTTTTTTTTTTTTAAGAGAAAAATAGCTAAAATGCTGAAATGAAATATTTTAAAAAAAAATCGAATTGTTTTTTAAAATATTTGTTAGAAAATACGCTACGAACAGAGCCGATTTTGTGCTAAAATACGGTAAATTACAATAATTATGCTAAAATACGGTAAATTTACTAAAATGCTGAAATTACAATAATTATGTAGAATTATGCTAAAATACGGTAAATTACGCTAATTTACGTATGAATTGGGCCGATTTTCTGGCATCTTTCATAAATTTACTAAAAGGAGCGTAACTTTTGATCCGTCCGTCGGATCGGGCTGAAATTTTGACAGGAACTCCACAACTCAAAACCCGATCCGAAACCCATCTACGATCAGTTTCGCCCATTTGCGGGCTCAGATTCGCGATCCGAGTCTTCCTTCATGGATTTTTGAACATTTCTTTATAATTATAGAGTTTTTAGGGTCTTTGATGTATCTTTTATATATATTTTCTGTTTTAGAGTTTGTATTTAAACAGACGTCATGTCTTTTGGCATAATTATTGTAATTTAACGTATTTTAGCACAAAATCGGCTTTGTTCGTAGCGTATTTTCTAACAAATATTTTAAAAAACAATTCGATTTTTTTGTGTTATATTTCATTTCAACATTTTAGCTATTTTTCTCTTAAAAAAAAAAAAAGAAAAAAAAGAAAAAAAAAGAGAGTTTAAACCGTAAGAAAAATTTACGGTTTGAATTCTTAATTCAAACCGTAAGAAAAATTTACGGTTTGAATTCGGAATTCAAACCGTAAATTTTTCTTACGGTTTGGGTATAAATTTAAATTTTTCAAAAATTTGGATAATTATATTAAAATATATTTTTTTTGGGGTAAAAATAAAAATCTCGGTAAGTTTTCTTCTTGTTTTTTAGTTATATTTTTTAGTTTAGAGTAGTAATTAGATTTAGGGTTTAGGTTTAGGATTTAGTTTTAGAATTTAGATTTAGGGTTTAGAATTAGATATTAATTTAGATTTTAGAATTAGAATATGACCAAAATTAAATAGAATTGTATCAAATTTTAATTGTTTGACCACTAAAATTAAGCTAGACGAGTACCTAAAATTATATAGGTTTATTTAACCAAAATTAGTATTTTTGCACCAAAATTAATGGACTTGTAACAAAAATTAAATAGGTTTATTTAACCAAAAATAATTGTTTTAGCACCAAAATTAATGGACTTGTACCAAAAATTAAGTAGGTTTATTTTAGCAAAATTAATTGTTTGAGCACCAACATTAAACTGGACTTGTACCAAAATTTAATTAGGTTTATTATACCAAAATTCTCATATTTGACCAAAAATTATCAAATACAGCATGGCATCTAGTAGAGATATACCTTCTTCCAGTAGGGGTGTACCATCTTCCAGTAGATGTACACAACATGGCCCTACAGTCACTCCGTACAAGATGTCCCAGTGCATCAAGAGTGCGTTGGCAGATCTTCCGGGTATCCGGAGTAGCACTGACAGGGTCAGCGAGTTCTTGTGGTATCCGAATGTAGAGCACCAGATTCTAGAGGCTACCACTGGAGTAAGTTATAAATTAGTCATATTTATAAAAGAGGAGGGTTCGAATACATCATGTCTTCCAAACCTCATCATACCTCATATTGTATATTTCCGTTTTTAACTTGCCGCTGCTTGATGCAATGTTGGATGAGTGAAGCATTAATTGTTTCTAATTTATTAGTTTACAATTAGAATCAATATGTGAAGGAGATAGCATCGGGCCCGAGCTGTTGACGCTAAGGGCGCGTGGGGTCCACTCTGAAGTGGACGTGGCGACTGGACTGCTCGCGACTCGTTAGGCTGAATTTTGTTAGTTTGTTTGATTTTTCTTGTTGTCAATTTGATGAGAAGCTTCATTTATCTTATAATTGTGACGTGTGTGTGTGCATTATTTCCAGGCTTCATATATGAACTATCAAAAGTATTTGACCAGTCAGACTGGACATGTCCATTTTGAATCGATCTGATCACTATTTGTCATGGATCGGTCCTTTAAAATCCATAAATTTTTAGTGGTAGAAATTAATGTAAAATAATATAGGATATTATAATGAGTGGCTGAGTTTTATAAGCATATATTGATTCGGAAAAAAAATTCGGATCCAATATTTGAAGTTTAGAAAAATCTCGAATTTAATGGATCCAACTACAACCGAAATTTTTATTCATAGAAAATACAAAAAAATTAAAATTAAAATGGAAAATTACAAGGTAAAATTTTAAATATAGAAAGATAAGATTACAGTTTGGCGTCCAAATCAGACTACAACCACTACAAAGAAAAAAAAAAAATTATATATGTGAGACTTCAAATGAGAACAAAAACCGGAAATAAAAAAGTTTCTAAATGTGAGACGTCAAATTAGACACGCAATTGGAAAAAAATAAAATTCTAAATGTGGGACCGTATTTGAGATAATTCATCGGTACTTCCTAGAACATCTTAAAAAAATTTTATAGTTCCTCTTATGAGCCAAAATTTTCATTTATTGCACAGCTTAAAAAAAAATAAACCAAAAAACCACCATTTTTGGAAATTTCGAAATATACCATGGCCGCACCGGTATTGTGTGGGCCCATTTAATAGAGACTGCACAATGCCGGAGCGGACCCGGGTACACACAATGCTGGAGCGGACCCCTGCCTATATAAGGGGTCCGCTGGTTTCATTTTTTTTGTATCAATTCAAAGAAGTTTCAATCCCTTCAACCTTGGGAAAGTTTTCTTCTTGTTTTTTAGTTTAGAGTAGTAATTAGATTTAGGGTTTAGGTTTAGGATTTAGTTTTAGAATTTAGATTTAGGGTTTAGAATTAGATATTAATTTAGATTTTAGAATTAGAATATGACCAAAAGTTAAATAGAATTGTATCAAATTTTAATTGTTTGACCACTAAAATTAAGCTAGACGTGTACCTAAAATTATATAGTTTTATTTAACCAAAATTAGTATTTTTGCACCAAAATTAATGGACTTCTAACAAAAATTAAATAGGTTTATTTAACCAAAAATAGTTGTTTTAGCACCAAAATTAATGGACTTGTACCAAAAATTAAGTAGGTTTATTTTAGCAAAATTAATTGTTTGAGCACCAACATTAAACTGGACTTGTACCAAAATTTAATTAGGTTTATTATACCAAAATTCTCATATTTGACCAAAAATTATCAAATACAGCATGACATCTAGTAGAGATATACCTTCTTCCAATAGAGGTGTACCATCTTCCAGTAGATGTACACAACATGGCCCTACAGTCACTCCGTACAAGATGTCCCAGTGCATCAAGAGTGCGTTGGCAGATCTTCCGGGTATCCGGAGTAGCACTGACAGGGTCAGCGAGTTCTTGTGGTATCCGAATGTAGAGCACCAGATTCTAGAGGCTACCACTGGAGTAAGTTATAAATTAGTCATATTTATAAAAGAGGAGGGTTCGAATACATCATGTCTTCCAAACCTCATCATACCTCATATTGTATATTTCCGTTTTTAACTTGCCGCTGCTTGATGCAATGTTGGATGAGTGAAGCATTAATTGTTTCTAATTTATTAGTTTACAATTAGAATCAATATGTGAAGGAGATAGCATCGGGCCCGAGCTGTTGACGCTAAGGGCGCGTGGGGTCCACTCTGAAGTGGACGTGGCGACTGGACTGCTCGCGACTCGTTAGGCTGAATTTTGTTAGTTTGTTTGATTTTTCTTGTTGTCAATTTGATGAGAAGCTTCATTTATCTTATAATTGTGACGTGTGTGTGTGCATTATTTCCAGGCTTCATATATGAACTATCAAAAGTATTTGACCAGTCAGACTGGACATGTCCATTAATTTTGAATCGATCTGATCACTATTTGTCATGGATCGGTCCTTTAAAATCCATAAATTTTTAGTGGTAGAAATTAATGTAAAATAATATAGGATATTATAATGAGTGGCTGAGTTTTATAAGCATATATTGATTCGGAAAAAAAATTCGGATCCAATATTTGAAGTTTAGAAAAATCTCGAATTTAATGGATCCAACTACAACCGAAATTTTTATTCATAGAAAATACAAAAAAATTAAAATTAAAATGGAAAATTACAAGGTGAAATTTTAAATATAGAAAGATAAGATTACAGTTTGGCGTCCAAATCAGACTACAACCACTACAAATAAAAAAGAAAAATTATATATGTGAGACTTCAAATGAGAACAAAAACCGGAAATAAAAAAGTTTCTAAATGTGGGACGTCAAATTAGACAAGCAATTGGAAAAAAATAAAATTCTAAATGTGGGACCGTATTTGAGATAATTCATCGGTACTTCCTAGAACATCTTAAAATTTTTGTATAGTTCCTCTTATGAGCCAAAATTTTCATTTATTGCACAGCTTAAAAAAAAATAAACCAAAAAACCACCATCTTTGGAAATTTCGAAATATACCATGGCCGCACCGGTGTTGTGCGGACCCATTCAATAGAGACCGCACAATTCCGGAGCGGACCCGGGTACACACAATGCTGGAGCGGACCCCTGCCTATATAAGGGGTCCGCTGGTTTCATTTTTTTTGTATCAATTCAAAGAAGTTTCAATCCCTTTGACCTCGGGTAAGTTTTCTTCTTGTTTTTTAGTTTTATTTTTTAGTTTAGAGTAGTAATTAGATTTAGGGTTTAGGTTTAGGATTTAGTTTTAGAATTTAGATTTTGGGTTTAGAATTAGATATTAATTTAGATTTTAGAATTAGAATATGACCAAAATTTAAATAGAATTGTATCAAATATTAATTGTTTGACCACTAAAATTAAGCTAGACGTGTACCTAAAATTATATAGGTTTCTTTAACCAAAATTAGTTGTTTTAGCACCAAAATTAATGGACTTGTAACAAAAATTAAATAGGTTTATTAAACCAAAAATAGTTGTTTTAGCACCAAAATTAATGGACTTGTACCAAGAATTAAGTAGGTTTATTTTAGCAAAATTAATTGTTTGAGTTAAATTAGACTTGTTCCAAAATTTAATTATGTTTATTTTATCAAAATTAATTGTTTGAGCACCAACATTAAACTGGACTTGTACCAAAATTTAATTAGGTTTATTATACCAAAATTCGCATATTTGATCAAAAATTATCAAATACAGCATGGCATCTAGTAGAGATATACCTTCCTCCAGTAGACGTGTACCATCTTCTAGTAGATGTACACAACATGGCCCTACAGTCACTCCGTACAAGATGTCCCAGTGCATCGAGTGTTTTGTTTTACATAATGTCACTTGCCCTTTGAAGTTTTGTTTTGTTTTACATAATGTCACTTGCCCTCCTGTTCTTAGTTGAACTTCCCTTTGAAGTTTGGAGCTGCTGGTACTGGCCCAATTCACTACTGGTAGATTGGACAGATGTTCAGGAGCCAAAAAATTGATAATAAACTGACCACAAGAAAATTTTACCAGGCATCTGCACTTGGGAGGCCAAGAAGCCACTGTAGTTACTGATTACATAATCAAGGTACTTCATTTTAGATAGGAAAGTGTTTTTTAATAATCAATAGCAATGATAGGACCGGAGGTTTCTCTGTTTTTCATTTTTCTTGTTTATACAATTTGCAGATATTGGGATTGGACATGTGCAGATATCATGGTAAAATGACATGATTAGAGGTATAAAAGTTTTTTTTTAAACTAAAATAGATTTTTTTTGCAATAACCTATTTTCTTTATTATTTTCGACTAAGACCTAAAAATCAAAGTAAAAATCAAGCAAATAACAAATTTTATCCAACAGTGGATTTCCTCATTAACTGATGAAAAAGGTCCTTATGCACGAAGGGCAATTTGGTCATTTTTTCTGTGTAACATAACATTTGAGCACTTGGTTCTAAGTCAAACACAAACCAACATCTGTAATTATGCAAGACTAAATAATCTTGTCTTTATAAATTACATTAAATCAACTACACTACAACAATCTTTCTAGAGGAGGGCTCAAATGCCTCCATTAAACAGGTTGTTGCCAGAATGCTTGGCACTGACCCAGCAACTGAACCCAACTGTCAGTTCTAGCTTCTTGATAAAGATGTAATTTCTTTCTTTCTCCTTGTTATATTTTCTTTGTTCTATTGAGGTTTTCATGGTATCAGCATGTCGTCAGTTGGTTTTGGGTCCATCCATTTTGCTTTGTTTTATTGAGGTTTTCCCCTTGAAGTTGGCCAAATATTCAATCAAAAAGTTGGACCCACCAACAAAAGCCATCTTGTCAGTACATGCAACAATTTGATTATGTAATTTCAAGTTCTTTAGTTTTTAGAAAAAAATGTGTTGATATTACTGTTTTTCCTCTCAGGGTCTTACTACAAAAGAAAGAAAAAATCTTGACCCAACAGCCGTTCCTTTTGCTAGAGGCTTTGGTTCAGAGATCCAAGGGCATCGAGAAGGGTCTACTCTACTAGAAGTGGTATACAAATAAAAATTGTCTATGCTTCTTATCTCTAGCTCTTACTTTAGACTTCAAAAATTGTAAATTGAATTACTAGCTGTTAATCTAGGCATTGCCCACACTTTGGCTAGCTAATCTGGGTAGAATAGGAGGTTTTAATTATGTTGGTTTTACTTTACCTTTATTTTCAACGAGTGCTTGATGTAATTAAACAATGTACTGGTTTGATATGTGAAATGGAACCCTAAGGGCATTTGTGAATGAATATGGGTTATGTAAATTTTGTTTATGTTGTCTAAATTATTTACATGATATTTTGTTTAATGTCAATGAATGTCGAATGGTAATATATGGCTAGTAAAAATATGGAGTCTACCCTCGATACAAGCAGAATTATGCCAAAAATTTTATACCAACACTAACTATTTTTTAAAGAAAACAGTCGGTGTTGGTACCTACACCGACTGTTTTTTAACAGTCAATATTGATACCCAACACTGACTGTTTTTAAAACCGTCAGTGTTGGTTATCTACACTGACTGTTTTATTTAAAACGTCAGTGTTGGGTATCTACACAGACTGTTATTTACCCGTCATTAAAGATATACCTATACTTACGGCGCCATCACTGACGCCTCAATAACAGTCAGTATAGGGGTTTTGTAACAGTCGGTAAAGGGGTTTTTTGTACTAGTGCCTTTTCTCTCTTTCTTAATGAAATTAATATGCAGATAAATTTACACTACAAATTTAATTTTATGGATACCTTAATTAATATGTAGTGTAAAAAAAAGTTTGTTTAATTTTTGTAGTGTAAATTTAGTTTTTTTTTTTAGTTTAAATTTACAATGTAATTTAGTAAAATAGCTTAGTTAATTAATTTTCTATAATTATTATGTTTTTTAGAATTTAAATTTACAATGTAAATTAGTAAAATAGCTTAGTTTGTTAATTTTCTATAATTATTAAGTTTTTTAGAATTTAAATTTACAATGTAAATTAGTAAAATAGCTTAGTTGGCTAATTTTCTATAATTATTAAGTATTTTAGAATTTAAATTTACAATGTAAATTAGTAAATCATTAAATTTATTGTAACCTTTCAAACAATGACAACCGTTTATTACACATTAACATAATTAAACTACATTTTCAATCAATTTAATAATTACATAAAAATAATTAATTATACAATTTTACTAATTTAGATTTTAAATTCCAACTCTCTGGTTAACAAAAAAACAAAAAAAAGTAATAAACAATATGGTCACCGGGGAGTAACTTCAACTCTAAGTTACATTGTAAATTTTGGTTACCGGGAAGTGTGTAAAAAAAAAAGTTGGTGGTAACCGAAATAAAAATTTTCTTTTCCCATCTTTTGTAAATGAGCAAATTAGCCAAATTGGTGGTAACCGAAAAAAATAATTTTCGGTTACCGGGGAGTGTAAAATCGGTTATCGGGAGTGTAAAAAAAAAAAAAAAAAAAATTTGATGGTAACCGAAATAAATTTTTGGTTACCGGCGTATAAAAAATAAAGTTGGTGGTAACCGAAAATTATTTTCAGTTATCGGGAGTTAATTTTTTTTTATTATTTGTGGGATCATGAGGTGTGGCCTTCTGTATAAAGGGGTAACAGAAAAAAAAATTTCGGTTACCCATAAGATAACATAAATGTTTTCACAGTTCTGATGATTTTTTTGTAATTTGATAAGTAATCAACCCGTTTCTTGATTTTTTTTCTTTATTGACGTTTTATAAAAAAAATCCCATCATTTGCTTGTTTTTGTTTAGTCGTATACTTCATAATTTAGTACAGTACGTACTCCCAGCATGATTTTATTTGCCCCGTGTGGGAAAACTCAAACATACAATCTTTAAATATGTTATTAATTCATCTCAAAGAAAAAGAAAAAGAAAATAAAAACATCAGTAAGTAAATTAAAAATGCAAAGCACACATGCATACAAGAAATTTAAGAGAAAACAATGCCAAATAATTGGAGCCTTGGAGGAGTAAAATATGCATTGACCGGAGTCCATGCATGGCTCTATTGAAAGGAAAGTGAAGGCACATGTTTGCATAAGTTGCGGACCTCATCTTCCTTAACCTCATGGCCATTACTCACCCACGACAATGTTTGAAGGTTGGTTAGGTGTCGTAGCCCCTGAGGAACACACAATTCTTCACATCCTTCAATCCTGAGTTTTGTAAGAATGGGCATGGCCCCCTCCTCTATCTCCCAATCCTCTAGCACGGTCATGTCTTCAAGCCACAATTCTTCTAATTGGTTGAAGCCTTTAGCTGAACATCTCATTTTTCGATTAGTTTTGACTCCACGTAGCCTGAGAATCTTGAGGCAGTGTAGATTCTCCAGTACCGGCATTACATCTTGCTGGAATTGGCAATTAATAATATTAAGACAAATGAGGTGAGGAGGTAACATGGTAACATCAATGGCCCTTTCATTAGGAGTCTCCTGACAGTTCTTAGCCTGTAATAGTAGATATTGTAGATTCTGATAAAATGGGTAGTCCCTCATATCCAATATGTCTCCCGAAAAAGAACCGGTTAGGTTGAGAGAGATCAGGTTCTTTAATGTGCCAAAGAAAGCGGCAACTACCATCCATGAACATGATTTGTGATTTAAATCTAATGCACGTAAATTGGGTAGATGAGGAAACCCAGTTTTCCATGATTCATTGGTAGTAACGCTTGCAAGCATTTGCAAATTTGGTAATTCTGTTGATGGTGGCAGTTCTGCATCACATAGTACTCCAGTGTTGACATGCCTCAGAGTCTTGATGTGCCACACATTATCAGGAAAATTATCTACGAATTGACCACATGCTTGTAGACATAAATGAAGGGTCTGTATACACTTCATGGTGCCTATCACTTTCTCCAAGTATCTTTTCCCATACTTGTCATCTCGTCCAGTACACTTGTCACTTAGATTCCCCCAAAGCTTCAGATATCTTAACTGAGTTAATCCCTCAAACATTCCCACATTTATGCCTTCCATAAGCCAAGCTTCAGTGCTTACCACTTTGAGCAGCTTTTGCTTAGAACAATTCGGCATGACTTTACAATGAAAGCACAACAGAGTGCGGAGGTTTTGACTCATCACGAGTTTATCACAATCTGGATGGTGAACTGCCACACGACGCGCCCTACTCAAGCTTTGTTGATCACAATCTGGATGTGAATACACCACAAGAAAGTTGTCCTCCTTGGCTTTTTGGATAGCAAGATCCCGTAGGAGATCGTGAATGCCGCAGTATTCGATAGAGCCCTCACAAGATCTGGATATTACTTGAACCAGACTCCTGTTATATATACAGTAAGAAAATTTGTTTTAAACATACAATAACATCCGATTTGGAGTGTTCGTAACTGTCATTACTAAATTATAATGGAGCTAGGTCACATTTTTCTAAGGTAAGAAGTTAAAGAAAGTACTGATTATGTATTATTATATTAATTAACACTCATAAATTTTGAGGACAGTAAACATTTCATCAAAAATTTATTTAGCTTCAAAACAATTTAGTTGGAAACTCTATACATAACATGGCTTTAATTTTTTCTTCTTCTTTTCCTTTTATTGTTAGAAATTTATTTTGAAAACTCAAAATTTATGAAAATAAATATTTATATAATAATTTACGTTCTTTTAATTTTATGAATTATGAAGCTATTTGTGAATTAATTCTTTTGATCCAATTTCTACATAGAAGCTCATTATCCACCGCCACGTACGTAAAATCGAATGAAATATATATTGGATATGAATTGTGCGTGGCATCAACGCTACACTCAAAATTCTCTGTTACGCGTTTTAATCAATTTAAGAATAGTGCCAGCAGCTTGCACAAGCAATTAAATCAATTTCCGTTTGAACTATGCATATGATGACCATTCATTCATATTTTTCAAATTTGACGGTTTCATTTTCATTCCATAATAAAAAAAGGGAAAATTGGTTATTTGCCACTCCAAAACTTTTAAATTGTAAAAATATCATTCCGAAATTTGAAATTGTAAAAATGCCACTCTAAACTTCATTAATTTCTAATTTTGCCATTTATACTGTATTCTTGTACTATTTTTATTAAAAATAACAAAGGTATCGATCCGAAGAAATACGTATACTATATTCTTGTACTTTGTATTTCCGGAGGGTATGAATTTTTCAGTTAATTTTTAATAAAAATAGTACAAGAATACAGTATAAATGACAAAATTAGAAATTAATGAAGTTTAGAGTGACATTTTTACAATTTCAAATTTTGGGATGACATTTTTACAATTTGAAGGTTTTGGAGTAGCAAATAACCAATTTTCCCTTAAAAAAACGGTAATGGAATGAATATCATTTTAATTGTCATGAATGTATAAATTTATTGGTGCTTATGATATTTGCCTATAAATAGCACATGATATTTGAAGTGCAAATTATCCATCTATCCAATAATTCACATACTCTTTTGGTCTTTCTCTTAGCTCTATAATTCATAAAGTTCAATTTCAATTCTCCCACAAACAAATATTTTCTTCATAGTAAAATTATTATTTTGCTACTATTGTTGAAAGAAGCTACATCAACCTCTACCACGGTTGCGCCCGCAGGTAGAGGAATACCGGCGTAACTTGACGGCAAGCTTAACCGATTATTCTTGCGCATAGGACGGGAAGTTGTCTTAGGTCCGCATTTTGCAGCTCCGGGTAATAAAGTTTAAATTATATTTTTTATTATTATTTTTTATAATATTATTATTTATTTAGTGATCAAAATTCAGATTTAAATCTAGTTGGTTAGTTAAAATTTTCCAACATTTGTTTCTCCTGTAGTGCTCCTTATATTAGATTCCTGTTGGATCCAAATGATTTACTATACGCCTAAAGACTTTTATGAATAAATAAATAAATTGAAACTAGTACTTGTACACAATGATATTAGCACGTTAAAGTAAAATATGTAAAGCATTAAATGAAGTAAGTTATACCTCTGCACGAGATCCTCCAAGTAACTCTCTGCAGTTTCTTCTAATGTTCTGTTATCCTCTTGTGGTATGAAGCCCTCTGCAACCCACATTCGAAGTAAAGATGTGGCATCGATTAGATGGTCTTCGGGAAATGCAGCAAAGTACATAAAACATGATTTAAGAGCAAATGATAGATCCTCATAACTAGTGCCTATAATCTCGCTACATTTCTTTCCATCATCAGCATGCCAACTCATTGTTTGTAACACCTTACTCCAAGCAGTATAGTTGTGTGGCTTCTTTGACAATAGGCCTCCTAAAACCAGCAATGCAAGAGGCAACCCACCACATTTGTGGACAAATTGATCTATGATATCAGAAAGATCATTAAAAGTATTTTTATTTAAATCGTGATTTGGAAGAGCATTTTTTAAGAAAAGGTCTAAACTTAACTCCTTTGTTAAGAACCCAAGTTTGTATGGTTCACATGTGGGATCTGCATCCTTGGCAACTTCACGGGACCTAGTGGTTATAAGTACTCTACTTCCCTTATTTTCATTTGGGAGTGCTTCTCCAATTTGAGTCCATAGATCGTTTGTCCAAACATCATCAAGGACAATGAGGTACTTTTTGCCTCTAAGAGACTCATGAATCTCGGCAAGAAAATCATTTGATTGCTTGCTTGAATCGATAGGAAGCTGGAGTTGTTTCGCTATTTTTCTCAAAATGTCAATTAGCTCGAACTTTTGAGAAATAGCTACCCATATGTGAAGTTCAAATTGTCTCTTGACATCATTACTGTAAAAGCAAAACATTTATTGGTTAGTATAACAAAAATATAAAGATGATAGACTCTTTTAACAAAAATAAAATGTGTGTGTGTTTTGATAGTTAAATTTATGCGTAAATAGAATTTTATGATTTTCGTTACCAATATAAAGGGCAATAGTTTTCTATTTTCTTCCTTTTTTTTTGGCATGGTATTGCAAAAGCTGTTGGCGCAATACAAATAGATTTGCACAATATCAATTCGCACGATTCAGCCGACGTTGTTTATGAGATCTAGCTGGGTTTTCTTTTTCTTTTCTTTTTTCATTCATAAAATGCCCGGAGGCCTAATCTAGCTGTTGATCTTGTTTAGATTTGCACAATATAAAAAAAAAACACAATTAAGTAGCTAATACGGCCTACCCTCATCAATGACCTGCTGGGTTGGGTTGGGTTAATAAAGGCTTCCACCTAGAACAATACAATATAATTTAGCATGGCACTGACTAGACTTAATTGAGAGTAGGTGTGATGGGCATCGGACCTACTTTGGTTCGATGGCCTCAACCACCATTCTTTTTTTGAGCATATAATATTCGATTTGACATGTTTTGTTTAAGATGTTCGGTCATGATTGTTTTTGACAAATTCATATCACCTCTAGGTAACATAATATTTTTCTTTAGATCCGGACCGTTCAATCAAAATCCACACGAATATTAAAGAGACTCCATGCATTTCACCTCAGACCTTATTAGCTCAGATTCTGATTGGACGGTACGGATCTAAACATAAATATTTTGTTACCTCAGAGGATTTGAACTCGATTCCAACTCGACCGACCAAAATTTCAGGGGTTGAGCTCGACCCCATTTGTTCAGTCTTGCGATATAATGTCTTAATACATACTTCTCTTATAATTATATGGAATTGATTTACAAAGAATTGAAAGCTATATTATATATATATAGATTCACAAGACAATTTGTTCGAAACATATTTGGCAAACATATAGATATTATGTTTTTACCCACAAAACAAATTTGTTCGAAAAATGTAGTGGTTGGGTTTGATAATTTGGCAAATCATTTTATATTTTCTATAAATTTATCAAACATATTTTCATAATTTATGCAAAGTTTTAAGTTGAAATCAACAATGGTCGAGTTAGAACAAAATTAGAAAACATAAAATTCAACTACCTCTGTTGTTGCAAAATAAAGAGTGTAATCAACTTGAATCAAACAATTAAATACAAAACTAAAAGTTTCATTTTTTAAAAAACAAATATATAGCACATACCAATTGTATACTTTTCGCGCGAGAGTTGTTTTTCCGAGCCCACCAATTCCCCAAATCGAAACGATAGAACGTCTCTTAGTGGTCTCATCCAATAACTTCTTGACAACATGGTTAAGGTCCTTCTTAAACCCAACAATATCGGGATCAATGTCCGGTAGTACGGGTGGTCTAATAGGCAGTTTGATCTCTCCACTGTCCTCGCCCAGAGTATTAATTCCATACCTTGTTGAAATTAATATTTTAGTTAGAAATAATAAACATAATTAATTAGTTAATTAGTCAAATAATTAGAGTAAATGTATTTGAAAATTTATACATAAATTAAATGTTTAGATTTTATAGAGTCTAAGAGAGTTGAAAAATATGAATTTAGTATGAAATTTTTTATCACCCTTATTTTCCTTTCTCATTCTCTCTTCCATCAAGTATACAAAACAAAATACACTGAATCAAAATTAACATAGGTCGTGAATAAACCAACATATATACCTGAGTCTACTCGTCTCGATCTCAGTCATCCTTGTCTTGATCTTAGCTATCTCATGGACAAGTTTGCCTACAGCTGGTAGTTTTTTTGTTATCTTGATCTTCCTTTTTATGGACTCCTTCATGCCTGTGGATTTTTGCGGTTTTGGAGGGACCTCAGAGAGAAAGGTGTCAATGACATCTTCTATTAAATTTGCTACATCTCTCACTTCCTTCACCCAGTGCTTCTGTTTGTCATCTGTTATCTGTTTCTTGTCAGCATCCTTCAGAAAAACCTGAATCCGGGCGAGTTCACGGTTCACCATCTCCACTTGCTCGTCGACGTCGTATAGGCATAAAACCTCTTTAACTCCAACATCAGTGAGCTTGGTCAGCAAAACCTTTACAATGCTCTCAGCCATCTCTCTTCTGTATTCTGTATTCTAGGTAGAGCTGAAACTAGTTAGAAACAATAAAATGTTGGTGTATAATTATGAGAAAGGCGTGATAAAAGGAAAAGAGGAATGTACATTTGCTTGAATGAAGGTTGTTGTAGGGAAAGTGATCAAAAGAAGTAGAGGAGCTAGAAGATAGTAGAAAGATGATTCACACACTAAACATTAACTACCCTGTTGAATGTTGAAACATTTCACCACAGAATCACATAAGCAAGCAAGAGAAGTAAAAAACCTGAAGAAAGTATAGAGGAGTGATTTTCTTACCGGTGGAGAGAAGTAGGAGTAGCTGCTACTGAGAGCGAGAGAATGGGAGAGCTAAATCAAACCTCTGTACAATTATTGAAGAAGCAAATGCTATGTTGGGTGAGTGGAGTCCACTCTGAACTGAAGGGGACGACTCGGTCAATATTGTGCAATATTTTCTCCGTTTCAATATCAAAGGACAACTCCAGTTTCCCTTTCAAAGCTGAGGTGATTGATTTCTCCAGTGCCTCGGTAATTCGGAGGAAATGAAGCATTAAGAGCGCGTGGGGTCCACTCTGAAGGGGACGTGACGACTGAGAGACTGACTGCTCGCCACTTGGAATTGTCGGTCAACAAAGCTTGTTTTGGATCGTAAAGATTTCTTAGTTTCACTCCGTTTCATACAGAGAGAACAAGTCCAGTTCCCTTTGCTCTGAAAGCAGAGGTGATTGGTTTCTCTTTCTCCAGTGCATATTAATTCGGAGAAAACGAAGAAAATGAGCCCAAGAGACAGCGAGGGGACCCATCTATGGAGAAAAAAGATTGTGGTAGGGCCACTATAAGAAAGTAGGTGGAAATTTACCCTTTATTTATAAATGTCTAATACTATTTTATTATTTCATGATAGATAATGATTTTGAGAAAACATATTTTGTACATTAAGTATTTTAGGTTTTGAGTTTGGGTTTATAAATTTTCTTGAATTTATTTGAGTTTATTCGTGATTTTAAGAAATTTATTTGGGTTTATTAGGTTTTTTCTAGATTTTATGAAATTTATTTTAATTTATTCAGAGTTCTCCAAGGATGTAAGGGTATTTTGGGAATTTCGATCCGATAATTCCTTTTGGTTGACAGAACCCGTTAAATTGTTTAAGCTGCCAAAAACTATCTATAGATTTAATTTACATGTCTTTACAACAAGTGTACAAGTAATTATTTCACTCAATTATCTTACTTACGAAATTCATTTTTATTGTCAGTCAACCATATAATTGACTTTTTCATTTATTTTGACTGAATTTGATATAGCTATTCCTTCTGATTTGTTCATTTAAAAATTCTGATAAAATCAAAATAAGTGCATCTAAATGTCTTTTATATGATGTAGAAGTTTCAGGGAAAGATTCAAAGTGGTCTAAGAGTTATGATATTTTTAAAGAAATTGACAAATATGCCCCTGGATGGAACTTTGAGATTTTATTTGGTTTCTCTGAATAGATTATGGCTTTTACTATACAGTGTACTTATTCAGGTCATGAATAAATACAAGAAATGAAATAAACAAAGCCTAAAAATTGAAATTTACAGGTCAGAATTGAAGAACAAATTTGGAGAAACAAAGTACCAGAGATCATAAACAGAAAACAAAGCATGGGACTTAGTTTATAAACAAGTATGTGACTTTTAACCATCTTTATTCATTTTTATTAATTCTTACCTTCTAAATTTTAAATGAAATGTTTCAAGTTTCAAAAGGAAATCCTTCAAATTTGTAAAGAAATATAATTTATGTGAAGATAAACTCAAATGAGTTATCGAAAGGCCCTGATGCGCTTGCCGGTCAAGAAAATGTTTTGAGAGTAGAGTAAGGGAAGAGTAAGAGGGTATAATGATCAAATATTGTTATTTAATTAGTTTTAGATATATTTAATATATTGAAGAGTTATAATGGATAAATATGTGAGTTTTTGTTATTTTGAAGAGTAATTAAATATAATATTACAAACTTTTGAGAAGGAAATACATAATATTAAAGTTTTTGAGGGGGGTACATGAAATTTCCCCTTTGTTATATGTAGAGGTGAGTAAATGGCTCATAACTCGTGACTCGCTTGTAACTCGCTCGCTAAAAGCTTGTTAACAACTTGCTCATTATCAACTCGTTTATTAACTTAATGAATCGAGAATGAGCATATTTAATATGGTTCAACTAGTACTTCGTACATAATAATAATATCGTTCATTTTCATTTTGCTTTTATGCTATTATTTGTTTAAAAGTAAAAGTTTACGTTTATACTTATAAAATATGATTGTAGACCAAATTTTTTTATTTTTTTTATTTTTTTTATTTTTTTCACTATTGTTTAAAATAGGCACAAAATCATTGTTTTTAGATGTTCCACAATTTCCTGAAAAATAATGATTTTGTACCTATCTTAAATATAGTAAAAAATTTCCACAAAATATAAAATTTGATCTCTAAGCATATTTGTACCTATCTTATATTTGTCAATCAAATTGTTGGAGTTTTAAAGGCTTCCAAATTAAAAAAAAATGTACTTGGAGACTAAATTTTACAAATTGATAATTTTATACTTTCTCTTTTCAATTAGTAGAAAATCACTTAATCCAAAAATTATGAATTCTTTACCTACCCGCAAATATCATAAAATAATTTAAAAAAAATCATTCGAAGCAGTACTCTATGTTAAAATTAGGCATTACAAAAATTAAAATATATTTTATTTAATATCTGGCACAATTGTTAAGATTTTATTTGATAATTCCATATCAACTTAATATTCTTTTGTTGTACTCTTATGTTAAAATTCGGCATTATTAAAATTAAAATATATTTTATTCAATATCTGAAACAATTGTTAAGATTTTATTTGATAGTTACAGATCAACTTAATATTCTTTTGTTGTACTCTTATGTTATAATTCGGCATTACTAAAATTAAAATATATTTTATTTAAGAGTGAGTCTGCGGTAATTACCGATCGACCTGTTTCAGGGATCCATTTCTCTATTTTTAAAGTCCAAACAGTCAATCCGAACTGCAAAATATGATTTCCATATGCAAATGTACTAGGAAACTAAATTTTACAATTTTTATAATTTTTTTACATTTATTTTTTAAATTAGTAGAAAATCACTTAATCCAAAAATTATGAATCAGTGGAAGCAGCAATTTTTTACCTACCTACGAATATAATAAAAAAAAAATTTAAAAATGTAAAATTTGATCTCCAATTACATTTCCCATGACAATTCCAATGTAATGCTGTAATGGTGTTGACTTCTATGAGTGGGAATGATCAAGTTTTTTGTGAATCTCTACTCAAATCACTTCCTTATCAAGAAAGGACAACTCAACTATGATTCAACAAGAGTGGTTTTCTACCTATGTAAAAAAAATAGTAAAAAGTTTCAAAAAAAATGTAAAATTTGATCTCTAACCACATTTCAATATGGATATTTTGTTGAGCTGTTCGGATCGACTATTTGGTCTTTGAAAACGGAGATATGAGCATAAAGTAAAATAAGATCCTTATTTCGCAACTCACCATAGCCAATATATATACGAGGAGGGATCGGATTACACTCTTTTTTTGACACATTTTGACATCTACCATTTTCAAAGTCCAAATAGTCGATCCAAACCGTTCAACATGATAGATATATTAAAATATGCTTGGAGATCAAATTTTACATTTTTTTAAATTTTTTTACTATTTATTAAGCTGGTTACAAAATCATTGTTTTGAGACCATTGAAAAACAACGATTTTGTAACCATCTTAATAAATAGTAAAAAAATTCAAAAAAATGTAAAATTTGATCTCCAAGCACATTTAAATATGGTGATTATGTTGAACGGTTTAGATCAACTATTTGGATTTTGAAATCGCAAAATTGACCTATAAAAAAATAATGTCAAGATGTGTCATAAAAATGGTGTAATTGGATCCCTCATATATATATATAGAGAGAGAGAGAGAGAGAGATAGACTAATGTGCTTTTAGTAGCACTTCGGCCGAAGTGCTACCGATTCAAAATTGGATTTTCAAAGTGCAAATGGTCGATCCAAACCGTTCAAGTTGTTCTCCATATTGAAATCTGCTTGGAGACCAAATTTTACATTTTTTGGAATTTTTTTACTATTTATTAAGCCACTTTGAAAATTGTTAATCCGGGTGAACAGTAAAAACAGTGCAACCAAATTCTAGACCATGTGATCAGCAATTTTCAAAGTGGCTTAATAAATAGTAAAAAAATTCCAAAAAATGTAAAATTTGGTCTCTAAGCAGATTTCAATATGAAGAACAACTTGAACAGTTCGGATCGACCATTTAGACTTTGAAAATCCAATTTTGAATTGGTAGCACTTCGGCCGAAGTGCTACCGAAAGCACATTAGTCTATCTATATATATATATATATAGAGAGAGAGAGAGAGTGGCTAATATCAAAACGTTTGCAGGTTGGTGCAAACGATTTGTTTTCGGGTTTTCGAAGTCCAAACGGTCGATCTGAACCGTTCAAGTTGTTCTCCATATTGAAATGTGCTTGGAGACCAAATTTTACATTTTTTGGAATTTTTTTACTATTTATTAAGCCACTTTGAAAGTTGCTGATCACACGGTCCAGAATTTGATTGCACTGTTTTTACTGTTCACCCGAATCAGCAACTTTCAAAGTGGCTTAATAAATAGCAAAAAAATTCCAAAAAATGTGAAATTTGGTCTCCAAGCACATTTTAATATGGATTAAATATCTAACGGTTCGGATCGACCGTTTGGACTTCGAAAACCCGAAAACAAATCGTTTGCACCAACCCCTTGGTGCAAACGTTTTGATATTAACCTCTCTCTCTCTCTCTCTCTCTCTCTATATATATATATATATATATATATTAGGCTTAGTTAGATAAAATGAATAAAAAGTAGGCTTAGACCTATTGCTCTAGATCTTATTTATTTTTCTTTTGTTGTACTCTAGGTTAACATGGCATTACAAAAATTGAAATATATTTTGTTTAAGAGGGACTCTACGATTATATGCATATTACGGATCAACCAGTGTAATGGATTCTTATCTCTATTTTCAAAACTCAAACAATCGAGCAAATTGTAAAATATGATCTCCATATGAAAATGTACCTGGAGCTTGTAAATAGAACTAGTTCTCCAATAATGTTTACATAGTGTCTGTAAATTCTAAATTAGGATTTTGTAAACTTTTATATTTGTCAATCAAATTGTTGGAGCTTTAAAAGCTTCCAAATTAAAAAACAAATGTACTTGGAGACTAAATTTTACAAATTTATAATTTTATACTTTCTTTTTATAATTTTATACTTTCTCTTTTAAATTACTAGAAAATCACTTAATCCAAAAAATATGAATCATTGGAAGCAGTGATTCTTTACCAACCAGCAAATATCATAAAATAATAAATAAAAAATCATTCGAAGCAGTACTCTATGTTAAAATTAGGCATTACAAAAATTAAAATATATTTTATTTAATATCTGGAACAATTGTTAAGATTTTATTTGATAATTCCATATCAACTTAATATTCTTTTGTTGTACTCTTATGTTATTCAGCATTATTAAAATTAAAATATATTTTATTTAATATCTGGAACAATTGTTAAGATTTTATTTGATACTTCCAGATCAACTTAATATTCTTTTGTAGTACTCTTATGTTAAAATTGGGCATTACTAAAATTAAAATATATTTTATTTAAAAGTGAGTCTGCGGTAATTACCGATTGACCTGTTTCATGGATCCATTTCTCTATTTTGAAAGTCCAAACAGTCGACCCAAACCGCAAAATATGATTTCCATATGCAAATGTGCTAGGAGACTAAATTTTACAATTTTTATAATTTTTTTACTTTTTCTTTAAAATTAGTAGAAAATCACTTAATCCAAAAATTATGAATCATTGGAAGGAGCGGTTTTTTCATTTACCTACGAATATAATAAAAAAAAAATGTAAAATTTGATCTCCAATTACATTTCCCATGACAATTCCAATGTAATGCTGTAATGGTGTTGACTTTTATGAGTGGCAATTATTAAGTTTTTTGTGAATCTCTACTCAAATCACTACTTCCCTATCAAGAAAGGACGACTCAACTATATATGATTCAACATCAAAGCCCTTGCAATTTAAGAAACATAATCAACTCTTTAATGCTGACTCTGCGGGCCCAATTTTACAGAGGGCCATGATCATTTAGTTCTCGGCCCATTAGTCCTTCCGCAGGCCCAATTTCATCTCGGGCTAACTGTTTCCTTTCTTTCCCAGTTTAACCAAGTCAATATTGCCCTCTAGCAAGGTGCAACCCCGTCAATATTGCCAATTAAGCGATATATATTTTTGAAATTTCAAATTATTATCAAAAATCATTTTCAAATAAACTAATTAGGGAAATTAAATAAAAAAATAGTCAAAATCCGCTCAGCACTGGACAAAAGTGTTTTAATTATTCCGCTTATTTCAAAACATACAATCTCATCATGTAAATTAGGAAAAAAAAATATATATATATACACTCCCACATAATACTACGGGCCTTAACATTTAAAATATTGAATAAGATCAAAGTTTGTAGATCATTAGACACTTATTTCATATGTATTTTCTTAGATGTTGAAATATACTCTTGATTTTAAGATGATATCCATTCGAAGAACATGGGGATTAGTTGCAATAATTGAAGTAATGAGCTTCCCTTATTGGTAGACTCATTTCTTCAATTCAATTAAATTGTTTCAAGATTTATTTCATTTTTTATTTTAGTTGAAACCTTAGGTGCTTCTCCATGAGTAATTTATCATTTATATACGAGGTGCGACTTCTTCAATACTAGTGCTTTTATTAAATGGTTTACAAAATATATAGTGATAACTCATCAGGGAGTTGTTTTATTACTTATTAGTTAAGACCAGTTAATGGAACCACTACTTTTCTCAAAGAAACATGGTAGGCAAGAACAGCTGCCGAACATTTCACACAAATATATTTCTCCATCTACATTGTATGACATGCAATTATTAACCATCAACAATTAATATATTAATCATCATCGATCATCATCATCATCATCTTCGTGATCTACTAACTTCCAATGTCCATCTGCTTCCTTAACCATACCCTTGTTCTGTCGAACTCTCCAAGAAACTGGTACATGATAATCATCCTTCAACGCATCTATTGTTTTGTTGACAAGTGCTACATCTCGATCGACTTCTAGCTGAAACCCTCCCTTCTTCCCTTGTACACCAGCAACTGCATGCATGTATCCCTCCAAATTATGCCATGTCGTCATATTGCCCGGCCTTTTTAAGTAGGGTGATTTTTGTGAATCTACGAGTAATTCTACGCCCACTTCAGTGTATCCAACAAATGGGTAAGTGGGAATCAAGTCGGGTGCATTACGCACTTGTAGTAGTTTGAGGTTTTGCTTGCTAGAAAAGAGATTCTTGAAAGTGGAATCGCCGACCTTAGGGCTCGCAAATACTATGGCTGTGATCGGAATGGCTGTGGAGAATGAGCGATGGCATTTCTTGAGGTGATTTGATGCTATGTTGATGGCACTTAGAGTTGCAAGGCAAGCACCGAGGCCATGACCTGTAAGATTTATGCTAATTTCTTCATCTTTGTACTCGTTAACTAGTTTTTGTATTTGTGTTAAAACCTGCATCAACATGAAAATTAAAAATATTTCTTAGGTTAATATATAAGAAGTCATCACATAGGTAATGAGACTTTTATATTAGGAAAATGAAATCCTCAGCTTTTTCTGGTTTTTGACATGAAGACTTTCTTTGCTTAGAAATGCACTGTTTATGGGTGAAATTACGCTTTTCACCATGAAACTGCAAAGTTGTATTTGCTTTTGTGTTGTATGAATGTGTGCTGCTATATCCATGGTTCTGAAACTTGGAATCGGGATCGGAATCGGGTTCTTGACCGTGGAATCGGAATCGGATGAATCGGCCAGAATATTATTTATGAAGTATTATATTTAAAATATATAAAATAAAATATCAAATGAATGGCATTATTATATTAAAAAATAAAAGAAAATATCAAATGGATGACACTTTGAAGACTTTCAGAGCAAAATATAAAATTTATGCTTCTCCAAGTTTGGATATTTTGTAATTTCATGTTCCAATGGGAGATATGAAAAAGGTATATATGACTAGAAAAGTAAAATTTAATAATATGAAAAAAGTATGAATATTGAGCTTGAAGATTTTAAAATATCATATAATATTGATTCAGTATGAATATAATCTTGAATTTATTGGAGTTTATTTGTGATTTTTAGAAATTTATTTGGGTTTATAAATTTATTTGAATTTATTCGGAGTTCTCCAAGGCTGTAAGGGTATTTGGGAAAGAACATTTTTTTCAATGATGTTTTTTGACAAATACAAAGAACATTTTTTAATTTTCCATGCAAAATAATTTTACTTCATCCCACGTACTTTCAGAATTAACGTTTAATTTTCGATGATGTTTTTTGACAAATCGGATTGTGGGATACGTTTGCAAATAAGAAAGAGAATTTTACTATTTTTTTAATTAGAAATAAAAAAAATTTCGTCGTCCTTTATAATTTTTTTTTTTTTTTTGTCAGTCATATATATATATACTTCATAATTTAGTACAGTTCTCCCAGCATGATTTTATTTGCCTCGTGTGGAAAAACTGAAACATACAATATATCTTTAACTATGTTATTAATTTATCTCAATGAAAAATAAAAAATAAAAACATCAGTAATTAAATTAAAAATGCAAAGCACACATGCATACAAGAAATTTAATTAAGAGAAAACAATGCCAAATATGAAATTGGAGCCTTGGAGGAGTAAAATATGCATTGACCGGAGTCCATCCATGGCTCTACCAAAAATAGTCAAATTTAAGTGAAGGCACATGTTTGCATAAGATGCGGACCTCATCTTCCTTAACCTCATGGCCATTCCCCACCCATCTCAATTCTCGAAGGTTGGTTAGGTGTCGTAGCCCCTGAGGAACACACAATTCTTTACATCCATAAATACGGAGTTCTTTAAGAATGGGCATGGCCCCCTCCTCTATCTCCCAATCCTCTAGCATGGTAATATATGAAAGACACAATTCTTCTAATTGGTTGAAGTTTTTAGCTGAACATCTCATTTTTCGATTAGTTTTGACTAGACTTAGCATGAGACTCTTGAGGCAGTGTAGATTCTCCGGCATTACATCTTGCTGGAATTGGCAATTAATAATGCATAGACGAATGAGGTGAGGAGGTAGCATGATAACATCAATGGCCATTTCATTAGAGGTCTCCCCACAGTTCTTAGCCCATAATTCTAGAGATTGTAGATTCAGATAAAATGGGAAGCCCCTCATATCAAATATGTCTCTCGGAAAAGAACCAGTTAGGTTGAGAGAGATCAGGTTCTTTAATGTGCCAAGGAAAGCGGCAACTACCATCCATGAACATGATTTGTGCTCTAAATCTAATGTTCGTAAATTGGGTAGATGAGGAAACCCAGTTTTCCATGATTCATTGGTAGTAACATTTCTAAGCGTTTGCAAATTTGGTAGTTCTGTTGATGGTGGCAGTTCTGCATAACGTCCTCCAGTGTTGACATGCCTCAGAGTCTTGATGTGCCACACATTATCAGGAAAATAATCAAGACTTAAATGAAGGGTCTGTATACACTTCATGGTGCCTATCACTTTCTCGATGTATCTTTTCCCATGCTTGTCATCTCGTCCATTACACTTGTCACTTAGATTCCCCCAAAGCTTCAGATATCTTAACTGAGTTAGTCCCTCAAACATTCCCACATTTATACTATCCATATGGCCGTCTTCAGTGCCTACCACTTTGAGCAGCTTTTGCTTAGAACAATCCGGCATGACTTCATGTTGAAAGCACAACAGAGTGCGGAGGTTTTGGCTCATCACGAGTTTATCACAATCTGGATGGTGAACTGCCACACGACGCGCCCTACTCAAGCTTTGTTGATCACAATCTGGATGTGAATACACCACAAGAAAGTTGTCCTCCTTGGCTTTTTGGATAGCAAGATCCCGTAGGAGATCGTGAATGCTGAAGTATTCGATAGAACCATCATGAGATCTAGAATTCACTTGAACCAGGCTCCTGTTATATATACAATAAGAAAATTTGTTTTAAACATACAAGAACATCTGATTTGGAGTGTTCATAACTGTCATTACTAAATTCTAATGGAGCTAGCTCACATTTTTCTAAGGTAAGAAGTTAAAGAAAGTACTGATTATGTATTATTATATTAATTAACACCAAGGTTCTAAATAGCGTTTATAGCGTCGTAGCGGGAAGGTTAAAAAAAAAGCTATAGCGAATAGCGTCGCTATAGCGGAAGCTATTCCAAATAGCGTTTTTTTTTTTACATTTCGTATATTCAATATTTGTACTAAATATCAACATTATCTAAGGTCTCATAGAACAATAAATAACACCAAAGTAATTAAGAAATTATAATATTCATATTGAATCCGTACAAAGTCCAAATTGCGGTTCAAAATATCCATAGTAATATCATAAACTATCGATTTTTCCTATTAAAAATATCTTAAGTATCATGATTCATGACATAATCTATTTTTTTTTCTATTCAAATTTTAATTCTGGTTTGGACTTTTTTTCTATTCAAATTTCTATTTCTATTCCCAATTTCAAATTGATTTATTTGTAGCAAGTAGCAACAAATTCAATTTCGGTTTGAGATTTTTTTTATCTTTATTTAAAACCCATATAAATTGCTTAAAAATAAAAAATAAAAAAAAACCCATATTGTATAGCGCAAATAGCGCCGTAGCGTACCGCTATAGCGCTGTAGCGGCCGCTATAGCGGCCGTAGCGCAAATAGCGCATTTTGATGTCGTAGCGTAGCGTTTGGGGTCCAAAAACGCTATAGCGGCGCTATAGCGCCGCTATAGCGCGCTATTTAGAACACTGATTAACACTCATAAATTTTGAGGACAGTAAACATTTCATCAAAAAACATATTTAGCTTCAAAACAATTTAGTTGGAAACTCTATACATAACATGGCTTTAATTTTTTTTCCTTCTTTTCCTTTTATTGTTAGAAATTTATTTTAAAAACTCAAATTTATGAAAATAAATATTTATTTTAATATTAACGTTCTTTTAACTTTATGAATTATGAAGCTATTTGTGAATTAATTCTTTTGATCCAATTTCTACATAGAAGCTCATTATCCACCGCCACATAAAATCGAATGAAATATATATTGGATATGAGTTGTGCGTGGCATCAATGCTACACTCAAAATTCTCTGTTACGCGTTTTAATCAGTGTTCTAAATAGCGCGCTATAGCGCCACTATAGCGTTTTTGGACCCCAAACGCTACGCTATGACATCAAAATGCGCTATTTGCGCTACGGCCGCTATAGCGGCCGCTACAGCGCTATTTGCGCTATAAAATATGGTTTTTTTTTTTTTTTTAAGCAATTTATATGGGTTTTAAATAAAGATAAAAAAAATCTCAAACCGAAATTGAATTTGTTGCTACTTGCTACAAATAAATCAATTTGAAATTGGGAATAGAAATTGAAATTTGAATAGAAAAAAAGTCCAAACTGGAATTAAAATTTGAATAGAAAAAAAAATAGATTATGTCATGAATCATGATACTTAAGATATTTTTAATAGAAAAAATCGATAGTTTATGATATTACTATGGATATTTTGAACCGCAATTTGGACTTTGTACGGGTTCAATATGAATATTATAATTTCTTAATTACTTTGGTGTTATTTATTGTTCTATGAGACCTTAGATAATGTTGATATTTAGTACAAATATTGAATATACGAAATGTAAAAAAAAAAACGCTATTTGGAATAGCTTCCGCTATAGCGACGCTATTCGCTATAGCTTTTTTTTTAGCCTTCCCGCTACGACGCTATAAACGCTATTTAGAACCTTGGTTTTAATCAATTTAAGAATAGTGTCAGCAGCTATGACCATTCATTCAAAATTTTCAAATTTGACCGTTTCATTTTCATTCAATAATAAAAAGACGGTAATGGAATGAATATCATTTTAGTTGTCATGAATGTATAAATTTATTGTTGCTTCTGATATTTGCCTATAAATAGCACATGATATTTGAAGAACAAATTATTCATCTATCCAATAATTCACATACTCTCTTGTTTTTTTCTTTCTCCCACAAACAAATATTTTCTTCATAGTAAAATTATTAAAATTATTATTTTGCAACTATTGTTAAAAGAAGCTATATCAACCTCTATCACGGTTGCGCCTACAGGTTGAGGAATACCGGCGTAACTTGAGGGCAAGCTTAACCGATTATTTCTGCGCATAGGACCGGAAGTTGTACGTCTTAGGTCTGCATTTTGCAGCTCCGGGTAATAAAGTTTAAATTATATTTTTTGTTATTATTTTTTATATAATTATTATTTATTTAGTGATCAAAATTCAGATTTAAATCTAGTTGGTTAATTAAATTTTTCCAACATTTGTTTCTCCTATAGTGCTCCTTATATTGGATTCCTGTTGGATCCAAATGATTTACTATACGCCTAAATACTTTTATGAATAAATAAATAAATTGAAACTAGTACTTGTACACAATGATATTAGCACAATAAAGTAAAATATGTAAAGCATTAAATGAAGTTATACCTCTGCACGAGATCCTCCAAGTAGCTCTCTGCAGTTTCTTCTAATGTTCTATTATCCTCTTGTGGTATGAAGCCCTCTGCAACCCACATTCGAAGTAAAGATGGGGCATAGATTTCATCGTCTTCGGGAAATGCAGCAAAGTACATGAAGCACGACTTAAGAGCAAATGATAGATCCTCATAACTAGTGCCTATAATCTCGCTACATTTCTTTCCATCATCAGCATGCCAACTCATTGTTTGTAACACCTTACTCCAAGCATTATAGTTGTGTGGCTTCTTTGACAATAGGCCTCCTAAAACCACCAATGCGAGAGGCAACCCACCACATTTGTGGACAAATTGATCTCTGATATCAGAAAGATCATCAAAAACATTTTTATTTAAATCATGATTTGGAAGAGCATTTTTTAAGAAAAGGTCTAAACTTAACTCCTTTGTTAAGAACCCAAGTTTGTATGGTTCACATGTGGGATCTGCAGCCTTGGCAACTTCACGGGACCTAGTGGTAATAAGTACTCTACTTCCCTTATTTTCGTTTGGGTGTGCTTCTCCAATTTGAGTCCATAGATCGTCTGTCCAAACATCATCAAGGACAATGAGGTACTTTTTGCCTCTAAGAGACTCATTAATCTCGGCAAGAAAATCATTTGATTGCTTGCTTGAATCGATACGAAGCTGGAGTTGTTTCGCTATGTTTCTCAAAATGTCAATTAGTTCGAACTTTTGAGAAATAGCTACCCATATGCGAAGTTCAAATTGTCTCTTGACATCATTACTGTAAAAGTAAAACATTTATTGGTTAGTATAACAAAAATATAAAAATGATAGATTCTTTTAACAAAAATAAAATGTGTGTGTGTTTTGATAGCTAAATTTATGCGTAAATAGAATTTTATGATTTTCGTTACCAATATAAAGGGCAATAGTTTTCTATTTTCTTCCCTTTTTTTTTTTGGCATGGTATTGCAAAAGCTGTTGGCGCAATACAAATACATTTGCACAATATCAATTCGCACGATTCAGCCAACGTTGTTTATGAGATCTAGCTGGGTTTTTTTTTTCATTCATAAAATGCCCGGAGGCCTAATCTAGCTGTTGATCTTGTTTAGATTTGCACAATATCAATAACTCATGCAATATAAAAAAACACAATTAAGTAGCTAATACGGCCTACCCTCATTAATGACATGCTGAGTTGGGTTGGGTTAATAAAGGCTTCCACCTAGAACAATACAATATAATTTAGCATGGCACTGACTAGACTTAATTGAGATCGAGTAGGTGTGATGGGCATCGGACCTACTTTGGTTTGATGGCCTCAACCACCGTTATTTTTTTGAACATATAAGATTCGATCTGACATATTTTGTTTAAGATGTTCAGTCATGATTGTTTTTGACAAATTCCAACTCGACCGACCAAAATTTCAGGGGTTGAGCTCGACCCCATTTGTTCAGTCTTGCGATGAAATGTCTTAATACATACTTCTCTTATAATTATATGGAATTGATTTACAAAGAATTGAAAGCTATATGGACTTGATTTAGTAAAATTCAAGTTTTTACCTACAAAACTTATTATATGCAGTTGTCTCATAAAACTTATTATATTTAGATTCACAAGACAATTTGTTCGAAACTTATTTGGCAAACATATAGATATTAAGTTTTTACCTACAAAACAAATTTGTTCGAAAATTGTAGTGGCTGGGTTTGATAATTTGGCAAATCAAATTATATTTTCTGTAAATTTATCAAACATATTTTCACAATTTATGCAAAGTTTTTAATTTAAATCAACAATGGTCGAGTTAGAACAAAATTAGAAAACATTTATTGATTAGAAAACATAAAATTCAACCAGCTGTGTTGTTGCAAAATAAAAAGTGTAATCAACTTGAATCAAACAATTAAATTCAAAACTAAAAGTTTCATTTAAAAAAAAACAAATATATAGCACGTACCAATTGTATACTTTTCGCGCGAGAGTTGTTTTTCCAAGCCCACCAATTCCCCAAATCGAAACGACAGAACGTCTCTTAGTGGTCTCATCTAACAACTCCTTGACAACATGGTTTTGGTCCTTCTTGAACCCAACAATATCGGGATCAATGTCCGGTAGCACGGGTGGTCTGATAGGCAGTTTGACCTCTCCATTGTCCTCGCCCAGAGTGTTAATTCCATACCTTGTTGAAATTAATATTTTAGTTAGAAATAATAAACATAATTAATTAGTTAATTAGTCAAATAATTAGAGTAAATATATTTTCGTTTCTCATTCTCTTCCATTCAGTATACAAAACAAAATACGCTGAATCAAAATTAACATAGGTCGTGAATAAACCAACATATATACCTGCCTCTTCTCGTCTCGATCTCAGACAACCTTGTCTCGATCTGAGTTATCTCATGAACAAGTTTTTGTATAGACGTTAGGTTTTTTGTTATCTTCAACTTCTTTTTCATGGACTCCATCATGCCAGTGGGTTTTTGCGGTATTGGAGGAACCTCCGAGAGAAAGGTGTCAATGACATCTTCTATTAAATATGCTACATCTCTCACCTCCTTTACCCAATGTTTTTGTCGCTCATCTATTATCTGCTTTTTGTCAGCATCCTTCATGAACGCCTGAATCCAGCCGAATTCACGGGTGACTGCCTCCACTTGCTTATCGACATCATATAGGAGTAAAACCTCCTTAACTGCAGCATCAGTGAGCTTGCTCAGCACACAATTTACAATGCTCTCGGCCATCTCTCTTCTGTATTCTAGGTGGAGCTGAAACTAGTTAGAAACAATAAAATGTTGGTGTATTATGAGAAAGGCATGACAAAAGGAAAAGAGGAATATAAATGCCTCAACTGGCTGCCGGTTGATGCGTCTAATTCATTGGTTAATTAATTAATAGATAGTGGTGGACTAGTGGTTGATGCGAATGAAGCATTAATTATTTTTAATTTATTACTTTCCAATGAATGTGTGAAATGTGATAGCATATTTTCCCGAGACGCCGACGCACTAACGGCGCATGGGGTCCATTCTGAAGTGGCCGTGACGACTGGACAGCGAAGTTGGTCAACAAAGCTTATCTTGGAGACTTGGATTGCAAGGATTTCTTAAATTCACTCAATTTCTTAAAGAAAGGACATGTCCAGTTATCCTTTGAAATCATATTTAGATTGATTCGAATCCGCAACAATCCATCCCAAAGTGGAGCGCACACATCTCGAGTGACAAATTCGAATCTCGAGACGATCCCAAGCGACGGATTCGAATCGGACGGTTCCGATCCAAAACCCAAAAATTGGGTTACTTTAGGGGATCCGGACCCGTGCTTGAGCCATTCATTTCTCTTCTCTCCTAGAGTCTAGATAATCTTATTTAATATAGATAATATCAATGTTAATATATAGATTTTTTTTGTTTCATCTACTAGTTTTTCAAACATCAGCACCAGATCTTATATAATTTAATCGATTACATACGCCAAAGTCATCCTAGGAATTGGGCAAGAGATATTAATAATTGATGTAGTTGCTGTAAGAGAGACGTGGTAACTTAGGTCCAGAGCGGAGTATTTAAAGAGAAAGAAACAAATGATCAGAGGGAAGATGACAGCATCAATATTTTACTTTTCTAATATTTTGATTTAGAGGTGATAAAGTTTGTTGACTTTATACGGCATCTTCACTGTTTTGTTTTTTGTTTTTTCTCTATCTGCTCTCCTTCTGATTTTGATGTTTTGAAACAAGTAAGCCTCTATCCCTTACTCTCGTGTAACTTTTTCTGAAGCACGACCTTAGAGAGAGAGGAAGGAGAGTTGCAAGCAGAGATGATGTCTAATTCTGAGAGAATTTCTTTAGATCCCAAATTACATGAAGCAGCAAAGAAAGGCAAAACATTAATAAATCAAATAGAACCTTTTGAAACATCAATTTAACCCGTTTCATTTTCTATTTTACCCGTCTTTTTATTTTCCTGAAAAGTACCAAACGTTAATAAAGCAAATAGAACCTTTTGAAACTCATAAACCTAGCTTTGTACACTAACAAACTTGTGTTAATAAATCTTCCATGTAGGTATGTTGTATTTTATACAAATTTCAAATGCATCAAATTTTAAAAACAAATTCTTCTACTAAGCTTTTCGTCTCTCTCCAGCCATTAGGAACATGACATATGTTGTATGTTCAAACTCTTCTTGCTTTTGAGAAATGCTATATTTGAACATGAAAATAATGATTACAATTTGTCTTTCCCTTTGAATATATTGTTACAGATAATTAATATTTTTTTTTTCAAAAAACTCCTTTTTTTGCCATATATAGTACTCCATATATAATCACAGATAATTCTTTTAAATTGAATATATGTATTTCCTCACTCAATGTTTTAGTCAAAGAGAGAAGGGATTCTAAATTCACCAATTTTATGATCATTTGGGTATTGTGGCAATGATTCTTGATGGGGGCTCAAATGCACCATTACTTTTATGCTCCAATCATATCTCACATCATAATTTCTGATTTTAAAGTCTAAACAGACGATCCGAACCGCTCAACATGATATATCAACATTAAAATGTGCTTGGAGACCAAATTTTATGTGAAAATTATGTTGAGCACTTCAGATCAATTATTTAAACTTTAAAAATAAAAATATAAATATATAGTGCGAAGAGATATGCAATATGAATATTATAACCTCACTCATAATTTATTACTCTATATTGTTTGCTACTTTGTATTGTTCTGCACAGTCCAGCCGTCCTTGCCTTGTGATTGAGCCGTTCATTTGTCTCTTCTCACCTAGAGTCTAGAGTCTTATTTAATATAGATAATATCAATGTTAATATATATATAGATTTTTTTTGTTTCATTTCATGTACTAGTTTTTCAAACATCAGCACCAAATCTTATATATAATTTAATCGATTACACTCCGAAGTCATCTTAGGAATTGGGCAAGAGATATTAATAATTGATGTAGTTGCTGTAAGAGAGACGTGGTAACTTAGGTTAGGTCCAGAGCGGAGTATTTAAAGAGAGAAACAAATGAACAGAGGGAAGATAACAGCATAAATATTTAACTTCTCTTATTTTTTTTTTAGAGGTGATAAAGTTTGTTGACTTTATACGGCATCTTTACTCTTCTTTTTTTTTCCCTATCCGTTCTCCTTCTGATTTTGATGTTTTGAAACAAGTAAGCCTCTATCCTTACTCTCGTGTAACTCTTTCTCAAGCACGACCTTAGAGAGAGAGGAAGGAGAGTTGCAAGCAGAGATGATGTCTAATTCTGAGATGAAGTTTTTGGTACATCTCGAATTTCCGCAAAATTCTTCTTCAATGTCGATATTTTTTTATTTTATTTTCTATTAATAAAAATTTTGGTAAAAGGGAAGGGGCGACTGCTTCAAAATCCGTGCAAACAAAATTTGAATGGTTGAGATTTTTCCAAAGTAAAACAAATGAGATAAACCCTTAAGAGGAATTGCTTTAATTTACGCTAATTTAACGAGATTTGCGTTAGTACGAAATTTCCAATGTTCCTGATTTATTTTACAAATTTATTTACCACTTCATTGAATATTTAATTTACAATCGTCATTACTATTTGTATTTGTTAAAATTAATCTATAATTTTGATAAATTTCAAATTGGTTCAATAACCAACCTTATATAAATTAATTTATCCTTTTAACTAACTTACACTTTATTTTTCTTAACTAATTAATTAAATTTTTAATTAGTTGTAAATTTTAATTGTTAGTCTAATTAATCAATTTAAAATTTACCAATTATAACACAAACGAGTTCAATAGTTGGTTTATATAACTATATATATATATATATATATATATATATATATGAGTTGGAAGTGAAACACCCTCTTTATTTCCCAAAGCATAATAGCCCATCCCTATATATAGGGTGATGTTACAATGCTTTGGAAAGTTAAGAGGTTGTTTTACTTCCCGCTCATATCTTTATTTTTAAAGTTCAAATAGTCGATCCGAACTTCTCAACATGATCTTCATATTGAAATGTGATTGGAGACCAAATTTTACATTTTTTGAAAATTTTTTACTATTTTTTTTGAATTTTTGAAAATTAGTGTTTTTCTTAATTTTTTTTATTTTTTTATTAAATGAAAAGATGTGATTTTCAACAATTCTAAAAAAATAGTAAAAAATTTCCAAAAAATGTAAAATTTGGTCTCCAAGTACATATAATATGAAGATCATGTTGAGATGTTCGGATTGACGGTTTGAACTTTGAAACTGAAGATATGAGTGGGAAGTGAAACACCATCTTTACTTCCTAAAGCATGATAGCCCATCCCTATATATATATATATATATATATATATAGGAATTGGCTACGGTGCTACGCGTAGCATAGAGGGCCTCCGTGCTACGGCTCAATATTTGAGTTTTCAAAATCCTAACGGTCGATTTGAACCGTTCAACATGATCTCCATATGAATATGTACTTGCAAACCAAATTTTACATGTTTTTAGAATTTTTTTACTATTTTTTTTAGATAGGTAGAAAATCACTTGATCTGAAAATTTCTGTACCATTGAGATCAAGTGATTTTCTACCTATCTAAAAAATAGTAAAATAATTCCAAAAATTGTAAAATTTGGTTTGCAAGTACATATTTATATGGAGATCATGTTGAACGGTTCGGATCGACTGTTAGGATTTTGAAAACTAAAATATTGAGCCGCAGCACAGAAGCCCTCTATGCTACGCGTAGCACCGTAGCCAATTCCTATATATATATGAGTAGAACTAGGGTGTTCCTAAGCTCACCAAGCCCTCCGTGAGCTCGACTCTAAAACCTATCGAATTGACTTCAAACGACATTTTCAAACCGTTAGATGTTCAATCTATATTAAAATGTGCTTGGAGACCAAATTTTACATTTTTTGGAATTTTTTTACTATTTATTAAGATGGTTTGAAAATCGCTGTTTTTATTAAAATTCTGCACTATTGGAAAACAGCGATTTTCAAACCATCTTAATAAATAGTAAAAAAATTTCAAAAAATGTAAAATTTGGTCTCCAAGCACATTTTAATATAGATTGAACATCTAACGGTTTGGAAATATCGTTTGAAGTCAATTCGATAGGTTTTAGAGTCGAGCTCACGGAGGGCTTGGTGAGCTTAGGAACACCCTAGTTCTACTCATATATATATATATATATATATATATATATATATAGAGTCCGACTAGGCTACTCCATGGAGTAAAACAGCTTGGTACTCCACGCCATATCTTCATTTTCAAAGTTCAAATAGTCGATTCGAACCTTCCAACATGTTCTCCATATTGAAATGTGCTTGGAGACCAAATTTTACATTTTTTGGAATTTTTTTACTATTTATTAAGCCACTTTGAAAATCTGAAAATCCTTATGAACAGTAAAAAACAGTAAAAATTTCTGGACCGCCGGATCAGTGATTTTCAAAGTGGCTTAATAAATAGTAAAAAAATTCCAAAAAATGTAAAATTTGGTCACCAAGCACATATCAATATGGAGAAAAACTTGAGCGGTTCGGATCGGTCGTTTGGATTTTCAAAATGGAAATAATGAGGCGTGGAGCACCAAGTCGTTTTACACCATGGCTTAGCTAAGCCCAGCACTATATATATATATATATATATAATTGTGCTATTGTACTTCGCGAAGTAAAGCGAAGTTTTTATTTCACTCTTATATTCCCATTTTGAAAATCCAAAATGTCGATCCGATCCGTTCAAGTTGATCCCATATTGAAATGTGCTTGGAGACCAAATTTTACATTTTTTGGAATTTTTTTTACTATTTATTAAGCCACTTTGAAAATTGCTGTTCCATTATGAACATTAAAAAACAGTAAAAAATTGTGGACCAATGGATTAGCGATTTTCAAAGTGGCTTAATAAATAGTAAAAAAATTCCAAAAAATGTAAAATTTGGTCTCCAAGCACATTTCAATATGGAGAACAACTTGAACGGTTCGGATTGACGTTTTGGATTTTGAAAATGAGAATATGAGCGTGAAGTAAAACTTCGTTTAACTTCGCGAAGTACAATAGCACAATTCTATATATATATATATAGAGAGAGAGAGAGAGAGAGAGAGAGCTGGGTTTAGCTAAGCCATGGAGTAAAACGACTTAGTGCTCCATGCCTCATTATTTCTATTTTGAAAATCCAAACTACCGATCCGAACCGCTCAAGTTGTTCTCCATATTGAAATGTGCTTGGAGACCAAATTTTACATTTTTTGGAATTTTTTTACTATTTATTAAGCCACTTTGAAAATCGCTGATCCATTGGTCTAGAATTTTTTACTGTTTTGCTACTGTTCATCCAACTCAGCGATTTTCAA
The DNA here is from genome assembly GCA_025461125.1 of Carex kokanica. Taxonomy (NCBI): domain Eukaryota; kingdom Viridiplantae; phylum Streptophyta; class Magnoliopsida; order Poales; family Cyperaceae; genus Carex; species Carex kokanica. The sequence continues at coordinate 516,070 of JAJGRX010000932.1, forward strand.
AGTGGCTTAATAAATAGTAAAAATATTCCAAAAAATGTAAAATTTGGTCTCCAAGCACATTTCAATATGGAGAACAACTTGAGTGGTTCAAATCGGTAGTTTGGATTTTCAAAATGAAAATATGGCGTGGAGTACAAAGTCGTTTTACTCCATGGCCTAACTAAGTCCATCTCTATATATATATATATATTTATAAATACAAGGATTGTTTATAAGCAAAGCTCAAAGGTCATGTTTGGTTGTGGCCTAAAGGGTGGAATAAGGGGTTTAGGCCTCTTTATTCCACCAAACGTGACTTAATTGAGCCGCCTAACATGGCATAAGCTAATCTTTAGGCTGGCCTAAACTAAACCACCTCGCATGGTGGTTTAATTTTATTCCACCTCGTGGCCTAACTCGAATGATTATAATAATATCTTATTAGTATATAATTAGTATATTATTATATAATTAATATCTTATATTTTTAATATATTAAATAATTATTATAATAATATTATATAATTAGTATATTTTTATCAATAATTATTGTTAATATATAATTATATAATTAATATGTTATACTGTTAATATATTAAATAATAATTATAATAATATTATATATATTATAGTTACTATTAATATACTAATATTATATAATTAGTATATTATTACTAATAATTATTAATATATAATTATATAATTAATATCTTATATTTTATTATATTAAATAATTATTATAATAATATTATAATATATTATAGTTATTATTAATATATTAATATTATATAATTAGTATCTTTTAATCAATAATTATTATTAATATATAATTATATAATTAATATGTTATATTTTTAATATATTAAATAATTATTATAATAATATTATAATAATATTATAATAATAATTATAATAATATTATAATATATTATAATATATTATATTTATTATTAATATATTAATATTATATAATTAGTATCTTTTTATCAATAATCATTATTATATATAATTATATAATTAATATATTAATATTATATAATTAGTATCTTATTACTAATAATAATTATTAATATATAATTATATAATTAATATCTTATATTTTTATTATATTAAATAATTATTATAATAATATTATAATATATTATAGTTATTATTAATATATTAATATTATATAGTTAGTATCTTATTATTAATAATTATTATTAATATATAATTATATAATTAATTTCTTATATTGTTAATATATTAAATAATTATTATAATAATATTATATATTATAGTTACTATTAATATATTAATATTATATAATTAGTATCTTATTACTAATAATTATTAATATATAATTATATAATTAATATCTTATATTGTTAATATATTAAATAATTATTATAATAATATTATAATAATATTATAATACATTATAGTTATTATTAATATATTAATATTATATAATTAGTATCCTATTATTAATAATTAACTAACTTAGGCTTCCAAAACTTTAGTCCTCCACCAACTCTAATCAAACAAGGAATAACTTAAGCCATGGTTTAACTTTAGACCTCAACCAAACACGAATAATTTAGGCCGGCCTAACATGGAATAACAACTTAGGCCACCTTAACTTTAGTCCACAACCAAACACCACCAAATTGAATTAAAGCGAGACGTAAAAAAAGAGCTGATGTAGTTGAAATATGCTCCTTTCAAACATCGAACTTGATTTGGTGTAGTTATATATACTTTTTTATTAGTTAGTGACTTTAAATGTCTACTAACAATTTTATTCATAAAAATCGGATTACAATAAGTCAAATGATCCTCCTACTTAGATCTAAACTCATTTATTCTAATGAAATCACGTTAACTATTCTAATCAACTAATTTTATTTATCTACTCTTAAACATCGTATTACCTCTTTCTCCTTCTCTCCCCATAATTAGATCCGCTTTCGTTTGACTACCGTCGTGTTCCGACGGCCGGATTTGATTACTACCGCGCTCCGATCAAGATGGAAGTAAAGACCCTACGCTTCAAGCTCCGACGATGCCACACTCTCTGCTCGGGTCAGCTTGGCTCTCTCTCCTCTCTCTCATTTTCCTCTCCGTTTGAGGAGATAGAGATGAGAGAGAGGAGAGAATATCACTATGTCTGGAGGTAAAGACTAGAAGGAGTGAGAAAGACGGAATGGAAAGATGATGAGGAGAGAAGGAGTGGCGGCAGCTAGAGTTTGTTTTTCTCTATTTTTTTTCTTTTTTTTTTTTGCTTGCTTGAATGAAAAGAGCGGAAAAGGCTCCCCAACAGAAGCCGACCTCAGGATATCTTTATATATACTTCTTATTACTTAATTAGTTTTAATTCAGGCATTTTATCAAACACTTTTAGAGAATTTCATATGTTCAATACCACACAGAGATTAGGTCCGTTAAGATTCGATACTATATTGCAATTGGCATTTAAATCCTTCCATATATAACTAATCCAGCTTTGATAAGACTGGCACCAATTAAAATTATACTTTCCAGGTTCGAGTACTAACAAAAATTTCACTTGGAAAATTCATCGAACACCTTCCATGCATTGTTATAGGCTGACTTTGCCAGTATATCCATGGATTGTGCTAGAATATGGGATTGCCACATGGCTTTCAGAATATTTTCCTTTTGTTAAATTTGTTGTAGTTTGAACAACTATTTGGTTAAGACTATCGAACTTTCAGATGAAAATTAATGGCATAGATTTGAGAAAGAAATAACTCAATAAGTTAATTTAATACAATTGTATTAAATTTAACACTACAAAAATTGATATACATCAATCATAAGTACGAACGATTAGAAGCTTATTTAGGTTTTATTTTAATTAAGACAACTGTTAAGTATAATTAGTGTAATCTATATATAGGTTAATGTTGCTGATTTAAAAAACTAATAATATAAAATATATATATGCAAAATGTTGACAGACAGAGAGGAAAATTACTAAATTCAGATGTATTCCACACCATAGGATGCTACATATTGTAAACCATAAAATTTGTACAATTCACTAAAGCATGCAAGGTAATTAAGATAATGCTTCTTTGAATGTTAAAATATCAAGAAGAATATAACTGGCATCGACAAGATTAGTGCCTTGCCTGACACTCTTCTTACCCCCATCCTCTCCTTTCTGAGTACCAGAGAGGCTGTTCAGACATGCATTTTGTCTAAAAGATGGAGAAGAACATGGGCTTCTGTGCCGGTTTTGAAATTTCACTTTGGAAAGTATGTGCCTGCTGACGAATTCTGCATTGCTATCCCTTTTGTTAAACAACTACTGCAAAATCGAGTTAGATCATTATCCTTGGATACATTCAAATTTCAGTGGGATCCAACTGGGCGTCTAGAATACTATGAGTTTAATCCACCTGAAATGGAATGTGTTTTGCTTGCTCTCAATTTCAAGCCTCGAGTATTCTCTGTTCATGTTTATAAGCATCTTCTTTTGGAGTTTGATTGTATTGGACCAATTTTTACATGTGCATCACTTCAAAGTATTACATTAGAGATCAAATCAAAAGAACAAGTTGAGAAGTCGTCTCTTCAACTGACGGAAGTGAATCTTCCACACCTGAAAAGATTAAAACTTAGTTTTGTAAGAGTCGATGATAATTTATTCGAAATGCTTTCCTTGGGGTGTCCTGTTCTAGAAAACTCAAGCTATTTGGTTGTTATTTCACCACCTCTCTGCTTTATTCAGAAGTACTGAAGAGCTTGGTTCTTAACTGCTGTACTCTTAAAAAGAAATTGGTTTTTTCTACCCCTAGTTTTTTGTATTTGGGTATTTATCTTACACAAATTGAATGTGCAAGTGTGCATGATGATGCTGGATTGAATTTGCACAACCATTCGTGAAATTTTAGTATTTCAAATCAGAGTGCCCAAGCCAAGGTAACTTATCTTTACTACTTGCATATAATCTATAATAGCCTGATTTTGAGTGATACATATTTATTTGAGTGATATATATACTAATCAGATTTTTGGTCTTTGCATGATATATTTTCTTATTTTGATACTATACTTGTGGATTAATTTGTTTTATGTTTTCTGTTTAAGAAGGTAATGAGGAACGAAGTTCCTAATTGGCCAAACTTCAAAGACTTGAAGAATGTACAAATTTGGGGTGTGCTTAGAAGTCATATCTTCAATTTAATAGCCGTTATCCTCCTCAAATCGCCAAATCTAAGAAAACTCGGTTTGCAATTAATCTACCCTGTAAGTTGTTAATTTCCTTTCTTCTCCTATTTCCTAGTAGTGTAGCATTGGGAATTCTTTGTTCCTCTTTTATAGCTAATGTAATAGCTAAAATTAAAAGAAGAAAACTTGTGTTAATAAATCTTCCATGTAGGTATGTTGTATTTTATACAAATTTTAAATGCACCAAATTTAAAAAAGATAATTCTTCTACCAATTAAGCTTTTCGTCTCTCTCACTGGCCAGTAAGAACATGACATATGTTATATGATTCAATTAAACTCTTTTTGGTTTTTGAGAAATGTTATATTAATTTGAACAATAGAGAATCTCATAAGCAGTAAAGTTGAACATGAAATTAATGATTTCAATTTGTCTTTCGGATGTTTTGTTACAGATAATTATATTTTACCAAATAGGCCTTTTCTTTGCCAATTTAATTCCATAGCCCATAGATAATCATGCATCATTCTTTGAGATTGAATATATCTATTTCCTCACTCAATGTTTTAGTTTAGAGAAGGGATTCTCCAGTTCTTATGATATGCATATTTGCTGACCTCAGGTGTCTGTTGGATTATGAAAAGGCCCCCACATCCTCATCTGAATTCGAAGCTTTATATATCAAGATAATAATTAATTGGCGATCACCGTAATTGACACTAAAACTTTTCATAATACAGATGCAGATGCAGATTGCAGATGCTTGCACGAATTAAAACGACCTTGGACTTCATAAATCATAATGCCCAAAGCATGAAATAATTTTGCTCATCCCAACAAATTGATTAATTAAATTTCAGTAAGTGTTTTTACATGAATTTTAATGTATGAAAAATAATAAATTTAATTTGTATATTAAAGAGTGATTTTATATATATGAGTTATAAAGTAAAAAAGATTGAATCGATCTTGAGTTTAATTTGAACTGCTGAATCATGTATACGCTTAAGAAAAAAAAAATGTATTATTGTCATTTCTTTAAGATATGAAATATTTGAGAATCTACAAATAATAATAAGTTATAATTCTGGGCTACACAGCTGGCAGGCTGCCAAGTGTTATTGTGGACCCATGAGAAGTGGCCCAGTTAGAGAAACCTATTAACATGCAATTCCTTCAAAGGTGATTGACAGATTAATTGAGAGTTGTGTGCAAGCCTAATTCATGTATGATGAAATTGTTGCTTACTTTACACATGATTGTAGAAAAAAAAATAGAGGAGTATTATAGTAATAAGGATAGTATAACTTTAATTTTTTTTAAAAGTGCTAAAAAATATTTAAATATTAAAATATATGACTTTAATGAAGGAAATAATAAATTTGTAAATCATAATTATGAGGATCTAATCCCTTTTGCCTTCCTTTCCCTCAGCCTGAGTTGATTGCTTATATTGCCAGTACATATTATTTTTCCATTTTCTTTAAGGATATATACTGCTGCAATACACCAATTATACATTTATAATAAAAGACATATAAAATTAAAATAAAATATCCTTCTTTCTAATTTATTTTGTAAGAAAATGTTCTTATTATAAGTCCTTCAACTTATTTTTAACCTCTTCATTCCTTTCTCTTTTCTTGCCCATCACATGCATCCACATTTTTTTTTCACATTTTTAAATCTTAGTTTTTAATTTTCATAATAAAAAATTTATAATCTTCGACATTCCGTTTTAAAAAAAATAGCTTCCAATGTTTGTACATCTGAAAACTTTCAAAACTTTCAGAGCAAAGTATAAAATGAATGACACATTGAAACTTTCAGAGCAAAATATAAAATTTGTACATCAGATGCATGCACATTTTCTCAATTTTAGTTTTTAATTTTCATCATAAATTTTTTATAATCTTCGACATTTCGTATTTCAAAAAATTGTCTTCCTATTTAAGAATATTATTTATGAAGTATTATATCTAAAATAAAATATCAAATGGATGAAACTATTATATTAAATATACAATAAAATATCGAATGGATGACACTTTGAAAACTTCCAGAGCAAAATATAAAATTAATACTTCTCAAAGTTTGGTTATTTTGTAATTGGTTCATGTTCCAATGGGAGATATGAAAAAGGTATGACTAGAAAAGTCAAATTTAATAATATGAAAAAAGTATGAATATTGAGCTTGAAGATTTCAAAATATCATATAATATTTTAGTTCTAGAAATATAATTATGATCAGTTTCACAATTCGATGAAGTATGAGGCAGTGAGATAACAGAGAAAGTGCGAGAGTAAAGAACACAATATTTTCCATAGTCTACAGTTAAAAGAGACAAGATAAACATGGGCTAGGACGTCTAATACTATTTTATTATTTCATGATATTTAGTAATTTTGAGAAAACATATTTTGTACGTTAAGTTTTTTCGGTTTTGATATCAAAATATGGACATTTTGGGTTTATAAATTTTCTTGAATTTATTGGAGTTTATTCGTGATTTTTAGAAATTTATTTGGGTTTATAAATTTATTTGAATTTATTCGGAGTTCTCCAAGGCTGTAAGGGTATTTTGGGAAAGAACATTTTTTTTCAATAATGTTTTTTTGACAAATACAAAGAACATTTTTTTCAATGAAAAATAATTTTACTTCATCCCATTTTCAGAATTAACGTTTAATTACTTGAAATAAACTGTGTTGAAAAGCAATGTCGTCAACAGTGTTTTATATGTGTTGAAATGTTGTCCTTGACAACAGTTTTATTTGCTTTCGAAATTAACGCCGTTTATGCTAGGATGAAATATCCCCTATTTGATTTGATAGACACGTTCAAATATTTTTAATGTTAAAGATGAAAAGGAAAAATATAAATGTTGGATACGTTTGCAAATAGGAAAGAGAATTTTACTATTTTTTTAATTAGAAATAAAAAAAATTGTCATCGTCCTTTGTATATTAACTTTATTTTTTTTTGTCAGTCGTATATATACTTCATAATTTAATTAGTACACATGGTTTTATATGTGTGGGAAAACTCAAACATAAAATCTTTAACTATGTTATTAATTTATCTCAAAGAAAAAGAAAATAAAAACATCAGTACGTAATTAAATTACAAATGCAAAGCACACATGCATACAAGAAATTCAATTAAGAGAAAACAATGCCAAATATGAAATTGGAGCCTGGAGGAGTAAAATATGCACTGACTAGAGTCCATGGCTCTATCAACAGCGTATATCAAGTGAAGGCACATGTTTGCACAAGTGGCGAACCTCATCTGCCTTACCCTCATCGCCCACATTGCGCCATTCCAATTTTTGAAGGTTGGTTAGGTGTCGTAACCCCTGAGGAACACACAATTCTTCACATCCACTAATCCAGAGTTCTTTAAGAATGGGCATGGCCCCCTCCTCAATCTCCCAATCCTCTAGAACGGTAATGTTATGAAGCGACAATTGTTCTAATTGGTTGAAGCCTTTAGCTGAACATCTCATTTTTCGATTAGTTTTGTCTTGATGTAGTATGAGAATCTTGAGGCAGTGTAGATTCTCCAGTACCGGCATTACATCTTGCTGGAATTGGCAATTTCTAATGTAAAGACGAATGAGGTGAGGAGGTAACATGATAACATCAATGGCCATTTCATTAGGGGTGTCCCCACAGTTCTCAGCCCCTAATGTTAGAGATTGTAGATTCTGATAAAATGGGTAGTCCCTCATATCAAATATGTCTCCCGAAAAAGAACCAATTAGGTTGAGAGAGATCAGGTTCTTTAATGTGCCAAGGAAAGCGGCAACTACCATCCATGAACATGATTTGTGCTGTAAATGTAATGTACGTAAATTGGGTAGATGAGGAAACCCAGTTTTCCATGATTCATTGGTAGTAACCTTTGTAAGCGTTTGCAAATTTGGTAGTTCTGTTGATGGTGGAAGTTCTGCAGCACCTACTACTCCAGTGTTGACATGCCTCAGAGTCTTGATGTGCAACACATTATCAGGAAAATTATCTACGTATTGACCACGTGCTTGTAGACTTAAATGAAGGGTCTGTATACACTTCATGGTGCCTATCACTTTCTCCAAGTATCTTTTCCCATACTTGTCATCTCGTCCAGTACACTTGTCACTTAGATTCCCTCTAAGATTCAAATATCTTAACTGAGTTAATCCCTCAAACATTCCCACATCTATGCTATCCATATGGTTCACAGTGCTTACCACTTTGAGCAGCTTTTGCTTAGAACAATTCGGCATGACTTTATGATGAAAGCACAACAGAGTGCGGAGGTTTTGGCTCATCACGAGTTTATCACAATCTGGATGGTGAACTGCCACACGACGCGCCCTACTCAAGCTTTGTTGATCACAATCTGGATGTGAATACACCACAAGAAAGTTGTCCTCCTTGGCTTTTTGGATAGCAAGATCCCGTAGGAGATCGTGAATGCTGCAGGAATTGATAGAACCATCATGAGATCTAGAATTCACTTGAACCAGGCTCCTGTTATATAAACAATAAGAAAATTTGTTTTAAACATACAAGAACATCTGATTTGGAGTGTTCATAACTATCATTACTAAATTATAATGGAACTAGCTCACATTTTTCTAAGGTAAGAAGTTAAAGAAAGTACTGATTATGTATTATTATATTAATTAACACTCATAAATTTTGAGGACAGTAAACATTTCATCAAAAAACATATTTAGCTTCAAAACAATTTTGTTAGAAACTCTATACATAACATGGCTTTAATTTTTTTTCCTTCTTTTCCTTTTATTGTTAGAAATTTATTTTAAAAACTCAAATTTATGAAAATAAATATTTATTTTAATATTAACGTTCTTTTAACTTTATGAATTATGAAGCTATTTGTGAATTAATTCTTTTGATCCAATTTCTACATAGAAGCTCATTATCCACCGCCACATAAAATCAAATGAAATATATATTGGATATAAGTTGTGCGTGGCATCAATGCTACACTCAAATTCTCTGTTACGCGTTTTAATCAATTTAAGAATAGTGCCAGCAGCTTGCACAAGCAATTAAATCAATTTCCGTTTGAACTATGCCTATGATGAGCATTCATTCAAATTTTTCAAATTTGACCGTTTCATTTTCATTCAGTAATAAAAAAAACTGTAATGGAATGAATATCATTTTAGTTGTCATGACTGTATAAATTTATTGTTGCCTATGATATTTGCCTATAAATAGCACATCATATTTTGAAGAGCAAATTATTCATCTATCCAATAATTATGCAACTATTGTTGAAAGAAGCTACATCAACCTCTATCACGGTTGCGCCCTCAGGAAGAGGAATACCGGCGTAACTTGGGGCAAGTTTAACCGATTATTCCTGCGCTTAGGACGGGTAGTTGCCTTAGGTCCACATTTTGCAGCGCCAGGTAATAAAGTTTCAATTATATTATTAATTCTAATTTTGTATATAATTATTATTTATTTAGTGATCAAAATTCAGATTTAAATCTAGTTGGTTAGTTAAATTTTTCCAACAATCTAAGGCAATAACCCGTAATCTGAATTTGATCAAATTAAAATTCTAACTTTAATTATTTTATAAATTTTAGATTTAATTATTTTACCATTGTGATTTTGTGATTGAATTTTTAGTCGTTATAATCGGAGAAGTTAGGAATAGAAATCTGAATTGGATAGATGTTGCAATTTATGAAATTAAACTAAGTCCCTTATATATAAATTAATGTTTTTCAGATTGAATGCTTTAGGAATTATATTTGTTAATTAGTTTCTAACTATGAAAAAGGCTTTTTGCTATAAAATTAAAAATAATCTTAACAGAAAATTAAGATTTTAATTTAGTTGGTGCTAATTTCTTGACTGAAATTTTTCTTGAATTTTATTTATTCGATCAAGTTAACAAAGAACTTTGATAAAATCACAGCAGTTAATGTTATAATCTTAGATTTATTAATATATTGAAAATTATAAAATTAAGTTCAGTGAAGTTTTAAATTAAGTTCCAATTGGAATAGTCAAGTGCTATGTGTGCGCCAGATTTAAATTATATGATTTTTTTTAATTTGGTCACTAAAAAAAATGAAAAATAAAAGGGTAATTATATGTTACCCCTTGATTCCTTCCTCCATTTTTCCCCCAACTAACTAATTCATTTTCTAACTATAATAATCAACTAACTAATTAATGGTCCCTACAAATTAATTAGTAAATTTTCTCCTTCTATTTCTTTCCTCTCTCCCTCCCTCTCCCTCTTCCACCTCTGCCTCCCCCTTCCACCTCCGCCTCCGCCCGCCTCTCCCACCTGCGCCTCTCCCTCTCCGCCTCCGCCTCACACGACGAGGATGAATACTTGTTCCATGATAGATGAATACTTGCATGACGATGGTGAATACTTGTGCAACGGATAACTCGAAAGTATGTCATCATGGATCTCATTTTAAAGAGAAAATTATGTAGAAGACGTTCGTGGTTTTAGATTTGCAAAATTCCTCATAGATCGTCAGAAATATTAGTTAGATTAAACGAAGAAAAAAAAATAACCTCTAAAAACGTGTAAAAGATGGGTGTGATATGTCCAATTTTTTTTAAAAATACTTGATATATCTGGGTGAATACTTGATGTATTACATGTGAATACTTTATGTATTATAGATAAATACTTGATGTTATTTCCACTTGCGGTGACGGATATGCGGTTCCCACGGTAGTTAGTGATGGCGGTTGTGCGGTCCCCCCACTTAATTACGCGTTTTCTTTTGTTTTTAGCGGACGGCAGTTGTGGTACCCTACTATCTCCGCGTAATTAATGCTCTTAATGTCGTAATATTTCCATATATAATTATTTCTCAAAGATGAGTACTTTTATTTATATGGATGAATACAACTCGTGTTAAGTGTGAATATTTTTTCGCAAATCGTCCCCTACTAATTCCACCACTTATCTCCGCATATTACTGTGGTCCCCTACTTATCTGAAGTCGCGGTTGTGCGGTCCCACCATACATTCATGTACTCTTTACACTTACACGACGATGATGAATACTTGTTCAATGAGAGATGAATACTTGCGTACGAGGTGTGAATACTTGCGTAACGGACACCTCGAAAGTATGTCATCATGAATCTCATTTGAAAGAGAAAATTGTGTAGAAGACTTTCGTGGTTTTAGATTTAAAAAATTCCGCACAGATCAACAGAAATATTAGTTAGAGTGAACGTAGAAAAAAAAACCACTTCTAAAAATGTGTAAAAGATGGGTGGTAATGTTTCCTTATATAATTATTTCTCAAAGATGAGTACTTTTATCTACATGGATGAATACTACCTAGGTCAAGTGTGAATACTTTTCCGCAATATGTCCGCCGGTAATGCTGTGAAGGCAGTTGTGGTCCCCTACTAATTCCAGCAGTTATTAACTGTAATATTGTGATCTCCTACTTATTTTCAGTTGGGAGAAAATGGGGGATGAATGATGGGAGAAAGCTAGGCCCTCCCAAAATAAAATTGCTAAGTTTTTTTGTACGATATATGACAAAATATTATAATGATGAAGAATTCTTATTTGGCACCTCTCTCCGTTTGGTATTTCAGAAAGAAATAAAATTAAAACCGTCTTAATTTGTTTCTATTACTTTGATCCCAATCATAACCAAAATGAAAATCTTATTTCTTATTGGATATTCTAGATTTCTTACTAAAATATAAATTTGATTTTAGTAAACTGAAATCTGAATAATAAACTAGATCATTCAAGTTGATGTAGTTTGATTTATGAATATTATATAATTGGAATCGTAGTAGAAAGTTACGAAGAATAAATTCAGTATTATATCGATTAATTTAACACTTAATGACAAAGGTGTTTTGTTATTGGAAATCTTAAAGGTTGTTTGCATTTATTGATATAATAATTTTACAAATTAAGTCCGTAATAAGTTAATATATATTTGTTAAAGTTTATATTTTGAATGTTAATTATCAATAAAATTCAGAAATCTAATTATTACTCTTAATTCAAGTAATTAGATTTATAGATTATTTTTTCTAACAAAAAGAAGAATTAAATTACTGTGATTATTTAGTATTTAGGGTTATTTGTAAATAAAATAAATTTAGGGCCATTGGCAAACTTATAGAATTTTGGTGGAAAGGAAATATTGCCACAATTATCATAACTCATATTAATTTAACTAACAAGTATTATTTGAGTTATTTTTCTATTTATCTCTTTCCGTTAGAAAAATACAGGGACACCTGATGGTTATTATAACTACTCTGTTTTAATTCTAATAGTAACCGAAACAATGACAATTAATAAAATAACCTGTAGCTCTCTTCAATACGGTTATAAATATGTTATTAATCCAGATGCCAAATCTCTCTCATAATTAGAATAGAAGAAAATGTATATAGATACTATATATTTCTATAAACAAAAATTACAATATCAATTTTGCATTTAATAAAATTAAATCTGTTGTAGATTTACTGATTAGTATCTAAGAAATAATCATAAATATCTTATACAAAATATATGTTATTTAGATATTATTTTCAAACCGATTTACAATATTAGAATTTCAAGGTGATTGGTGATAAATTACAATTAAAATAAAATAATAATAAATTATGATAGGAACACCAATTCAACCAATACCTACTATTCGTGGTACTATTTTTGATTTACCCAGAAAATAAAAATGAAATATTAAAAATTAAATCATAACCGTTTAATTAATTTCTTAGTTATATTATTAAAGTCATGGTAATAAAATATTATAATTTATTTCCCATAATTTTGTTTTATACAATAATATTAATTAAAAAACTGCATCTTTTAATTCAATTTTTAAACACCATAATTACATCTTTAATGTTCATAATTATCTTTAATGATATGGAAAATTGAATGGATAATATATGCATATATATAAGCAAATATTGATGTACACTTAAATGCAGTAATAATTTGTACTCTTTAAGTCTTTTATGGGTACTTTACCCAGCAAATATTGATGTACACTTAAATGCAGTAATAATTTGTATTCTCAAAAATTATCATGACTATACTACTATGGGTACTGAGACTCTCTAAGTCTTTTATGTATACAAATAAGAAATAATATAGTTATTAAAATTTATGTCAGTGAAGCAATTGAGTCACTGTATTCGCTAAATAAATGAATATATCCGTTTTATTTTTAAATTACATAAAAGTAATTGACATCTAAAATAAAAATAAAAAATCCAACATACAATTCTCGAATCTGATAAATATTGTAGGATTCCAATTTTTATAGATATAATAATAAATCAAATTATTTAATTAGTTGTTGACAGATTAGATATTTAATTATATATTATTATAGTCTGAAAGATAACTAAAATAAATTGAAAATATTTAATACTAATGATAATAAAGAAGAAAGAGAAATGTGGGGGTATAATGAAATAATAATAGTAATTAAAATAATTAAACACGATGTCAACTTTATTATTTGATATATAACATAATAATATGAGGATTCTAATGTTCATTAAAATATTTATTGTCACACCCCGGTGCCCCACGAGGCGCGACGGGTGCTCCTGCCGTAGGCATACGGTTACCCGTATACCTACTAGGCAATTACGATATGATAGAAATAAAACATAACACGCAAACAAAGCAAACAACTAACATAAACAGATCTCAAATCCCATCTGGTCAGGTTACAGTATACAAAACCCGTATCTCGATGGATACGCATCACCAAATGACACAGAGAATATATATATATACAACCAAAACATAACTATATACATAATCTCTAATGTCACAATACCAGACAAGCTATGTAGAGGTGAAACCAGGGCCTACCGTCCTCGTGCCTCTCTCGGATTCACCGAACCGGAACCTGAAAATATTACCCAAAGAGGGGATGAGAATTGAATTCTCAGTGCGATAATTGCCACAAAATAATCCCTGGACTTGCAATCCCAGATTATATTCAAAATGAAACACAAATAAAACTCGAATCAATTCATAACCGTATGTAAACATGAATGCATAAATCCAACAACATATATATATATATCCAAACGAAATCACAAGTTAGGAATTGCCAAGATGAAATTCAATCACACAATATTTGGTTTACTCGGTTTCAGAATATCTGGTAGTAACAGGCCTAACCGTTTAATTAAAAGTCTGGTTTTAATTCACGTCCAGAAAATACATATACAGCGAATTGACCATCCAAACGCGTTACCCCCTGGGTAATGCCCCCGATACACAAGCCACATATAATCACAATCATAATACAACGTCACTTACCCCTCGTCCCAACCGGTACTGGAACAGCCTGAGGGCCAGACGATCTAAAGCTTTAGAACACTGGGTGTCAAAGTCCCTGCAGAGACCTTGACAAATCCGGTTTCACCCCCTGGGTGACATCATCACGGCGGATGACAATAATACCATATCCACCAACCAATGGTGATATAAAGCACGGTGACTTTAATTCCAAAATCAGATCATTCTGATCAACACAATTTATAACCATACCAGCATGCAAGTCAATCCGATAAAACAATTCAAGTTTCACTTTATTCGGGCAATGCAATGCATATGCAACACAATCCGATAATGCAATTCAATCAATAATCAACATGTCAACCGAAACACAGTTTAATTCTGAATATAAACTATCAAACAAGTCCAGAAATCCCGCACCTGAATACGATGATCGCTAGTATACCTTACGTCTAGTGAACTCCCTTATCCGGTTGCCCTCTTGCTTCTAATTATAATATACACACCGTTGTTATTACAAGTCATACGAATGTCGTTTAATTAGAACTAATACTCTTACGGTTTGATCCCGACCAAATTTGGTTTAACAATACTTATAGACCACCTCTGAATACCCTCTTGCGGCCCGCAAGGCCTGGGGTCCGGCCCGCAAAGAATACCGCCTGCTCTATTGCTTTCTGGTTCAAACCTTGCGGCCCGCAATGCTTTCCATCAATTTAAATGCCCTCTGGTTTGGATCCTGCGGCCCGCAATTGTTTGAGTTACGGCCCGCAATTCTTTCCATCAATTCAAATGCCCTCTGGTTTGGATCCTGCGGCCCGCAATTGTTTGAGTTACGGCCCGCAAAGTATATGAAAAATTATAACCCCAGTTTAATCGACTCTGTCTTATTTCTTGCGGCCCGTGGCCCTATCCTTTGCGGCCCGCAAAGACTGGTAACAGAGTCAAGTTTTTTTGGTACCGGACTGGTACAGCTATTTGGTGCAGTTCAAACCTGATAAATACCTGCAGTTCTATAGATGTTTAACCCAATTTTAGAAGTTCTAAATTCACTGATCAATTCACAGGACATCATTTATACCAACCGAACATTCGATTTCGGCAACGGTTCTCGGTTTTAAATCGCAACAAACGTACAAATTTCAAGGTTTCGAATCAGATTTTAAAGAAAGAGGGAAGAACTTACACAAACCCTAGATTATTCAAAACTGAAATAATTTTCAGATTTTACCATTTTCTCAACTATACAAACCCTAATTCACAATTCAAGTTCAAAAGGTTAAATTAATCAATTCAATACGAATCGAGTCGATAATCGAGTTAAAACTATTCAATTCAAGCCATAATTCTGAAATTCAAACACAATCACAAAGAAAGGGAGGTCTAGGGTTTTCAAGAAATCGAAAAGATAGAAGAAATACCCAAATTAGAGCTTAGAATTGAGTAGAGGGCTTCGTTCTGATCTCGAAACTACGAACGGTTCGATCGGTCTCAATAATTTCACTCTCTCTTTCTCTCTTCCTCTTTGGTTCGGCACACACACACATACACACTCACGATTTAGATGGATATACGGTGGAGAAGGAAGGTTAGCCTAATTAACCATGTAATATTTACACTTAGGTCCTCCAAGTTCTTTCATATTACCTAAGGGTGTAATAATTGTATATATAACCTTTAACTAAACTTTTTATTACCTCTAAGTCCTTTGGCTATATTCTCTAATATATACACACATGTAACTTTTAAGAATTATATCCATATACCTACATATATATATATATGATTTCATAATAAAATTTGTTACCAATATATATGCATATAAACCCTTACTCGAAAATTTTTTTTATTACCTATAGGCCCTTATGTAGAGGTTTTCATTATTATATAATTCATAATGTCACATTTCTCCCCCCCTTAAAATAAAGTTCAGTCCGCTGAACTTGATTACGTACCTGTATCGTCGAACAATTCCGGATATTTCTCGCGAATACTCTCTTCGCTTTCCCACGTCGCCTCCTTATTTGAATGACGACCCCATTTTACTAATACGAGCCTGATCACCTTACTTCGAAGCCGTTGCTCTTTTCGATCCAATATCTGCATTGGTTCTTCCTGATACGTCAGATCATCTTGCACGTATAATCCCGAATGATCAATACAATGCGACGGATCTCGCACATATTTGCGTAGCTGTGATACATGGAATACCGGATGAACCCGGTCTAGCGCTGGTGGTAACGCAAGCTCGTATGCCACCGGCCCAACTCGTCGCAAAATCTGAAAAGGTCCGATGTATCGGGGACTTAGCTTACCTGAAACACCAAATCGATGCACGCCTCTGACAGGCGAAACTCGAAGCCATACATGATCACTTTCTTGGAATTCCAACGGTCTTCGATGAACATCAGCGTATTTCTTTTGTCTTTCTTGAGCCGACTTGAGCCGACTTAGAACCGTTTTCGTTTTCTCAGCAATTTCTTCTAACATTTGCGGTCCCGTAGGCAGATAAGTACCCGCTGGTCCCCACCACAGCGGAGTACGGCACTGCTGTCCTGTCAGCGCCTCTTGCGGTGACATACCAATACTCGAATGATAACTGTTGTTATACGCAAACTCCACCAGATACAAATGATCAACCCACGAACCTTGTAAACTTAGCGCGCAGGATCGCAACATGTCTTCTAATGTCTGAATAGTGCGCTCAGACTGACCGTCAGTCTGCGGATGGTGTGCAGTGCTAAATCTCAACTTGGTACCCATTGTTTCTTGAAAACTCTCCCAAAAATGAGAAGTAAACCGAGGATCTCGGTCAGAAATGATATTGCGCGAGCAGCCATGATACTTGAACTGATATTTCAGAAATAATTCCGCCAATTCTTGCCCAGATGTCTCAATTCGAAGCGGAATGAAATGCGCTATCTTCGTCAGCCGATCCACAATTACCCAAACGGTATTATACCTTCCGACCGTCCTCGGAAATCCACTTACGAAATCCATTGTGATTGATTCAAACTTCCTTGTAGGTATCTCCAGCGGTCGCAGCAATCCGGCTTTTCTCCGCCGATCCGCTTTAACCTGTTGACATATTTGACATTTTTCAACATACCTTTGCACTTCTCGCTTCATTCTCGGCCACCAAAAATATTTCTTTAGATCTTGATACATCTTTACTTCTCCCGGATGAATAGCATAACCCGAGTCGTGCGCTTCCGATAAAATCAAATCTTTCAACTCCGAATTACTTGGCACACAAATATGGTTGTGAAACCGCAAGATATCATCTCTTTGAACTTGAAATGGTGAATCAGCATTTGACTCGTAGTGCAGTTTAAATTTCTGACATTTCGGATCATTTTGTTGCTCTGTACGAATTTGCTCTTGTAACTCTGATCGGATCTCAACCGCTGCTAGTACAACTGATGCAATTGCGGGTGTACCCGCTTCAACTCCACCTCCAATACACTTAGATGCAATATCCAACGCAAATTCGCGTGATGCGCCAACATGTATTTCCAATCTGCGCATTTCTTCAAGAAGATGCGTTTCACTTGTAATTACTGACGCCAGGTTTACCTGACTCTTTCTGCTTAATGCGTCTGCTACACTGTTCGCTTTTCCTGCATGATACTGGATATCCAAGTCATAGTCTTTCATCAATTCTAACCACCACCTTTGTCTCAAGTTCAGTTCTTTTTGCGTGAATATATATTTCAAACTTTGGTGATCTGTAAATATACGGCATCTCACGCCATACAGATAATGCCGCCAAATCTTTAGCGCAAATATCACTGCCGCCAACTCCAAGTCATGAGTCGGGTAGTTTTGCTCGTGCGATCGCAATTGCCGAGATGCATAGGCAATTACATGATCATCTTGCATCAATACACAACCCAAACCCGATTTAGAAGCATCGGTGTAAACCGTATACTCTTTATCAATAGTCGGCATAACAAGGACTGGCGCGGATACCAGCCGACTCTTTAATTCCTCAAAACTTTTATCTTGCGCGGTACCCCAGTCGAATTTCACACCTTTATGCAATAATTTTGTAAGCGGTGCAGCTAATTGCGAAAACCCGAGTACAAATCTCCTGTAGTACCCGGCTAACCCCAGAAAGCTGCGAATTTCAGTAACTGTCTCTGGCTTCTTCCAATCTGTCACAGCCCGAATCTTTTCGGGATCCACTGCTAACCCTTTTCCAGATACCACATGCCCCAAAAATGAAATTTCTTCCAACCAAAATTCACATTTCGAAAAGTTTGCGAATAACTGATGTTCGCGCAATCTTTGCAAAACAATTCTTAAATGTACCTCATGTTCCTCTCGCGAGCGTGAATATACAAGTATATCATCAATGAACACCACAACCGTCGAATCCAACAAATCATGAAATACGCGGTGCATCAAATCCATGAACGCTGCCGGTGCGTTCGTCAGTCCAAACGGCATGACCAAGTATTCATAATGCCCGTACCTTGTACGGAATGCTGTCTTATCCACATCGCTCGGCCTAATCCTCAATTGGTGATACCCTGTTCTCAGATCAATCTTGGAATATATTGAGGATCCCTGCAACTGATCAAACAGATCATCAATCCGAGGTAACGGATATTTATTTTTCACAGTTACCTTATTCAGCTCGCGGTAATCAATGCATAACCGCAATGTTCCGTCCTTCTTCTTGACAAACAACACTGGCGCGCCCCACGGCGACGTGCTAGGTCTGATAAACCCGCTTTCTAACATATCTTCCAGTTGCGCCTTGAGTTCTTTCAGTTCTGCCGGTGCCATTCGATACGGCGCTTTTGAAATCGGTGTTGTGCCCGGTACCAGTTCGATACCGAACTCCACTTCTCGCTCTGGTGGCATTCCCTCAATCTTTTCCGGAAATACATCCTCAAATTCTGAAACTACCGGAATACTGCTGATCTCTGAAACTGCTGCAGCCGCATAAACCACGGCCGCCAAATAAGCATCGCACCCTGATTCTATTAGCCGCCTCATTTT
Organism: Carex kokanica; assembly: GCA_025461125.1. Taxonomy (NCBI): domain Eukaryota; kingdom Viridiplantae; phylum Streptophyta; class Magnoliopsida; order Poales; family Cyperaceae; genus Carex; species Carex kokanica. The sequence goes on from JAJGRX010000932.1 coordinate 535,560, forward strand.
TACGGCTGAAACACAAGTTGTTAGTTTCCCAATTTCTCGACAATTTAGAACACATGACATACCTCTCGAATTCGAAAAATGAACCCTTCGATGCGGACAGTCAATGGTTGCCGCGTGCCTCGTCAACCAATCCATTCCCAACAATACATCATATCCCATGATATCCATAACGATTAAATCAGCTTCGAACTCCCTTCCTCCCACTTTAATTCTTAGGTTACGGCATATCGAAATTTCTTGATCGGTCGAACCAAACGGAGTTTGAACGTTTAAAACTTGGTTATTTTTTTCAACTAGCCAACCCCCTTTTTCTACCAACTCCCTCGAAACAACTGAGTGGCTGCACCCCGTATCAATCAAACAATACGCATTCTGACCAGATATAGAGAGTATACCTGTCATGACATCAGTCTGGCCATCCCCCAACGTAGTTGCAGCGTTGCGCAAAGTTCCAGCAACGTTAAGCGCATGCGCCGCTACACCGCCGTTGTTCCTGCCGGCGCTGCCAGCCCTGCTTGCGTTAGCCCCGCTAGCATGAGATGCGCCACGTCCGCGCCATGTTGGCGCACCGCGCCCAACACTAGCAGACCCTCCCACGCTACCAGCGCCTCGCATCCGCATAAGTGCATTAGGGCACTCCCTCGCCCAATGTTCTGTGCTACCACACACGAAGCAAGTATTAGCCTTGCGTCTACAATCAACCTCATCATGCGCTTGATTGCATGATCGGCACCACTGCGAAGGCATCTCCGGTCTAACACTCGGCATGGATGCTTGTCTGAACGGGGGTCTCGGTGCTATACTCGGCCGAGCGGATCTAGCAAATGAGGGTCCTCCCCTCGACCTCGACATCTGCCCACTCTGAGCCTCTTTCTGTTTCACATTCCTTTCAGCCACTTGTTCCTTCCTTCGCTTTCCATGCATTTCAATTTGTTCCGCATGATCCATCATTGCTTGCAACTCTGTTGCCATCGGAGTATCCACGATCATAGAGATTTGTCCATCCAACCCATCCAAGTATTGCCTATGGTACCTTTCCACATCATTTCTTATATCCGTAGCATAACGCGACAAAGCCAAAAATTCACTGTTGTATTCAGCTACCGGACGACCATTTTGCTTTAACTCCAAGAATTTTCTCCGCAGTGTTTCACGCTGTATATTGCTCAGAAACCTTCTATTGAAATGCTGTTCGAACCATTCCCACGGAATCTTCGCTTCCTCTCCATCATAACTTCCTCGGGTTCCATCCCACCAGAATCGAGCATCACTCTCCAGCTGTTGCTCAACTAATTCCACTTTATCTTCCTCAGGAGCACGGCATAATTTCAACTTCGCATTTATTTGTGCCAACCATTCCTCCGCTGCCGCATACCCGCCGGTTCCATCATAACGCGGCGGATTCAAGCGCAAAAATGCATCATATAACTTTCTGAAATCTTCAGGTGCTCCCCCGTGAGCTACCGGTGCTGCCTCTCGCACCTGTGCTTGGCGACCTCTCTCATAGGCCGCAATCAACCGGTCATCCAAGTCCCGGTCTCTACCAGCTCCTCCAGCACCAGCTGGACCAGCTCCAGCCTGATCCACAACTGGCTCGATAACCAACTCTGGGTTTGGTTCCGGATTCCTCCGAGGTCTGCCTCTGCCTCTACCTCGGCGTCGTGCTTCCATTTCTGAATAACCAAAATTAGTTTATAACATTTGGTATTCTTTACTTATCATACGAAATTCGTATCGTGCCGGCCCCAATTAATACGTATACCACTCTCGTATCCAAACAAGTCCGGTTCGGGTTTTAAACCATGCTCTGATACCACCGAAGGGGGACCTGTCACACCCCGGTGCCCCACGAGGCGCGACGGGTGCTCCTGCCGTAGGCATACGGTTACCCGTATACCTACTAGGCAATTACGATATGATAGAAATAAAACATAACACGCAAACAAAGCAAACAACTAACATAAACAGATCTCAACTCCCATCTGGTCAGGTTACAGTATACAAAACCCGTATCTCGATGGATACGCATCACCAAATGACACAGAGAATATATATATATACAACCAAAACATAACTATATACATAATCTCTAATGTCACAATACCAGACAAGCTATGTAGAGGTGAAACCAGGGCCTACCGTCCTCGTGCCTCTCTCGGATTCACCGAACCGGAACCTGAAAATATTACCCAAAGAGGGGATGAGAATTGAATTCTCAGTGCGATAATTGCCACAAAATAATCCCTGGACTTGCAATCCCAGATTATATTCAAAATGAAACACAAATAAAACTCGAATCAATTCATAACCGTATGTAAACATGAATGCATAAATCCAACAACATATATATATATATCCAAACGAAATCACAAGTTAGGAATTGCCAAGATGAAATTCAATCACACAATATTTGGTTTACTCGGTTTCAGAATATCTGGTAGTAACAGGCCTAACCGTTTAATTAAAAGTCTGGTTTTAATTCACGTCCAGAAAATACATATACAGCGAATTGACCATCCAAACGCGTTACCCCCTGGGTAATGCCCCCGATACACAAGCCACATATAATCACAATCATAATACAACGTCACTTACCCCTCGTCCCAACCGGTACTGGAACAGCCTGAGGGCCAGACGATCTAAAGCTTTAGAACACTGGGTGTCAAAGTCCCTGCAGAGACCTTGACAAATCCGGTTTCACCCCCTGGGTGACATCATCACGGCGGATGACAATAATACCATATCCACCAACCAATGGTGATATAAAGCACGGTGACTTTAATTCCAAAATCAGATCATTCTGATCAACACAATTTATAACCATACCAGCATGCAAGTCAATCCGATAAAACAATTCAAGTTTCACTTTATTCGGGCAATGCAATGCATATGCAACACAATCCGATAATGCAATTCAATCAATAATCAACATGTCAACCGAAACACAGTTTAATTCTGAATATAAACTATCAAACAAGTCCAGAAATCCCGCACCTGAATACGATGATCGCTAGTATACCTTACGTCTAGTGAACTCCCTTATCCGGTTGCCCTCTTGCTTCTAATTATAATATACACACCGTTGTTATTACAAGTCATACGAATGTCGTTTAATTAGAACTAATACTCTTACGGTTTGATCCCGACCAAATTTGGTTTAACAATACTTATAGACCACCTCTGAATACCCTCTTGCGGCCCGCAAGGCCTGGGGTCCGGCCCGCAAAGAATACCGCCTGCTCTATTGCTTTCTGGTTCAAACCTTGCGGCCCGCAAGGATTTTTAATCACGGCCCGCAATGCTTTCCATCAATTTAAATGCCCTCTGGTTTGGATCCTGCGGCCCGCAATTGTTTGAGTTACGGCCCGCAATTCTTTCCATCAATTCAAATGCCCTCTGGTTTGGATCCTGCGGCCCGCAATTGTTTGAGTTACGGCCCGCAAAGTATATGAAAAACTATAACCCCAGTTTAATCGACTCTGTCTTATTTCTTGTGGCCCGTGGCCCTATCCTTTGCGGCCCGCAAAGACTGGTAACAGAGTCAAGTTTTTGGTACCGGACTGGTACAGCTATTTGGTGCAGTTCAAACCTGATAAATACCTGCAGTTCTATAGATGTTTAACCCAATTTTAGAAGTTCTAAATTCACTGATCAATTCACAGGACATCATTTATACCAACCGAACATTCGATTTCGGCAACGGTTCTCGGTTTTAAATCGCAACAAACGTACAAATTTCAAGGTTTCGAATCAGATTTTAAAGAAAGAGGGAAGAACTTACACAAACCCTAGATTATTCAAAACTGAAATAATTTTCAGATTTTACCATTTTCTCAACTATACAAACCCTAATTCACAATTCAAGTTCAAAAGGTTAAATTAATCAATTCAATACGAATCGAGTCGATAATCGAGTTAAAACTATTCAATTCAAGCCATAATTCTGAAATTCAAACACAATCACAAAGAAAGGGAGGTCTAGGGTTTTCAAGAAATCGAAAAGATAGAAGAAATACCCAAATTAGAGCTTAGAATTGAGTAGAGGGCTTCGTTCTGATCTCGAAACTACGAACGGTTCGATCGGTCTCAATAATTTCACTCTCTCTTTCTCTCTTCCTCTTTGGTTCGGCACACACACACATACACACTCACGATTTAGATGGATATACGGTGGAGAAGGAAGGTTAGCCTAATTAACCATGTAATATTTACACTTAGGTCCTCCAAGTTCTTTCATATTACCTAAGGGTGTAATAATTGTATATATAACCTTTAACTAAACTTTTTATTACCTCTAAGTCCTTTGGCTATATTCTCTAATATATACACACATGTAACTTTTAAGAATTATATCCATATACCTACATATATATATATATGATTTCATAATAAAATTTGTTACCAATATATATGCATATAAACCCTTACTCGAAATTTTTTTTTATTACCTATAGGCCCTTATGTAGAGGTTTTCATTATTATATAATTCATAATGTCACATTTATAAACCTACACTAAGTCATATATGACTTGAAATTATAAATGCATAAATTAACTTCTAGTTGCACAATGTCGATTATGAGTTTCATAAAATGATAGAATGATTTATTATTATGTTATATATATAATAAATTGTGGGGAGTAAAATGTTATATATATATATTAAATTAACCCTACGATATGTATGGCATAAATATTGAATATGTGTATTTAATTTTCTGAGGAATTATGATAAGTATATTAATAAAATGAAATGTGGGGTATAAAATAAAGAGTGCTCACTTAATTAATCATGATAACTAATATATATATTTGATTATGATTATGGCTGATATGTGTTATAAAAATTAAATGAGATTACATTATAGTTTTCTCAAATGTTGTAGAAAATGTGAGAATTTAAATTATCGTATATGATGACATGAGATGATAAAATTGATTGAGTTTTACTATGCTTAATATCTATTCTGATGTTTTAAATTACTTTGATTTATTAGAATGCATGATTTTGGCATTCTATTGAAAATACTATTGTTGTTAGCTCATATATTTTATTTATCCTAAAATATGTGTGATTAATTTTATATCACATAATGCTACAGATAACAACTATATAAAATTAATGATACGTTTTTGAAAGTATTATTACTAATCATAACTATTTGGTGAATATTCTTTTGCAAGTTTCTTTGACAAATAAAAAAACAAATTACTTGCATGCTCGAGCAATAAATTAAATTTCATTGATATGAAAATGTTGATGATGGACTAAAAATTAAAGTCCTTATATATATATAGGACTAAAGTCCTAGAGTCATCGAGGAGATGGGACATAGCCAGGGGCGGATCTAGTTAAGCACAGGGTAGGGCAACTACCCTACCCTGAAAATCCAAAACTAGTTTACAAGAACTAAGTTTTAAGCCTTTGTCCTACCCTGAGAGATTTGTTTCTTCAGTTGAAGAGTCCATACAACTTCAATTCATTTTTTCACTATCCAAAACCTCAAGGTATCTAGTTTTCAACTATTCGTTTGATTTGTTTTCATCTCCTGAGAGAGAAGGTCTTTTCAATGAGCATGGACTAGAAACAAAAAATTAGAGAGTTTGATAGAACATGTGAAGAGCACGTTTCACATGCACCATGTCTAGAGCGAGATAGGGGAATGAGTGTCATCCATTTAAATCTGGGCGATTTAATATGTGAAGAGCATGTTTCACATGCACCATGTCTAGAGCAAGATAGGGGAAGGAGTGTCGTTCATTTAAATCTGGCCTTTTAAAATCTCTTACGTCAAATGACCATCCAGTTTTGATTTTGAACCATTAGTTTGATTTCTTTAAATCTGACAGAGCACGTTTCACAAGAAATTCTCTTTCCACTCTCTTCTCCATTTTTAGTAAATGGCCACCTCCATTTCTCCATTTCTCATCTCATTTTTTTATCTTCTTTTTTCTTATTTTAGTGTGTAATACTTGCTGAAATTTCAGTGCACAACCTAGTTTTCTTTATATATTGTTTCTGATTCAGCCACATTGTTGCTCAATACAAGCCACACTAACATCGTCCTTTATCTTTTTCGGGCACAACTTGTTTTTGATAAAAATACAAAGACATATAAAAAAAGCTCGCTTCATCGACTTAACTATCTAATATGTAGTCTTACTTTTTTTGTTGTTTTTTAATATGCAAAAGGATACTAATTTTGTTATTTTTTATTATGTAAAAGAATACTATTTTTGTTGTTTTTTTATCATTTTTATCTAGTACGCAGTTAGCTAATGGGTTTGAATCCGATTAACTATTTGAACCCGATTCGATATTTTTGCCCTACCCTGTTGAAAATCCAGCATCCGCCCCTGGACATAGCCTAATGGGCCAATCTGGTGTGGGAACCCAACCTCTGTGATGGGCGATCCCCTGAAGGGGGTTCAATAGGTAAGAACAAGCAGATAGGTTGGCCAAGGAGCACAAGAATATTTTAGATATGGAACTTCGGTCCCAAACCAATCCCTATAGTGATCAATGCTCCTGTGTAGTGTAATAAGATGAGTTTCCTAAGTCGGTAATTGATCAACGTCAAAATGATAGTGAATTACGTAAGGTTTTGACTTAGGTTTTGCCTTATTATCTCACCTTTATGTTTAATTAATTAGAGAAAAATGTTACTATTGCTCTACTTTATGTTTTAGTGCAGGAAACATGTTTTGGGACTATTTCACATCATTTGGAGCAAGAATCAGGTCAATCGGAAAAGCGCAACTCATCGACTAAGGCTCTGGTACGGCCCGTATTGCCTAATACGGACCAGAGCCCCAGTACGGACCAGAGATGGCGTAATACACATTAAGTCCCTCAGCGACACAGTCCCAGTACAGACCGTATCAGCCAATACGGTCCGTATCCGAGGCGCCCTTTGGTGAATAACTGCGCCAGCTATATCCAAATCAGATTACTTGGACTCCACTCATATTCCGGTGCCCCCTCACTCCTATATAAGCCCTCTGGACAGAGGAGATCATCATCTTTGTATCTTTTGGTGTTTTGTTATATTAAGTGAGAAGGGATGAGTGTGTAGAAACTAAGTAGGAGGGTACTTCGTGTATAGTTGTATCTTTCTCTTATCTCTTTGTAAACATGTCGTTCCGTGGCTACGTTTAGATTCTTAGGGTTGGCAGTAAATTTTGTTACTCATGATGTTTTGATATATATTTTTATTTGATCATTGTTTTGTTTTTTGTTGTTCGATTGTTTTTGCGTTTTATGTTCGATCTTGCTTGATTTTGTTTATTGACCTAGACCGTCATGTGATGACCACACATGAGAGATCATCATTATTAGGTTAATCGAATTGGGACAAGGGAAACTAAAAATACTAGATTATTGGTGGAAACCCTTAATCAGGAGATACCTATTAATTGGATCAACAAAAGTAGACATGGAAGTCTTGACATTTGCATATGAATGTCGCATTGTCGTGCCTTACCATGGGAAAATCCAACAATGACCAAGATAGTAGGGCGACGGACCTAATAGTGAAGTCCGAACTCTTTTGAGCTAATCATATATCTTTTTGCATTAGTCAAGACAAGGCTTAACTGGATTTCTTGATTAGTAGGGTGGCTATGCACAAAAGTGGTAGTCACTAAATTGAATTAGAAACTCTCATACAACAACTGAAAACTAACATGAAATAAAGGTAAGAATCAAAGCGGATTAAAGTCCAACGGTGTGCCAAAACCATAAAAATTCACACCTCTAACTTTATTTTACTTACTTTTATTTTTTTTTCCAAAATACATTGATCACAACAACAACTTTTTGATTTTTAGGTTTCGTTTAGCCTTTGAAAGATTTTAATTTGATAGCTCAAGACCTTAAACCATTATTCACTGTGGATCGACCCTAATTATATTACTCGATAGGATTGTGGGGATTGTTAGAAATATTTATTTCCAATGCACATATAAACAACGGTAGCAGAAATATTTATTTACATTTTTTTTTAATTTTGTGGGGATTGTTAGAAATTTATTTTGAAAAATCAAAGTTTATGAAAATAAATATTTATTTTAATATTAACGTTCTTTTAACTTTATGAAGCTATTTGTGAATTAATTCTTTTGAACCAATTTTAACATAGAAGCTCATTCTCCACCGCCACATAAAATCGAATCAAATATATATTGGATATGAGTTGTGCGTGGCATCAATGCTAAACTCAAAATTCTCTGTTACGCGTTTTAATCAATTTAAGAATAGCCGCTTGCACAAGCAATTAAATCAATTTCCGTTTGAGCTATATGCATATGATGACCATTCATTCAAATTTGATTGTTTCATTTTCATTTAATAATAAAAAAACGGTAATGGAATGAATATCATTTTAACTGTCATGTATAAATTTATTGGTGCTTATGATATTTGCCTATAAATAGCACAATATTTGAAGTGCAAATTATCCATCTATCCAATAATTAACATACTCTCTTGGTCTTTCTCTTAGCTCTGTAATTCATAAAGTTCAATGTCAATTCTCCCACAAAAAAATATTTTTTTCATAGTAAAATTATTATTTTGCTACTATTGTTGAAAGAAACTACATCAACCTCTACCGCGGTTGTGCCAGTAGATAGAGGAATGCCGGCGTAACGTGAGGGCAAGCTTAACCGATTATTCCTACGCATAGAACGTGAAGTTGTCTTAGGTCCGCATTTTGCAGCTTTGGGTAATAAAGTTTAAATTATGTTTTTTGTTATTATTTTTTATATATTATTATTTATTTAGTGATCAAAATTCAGATTTAAATCTAGTTGGTGAGTTAAATTTTTCCAACATTTGTTTCTCCTGTAGTGCTCCTTATATTAGATTCCTGTTGGATCCAAATGATTTACTATACGCCTAAAGACTTTTATGAATAAATAAATAAATTGAAACTAGTACTTGTACACAATGATATTAGCACGTTAAAGTAAAATATGTAAAGCATTAAATGAAGTAAGTTATACCTCTGCACGAGATCCTCCAAGTAACTCTCTGCAGTTTCTTCTAATGTTCTGTTATCTTCTTGCGGTATGAAGCCCTCTGCAACCCACATTTGAAGTAGAGATGTGGCATTGATTTTATGGTCTTCGGGAAATGCAGAAAAGTACATGAAACATGATTTAAGAGCAAATGATAGATCCTCATAACTAGTGCCTATAATCTCGCTACATTTCTTTCCATCATCCACATGCCAACTCATTGTTTGTAACACCTTACTCCAAGCCGTATAGTTGTGTGGCTTCTTTGACAATAGGCCTCCTAAAACCAGCAATGCGAGAGGCAACCCACCACATTTATGGACAAATTGATCTATGATATCAGAAAGATCATCAAAAGCATTTTTATTTAAATCGTGATTTGGAAGAGCATTTTTTAAGAAAAGGTCTAAACTTAACTCCTTTGTTAAGAACCCAAGTTTGTATGGTTCACACATGGGATCTGCATTCTTAGCAACATTAAAGAACCTAGTGGTTATAAGTACTCTACTTCCCTTATTTTCATTTGGGAGTGCTTCTCCAATTTGAGTCCATAGATCATCTGTCCAAACATCATCAAGGACTATGAGGTATTTTTTGCCTTTAAGAGACTCATGAAACTTGGTAAGAAAAACATTTGGTTGCTTGCTCGGATCGATAGGAGGTTTGAGTTGTTCCGCTATTTTTCTCAAAATGTCAATTAATTCGAACTTTTGAGAAATAACTACCCATATGCGATGTTCAAATTGTCTCTTGACATCATTACTGTAAAATAAAACACTTATTGGTTAGTATAACAAAAATATAAAGATGATAGACTCTTTTAAAAATAAAAAATGTGTGTGTGTTTTGATGGTTAAATTTATGCGTAAATAGAATTTTATGATTTTTGTTACCAATATAAAGGGCAATAGTTTTCTATTTTCTTCCTTTTTTTTGGCATGGTATTGCAAAAGCTGTTGGCGCAATACAAATAGATTTACACAATATAAATTCGCACGATTCAGCCGTTGTTTATGAGATCTAGCTGGGTTTTTTTTTCATTCATAAAATGCCCGGAGGCCTAATCTAGATGTTGATCTTGTTTAGATTTGCACAATATCAATAACTCATGCAATATAAAAAAAAAACCCCTTCAATGACCTCATCAATGACCTGCCACTACTAGTTTAGTTTTGATCTAGCTGTTGATCTTGTTTAGTTTTGATCTTGTTTAGATCTTGTTTAGTAGCTAATACGGCCTACCCTCATCAATGACCTGCCACTACTACAAAAAACCTCTTCACTGACCCTCAACCACTAATTGTTTTAATATGTGATAGTCAGTGTAGAGACTGTGTGGCAAAATCGTAAATAAGGAAAACTTCAACACTGGCCGTTCAATTGTAAACAACCGTCAGTGAACCAACACTGACTGTTTTCTTAATAAAAGGGTCGGTGTAGGGTATGAGCAACACCGACCCTTCTATTGAAAAACAGAGAGTGTTTAGCACTTCACCAACACTAACTGCTTTTTAAGGGAAGCGTCAGTGTTCTCATACCCTATACCGATCCTTTTATTAAGAAAACAGTCAATGTTGAGCAGTTCACCAACACTGACTGTTTTTTAAGGAAAGTGTCAGTGTTGCTCATACTCTACACTGACCCTTTTATTGATAAAACCGTCAGTGTTGAACAGTTCACCAACACTGACCATTTTCTAAGGGAAGCGTCAGTGTTGCTCATATCCTACACCGACCCTTTTATTAATAAAACCGTCAGTGTTGCTCTCCGTTGTATTTTGTATCTTCTATATTTAAAAATAAATTGCTGGGATGTATAACTATTTGATAATAAAAATTTATGCATTGTGTATATTTTGTAAGATATTTAATAATTAAGTTTATTTTTTTAAATTGAATTTATAGATGCAATAAGTATTTTACCGTTGTAATTCATAAAATAGGATTGAAATTATATATTGTAAGATGTTCGTTGTATAGTGTTTAAAAGTTTGTTAATGATTGAATGGAAAACCTAATACAACGTAAATTACTAATTAATTGTTTCATCGAAAAATTGCAATGCTTGTTTATTAGAATGAACATATTCTATTTAATAAGTATGATTAGTAATTTATGTGATTAGTGAAATTTAGGCAATTAACATCAAATTTTGACTTTAATTTTAGAAAATATTTTGTAATGAAAATTATATTAGTAATATTTATGCAATAATTAATGTTATAACATGTTTATTGCGTAATTAAATGATTTTAACACATTAAATTATATAGCATTACATGCATGTTGCATATATGACTCACATCTTCTATGCATGAATATGAAACATAAACTCTTGTTCATGAGTTAATGAAGACTCACGGGAATATGTCGTCCGTGGGTCGATCGAAACCATTTAAATTAAAGAGCACTGCATTTATTGTCTTGCATCCAAGTTTGATCAAAATTTGTTTTTATTTACCCATCCATCTAGTTGATCGAAAATTGAAGCATCGTATAGCCATAAACACTTCGTGTTGGATCGAAGCTCATACATAATAAAACTTCCGAACTTTTATGTTGGTTACGTTCAATGTTCTCCCTTGATCATTTTAAAATAGATTTGGAATAATTTCACTGCAGATCGACCGTTAATTTCGCGCGTGAAAATGAACAGTCAGATTCTAAACTTTATTTTATGTTGATTTTATTGTCAATTTTTTTGTAATTTTTGATTCACTGACTGTTTTTATTCCGAAACTGTCAGTGTTGATACCTTTATTGACTGTTTTTTTCGGAACCATCAGTGTTGATATACTATACTGACTAGTTGTAATTAGGAACCGTCAGTGTTGATATACTATACTGACTGTATTTTATTTTGAAGCCGTCAGTATGTTATGTACTGACTGTTTTTTTCTGAGCCGTCGGTATTGCATTTTTTTACCAACTGTTTTGGTTATTTCTTATCCGTCAGTGTTGAAATGCATTACTGACTGTTTATCATTCGGAGCCGTCAGTGTTTTCATTTCTCTGAAAATTTTCCTTACCGGTTTCTCTTTCGATCAGCCACCAAACCCTTCTAAATTTCATTTCCCTCTATTCAATTTCAATTCAAGAGATAAACTCTTCTAACCTCCGCCTCCGCTCTGAAAATTTCATTTGCTGTCTCTCTCCGCCTCCGCTCTGCTCAGCCTTGCCCCACTTTTCCGACCTGCCTCGCCCCGGTCACTGCGCCGCTGCGCGATCCTTTTCTCCATCCACTAACCCGCCTCCGCCTTTCCCTGCTCTTCCAGTGCTGCTGACCGAGCCACCTCCGCCCGGTCACCTCTGCAGCTCCTCGTGCCTGAGGTTTCCCACTCTCTGCCTCTCCCACTCCCCACCGTCCGGCCCGACTCCTCATCTCCACCCTTGCCCCTGCTGCTCTTGCTCCACTAGTTGGTTAGTTTTCTAATTTATTAGCAGCATTAGTACTTGTGTTTATGCGCATGAATTGGTTATTGTTAATTTGAAAACCAGTACCACTAGCATGTGTGAAATTAGAAGAATTGCTTAATGATAATAGTCTAAATGTTTAATAGTAATTAGTAATAGATATGTATTATGCACATGAACTGAGAAGTATTTAATCAGTTTCTGATTGATTTTGTGATTCTTGTAATTTTGAAAACTTTGAAATTGATCAATCCATGTGAAAAGCCCTAAATCATGAAATCCCTTCTCTGGTTCCGTATTTCCACAAATGAATCGCTCAGGAATAATGATGCGGTTGTTTAATTAGGTAAGTTTCTTGTTTCAACTTTCTTTTTTGGTGTTGAAGTCCCAGCTTGACTTAAATGTTTTATACTATTAATGTTTGAGCAGTACTTGACATCAGTTTTCTTTCTATTTTGAGAATGAATTTGTCTTCTTTTTAGGGAGAAGTATTTATATATTGATTTGGTAAATTGGTTGAACCACTCTGAGCATGCTCTAGTAACCAATTTCTGTGATGTTTTTCAGCCTTTTTATTTAATTATTTCTCCCCTACCTTAGTCATGTGAAGTCTGGGTTTCACTGGTATCAAATCTCATTATTTGATTTCATTCTGAATCTCTGAATTGATTGCTTTTTTTCTTAAATGGCAGGAAGTTGGTTGGAGTACACAAAGCAGGTGACATATATAATATAGTTTTGTTTTGTTTTACATAATGTCACTTGCCCTCCTGTTCTTAGTTGAACTTCCCTTTGAAGTTTGGAGCTGCTGGTACTGGCCCAATTCACTACTGGTAGATTGGACAGATGTTCAGGAGCCAAAAAATTGATAATAAACTGACCACAGGAAATTTTTACCAGGCATCTGCACTTGGGAAGCCAAGAAGCCACTGTAGTTACTGATTACATAATCAAGGTACTTCATTTTAGATAGGAAAGTGTTTTTTAATAATCAATAGCAATGATAGGACCGGAGGTTTCTTTGTTTTTCATTTTTCTTGTTTATACAATTTGCAGATATTGGGATTGGACATGTGCAGATATCATGGTAGGAAATGACATGATTAGAGGTATAATTAAATGTTTAAACTAAAAGAGATTTTTTTTGTAATAACCTATTTTCTTTATTATTTTCGACTATGGCCTAAAAATCTAAGTAAAAATCAAGAAAATAACAAATTTTATCCAACAGTGGATTTCCTCATTAAGTGATGAAAAAGGTCCTTATGCAGGAGGGCAATTTGGTCATTTTTCTGTGTAACATAGCATTTGAGCACTTGGTTCCAAGTCAAACACAAACCAACATCTGTCCTTATGCAAGTTGTTGTCAGAATGCTTGGCACTGACCCAGCAACTGAACCAACTGCCAGTTCTGGCTTCTTGATAAAGATGTAATTTCTTTCTTTCTCCTTATTATATTTTCTTTGTTTCAGAGATCCAAGGGCTTCGAGGAGGGTCTACTCTACTAGAAGTGGTATACAAATCAAAATTGTCTATGCTTCTTATCTCTAGTTCTTACTTTAGACTTCAAAAATTGTAAATTGAATTACTAGCTGTTAATCTAGGCATTGCCCACACTTTGGGTAGCTAATCTGGGTAGAATATGAGGTTTTAATTATGTTGGTTTTACTTTACTTTTATTTTCAACGAGTGCTTGATGTAATTAAACAAGAGTGAGGCTATGGTACTACGCATAGCACGGATGGGTCGGTGCTATGGCTCAAAATTTGAGTTTTGAAAATCCTAAAGGTCCATCCAAACCGTTCAACATGATCATAAAATGAATATGTACTTGCAAACCAAATTTTACATTTTTTCGAATTTATTTACTATTTTTTTAGATAGGTAGAAAATCACTGTTTTGGATGGTCCAGAATTTTCAGATCAAGTGATTTTCTACCTATATAAAAAAATAGTAAAAAAATTCGAAAAAATGTAAAATTTGGTTTGCAAGTACATATTCATTTTATAATCAAATTGAATGGTTTGGATGGACCGTTAGGATTTTGAAAACTCAAATTTTGAGCCGTAGCACGGACCCAACTGTGCTATGCGTAGTACCATAGCCTCACTCATTAAACAATGTACTGGTTTGATATGTGAAATGGAAGCCTAAGGGCATTTGTGAATGAATATGGGTTATGCAAATTTTGTTTATGTTGTCTAAATTATTTGAATGATATTTTGTTTAATGTCAATGAATGTTGAATGGCAATATATGGCTACTAAAAATATGGAGGCTAGCCCCGATACAAGTAGAATTATGCCAAAATTTTTATACCAACACCGACTGTTTTTTTCAGTGTTCTAAATAGCGCGCTATAGCGTTTTTGGACCCCAAACGCTATGCTATGACATCAAAATGCGCTATTTGCGCTACGGCCGCTATAGCGGCCGCTACAGCACTATAGCGGTCCGCTATTTGCGCTATACAATATGGATTTTTTTTTTTTAAGCAATTTATATGGGTTTTAAATAAAGATAAAAAAAAATCTCAAACCGAAATTGAATTTGTTGCTACTTGCTACAGATAAATCAATTTGAAATTCGGAATATAAATTAAAATTTGAATAGGAAAAATCGATTATGTCATGAATCATGATGCTTATGATATTTTTAATAGGAAAAATCGATAGTTTTTTATATTACTATGGATATTTTGAACCGCAATTTGGACTTTGTATGGGTTCAATATGAATATTATAATTTCTTAATTACTTTGGTGTTATTTATTGTTCTATGAGACTTTAGATAATGTTAATATTTAGTACAAATATTGAATATACGAAATGTAAAAAAAAAACGCTATTTGGAATAGCTTCCGCTATTGCGACGCTATTCGCTATAGCTTTTTTTTTAGCCTTCCCGCTACGACGCTATAAACGCTATTTAGAACCTTGGTTTTTTCAATAAAACGGTCAGTGTAGGTACCTACACTGAAAAAACAGTCGGTGTTGGGTACCTACACTTACAGTTTTTTAAGTCGGTGTTGGGTACCCACACTGACTGTTTTTTAACAGTCAGTGTAGATACCCAACACTGACTATTTTTAAACCGTCAGTGTTGTTATCTACACTGACTGTTTTATTTAAACCGTCAGTGTTGTTATCTACACTGACTGTTTTATTTAAACCGTTAGTGTTGGGTATCTACATTGACTGTTATTTACTCGTCAATAAAGATATACCTATACTTGCGGCGCCATCACTGACGCCTCAATAACAATCGGTAAAGGGGTTTTTTGTACTAGTGTGCAGGGTTGGGTTGGGTTAATAAAGGCTTCCACCTAGAACAATACAATATAATTTAGCATGGCACTGACTAGACTTAATTGAGAGTAAATCTGATGGGCATCAGACCTACTTTGGTTCGATGGCATCAACCACCATTCTTTTTTTGAACATATAAGATTTGATCTGACATGTTTTGTTTAAGATGTTCAGTCATGATTGTTTTTGACAAATTCATATCACCTCTAGGTAACATAATATTTTTCTTTAGATCCGGACCGTTTAATAAAAATCCATACGAATATTAAAGGGACTCCATGCATTTCACCTCAGACCTTATTAGCTCAGATTCTGATTGGACAGTACGGATTTAAACATAAATATTTTGTTGCCTCAGAGGATTTGAACTCGATTCCAACTTGACCGACCAAAATTTCAGGGGTTGAGCTCGACCCATTTGTTCAGTCTTGCGATGAAATGTCTTAATACATACTTCTCTTATAATTATATGGAATTGATTTACAAAGAATTGAAAGCTATATGGACTTGATTTAGTAAAATTTAAGTTTTTACCTACAAAACTTATTATATGAGGAAGTTGTTCACGTAAAACTTATTATATATAGATTCACAAGACAATTTGTTCGAAACATATATGGCAAACATATAGATATTAAGTTTTTACCTACAAAACAAATTTGTTCGAAAATTGTAGTGGCTGGGTTTGATAATTTGGCAAATCAATTTATATTTTCTGTAAATATATCAAACATATTTTCATAATTTATGCAAAGTTTTAAGTTGAAATCAACAATGGCCGAGTTAGAACAAAATTAGAAAACATAAAATTCAACCAGCTCTGTTGTTGCAAAATAAAGAGTGTAATCAACTTGAATCAAACAATTAAATTCAAAACTAAAAGTTTCATTTTTTTTTTAAACAAATATATAGCACATACCAATTGTATACTTTTCGCGCGAGAGTTGTTTTTCCGAGCCCACCAATTCCCCAAATTGAAACGACAGAACGTCTCTTAGTGGTCTCATCCAACAACTCCTTGACAACATTGTTTTGGTCCTTCTTAAACCCAACAATATCGGGATCAATGTTCGGTAGCACGGGTGGTGTAATAGGCAGTTTGATCTCTCCACTGTCCTCGCCCAGAGTATTAATTCCATACCTTGTTGAAATTAATTTTTTAGTTAGAAATAATAAACATAATTAGTTAACTAATTAGTTAATTAGTCAAATAATTAGAGTAAATGTATTTGAAAATTTATACATAAATTAAATGTTTAGATTTTCTAGAGTTAAGAGAACTGAAAAATATGAATTTAGTATGAAAATTTTGATCACCCTTATTTTCCTTCCTTATTCTCTCTTCCATTAAGTATACAAAACAAAATACGCTGAATCAAAATTAACATAGGTCGTGAATAAACCAACATATATACCTGCCTCTTCTCGTCTCAATCTCAGACAACCTTGTCTGGATCTGAGTTATCTCATGAACAAGTTTATGTACAGCCGTTAGGTTTTTTGTTATCTTCAACTTCTTTTTCATGGACTCCATCATGCCAGTGGGTTTTTGCGGTATTGGAGGAACCTCCGAGAGAAAGGTGTCAATGACATCTTCTATTAAATGTGCTACATCTCTCACCTCCTTTACCCAATGCTTTTGTCTCTCATCTATTATCTGCTTTTTGTCAGCATCCTTCATGAAAGCCTGAATCCAGCTGAATTCACGGGTCACTGCCTCCGCTTGCTTATCGACATCGTATAGGAGTAAAACCTCCTTAACTGCAGCATCAGTGAGCTTGCTCAGCACAAAATTTACAATGCTCTCGGCCATCTCTCTTCTGTATTCTAGGTGGAGCTGAAACTAGTTAGAAACAATAAAATGTTGGTGTATTATGAGAAAGGCGTGACAAAAGGAAAAGAGGAATATACATTTACCTGAATGAAGGTGGTTGTAGGGAAAGTGATCAAAAGAAGTAGATGATTCACACACTAAACATTAACTACCCAGTTGAATGTTGAAACATTTCACCACATAATCACGGAAGCAAACAAGAGAAGTAAAAAACCTGAAGAAAGTATAGAGGAGTGATTTTCTTACCGGTGGAGTAGGAGTAGCTGCTAAATCAAACCTCTGTACAATTATTGAAGAAGCGGATGCTATGTTGGGTGAGTGGAGTCTACTCTGAACTGAAGTCTGAAGGGGACGACTACTCGCTACTCGATCAATAAAGAAAAGGACAACTCCAGCTTCCCTCTCAAAGCTGAGGTGATTGGTTTCTCCAGTGCCTTGGTAACTTGGAGGAAATGAACAAGGAATCTTTTGTAAATTCAACTTTTTGGGAGATAAAGTATTTTGGTAGGGTCACCCCAAGAAAGCAGGTAATTCGGAGGAAGGCCGCTGGTTGATGCGCGCAATGTTGGGTGGGTCAAGAATTCATTAATTATGTGAAGTTGTGAACTGTGATGGCACTAAGCGCGTGGGGTCCACTTTGAAGTGGGCGTGACGACTGAGAGACTGCTGGCGACTCCGTTTCATAAGAAAGGATACGTCCAGTTACTCTCTAAAAGCACATGTCATTGGTTTCTCTCTTTCTCCAGTGCTTGTTAATTAGGAGAAAACCAAGAAAATGAGCCCAATAGACAAAGAGGGGACCCATCTATGGAGAAAAAGGATTGTGGTAGGGCCACTATAAGAAAGCAGGTGGAAATTAACCCTTCATTTATAAATTCTTTCTGAGCAAATTAACATAAATTGTCCACAAACATTACTTATCTATTATTTTGATCTTAAAAGTTCCTGAAAACAATCATGATACTTTAACTTAAATTTGAAATAATTATTTTCAAAAAAAAGTTCAACATTTTTTTCTAGTAAGAAAGACATAAGAAAATCATTATGTTTATTTTTTATGGAATCAACTAAGTGTAAAATAATTTCTATCCATTTTTTTTAAAGTAAAGTATAAAAATAATTTTTCTATCAATTTTACTCCACTTCAAAATAACTTATCAATTTTTCCCCCATTTTAATTCCTTCATTTCACCTTCCTCTCCCCTTCCTCTCCGCACTGGCTTTGTGGAGCACAACTTAAGAAGGTGCTAAAACTAGTCCGAGTAGAACTAATACAACACATATAGTTTTTAAAAAAATAAAAATAAATACTCATTCTTTCTAAATTTTTTAACAAAATATTCATACAAGTCCATCAACTTAATTTTTACCTCTTCCTCCCTTTCTTTTTTCCTCCACATCAGACGCATGTACATTTTCTCAAATTTAGTTTTTAATTTTCATCATAACAATTTTATAATCACCGACATTTCATATTCAAAAAAATTAGCTTACTGTTATTCTAAATATAATATAATATTGATTAAGTTCTAAAATATAATGATCAGTTTCACATTTCGATGAAAATCAGGTAGCACCCAGAGGAGCGTGAATGAGAGCTTTTAAAGCTTTTTTTGATTTAACACAGATTCTATCTTGGCTGCCAATTTTATGGATATGGGAGCAGAATAAATATAATGAGGCAGTGAGATAAATAGGTAAAGTAGGAGAGTAAAGAACACAATATTTTGTTTGTGACAAATGTCCTGTTAATCTTTATAATTCTTGATAATCACCCTCCTAAATGCTAATCTCACACAACTACATTCATAAATTCTTGATAAATTTATGTTTATATATATATATAATATTTTTATAAACTTCAATACTTAAATTGATAATAATTTATGAGTGAGCCTAAGATAATATGCATAATACTGATTGTCTCGTGTTATGGAACTGTATCTTTATTTTTCAAGTTCAAACAGTCGTCTGAACTACTAAACATGATCTTCATATGAAAATGTACTTGGTGACCAAAATTTATATTTTAATTTTTTTTACTATTTTTTAGATAGATAAACAATCATTAGATTT
Source organism: Carex kokanica (assembly GCA_025461125.1). NCBI lineage: Eukaryota > Viridiplantae > Streptophyta > Magnoliopsida > Poales > Cyperaceae > Carex > Carex kokanica. The sequence goes on from JAJGRX010000932.1 coordinate 555,212, forward strand.
GGATGGTTCAAAATTTTTAAATCGTTGATTTTCTACCTATCTAAAAAATACTAAAAAAGCTATAAAAATATATAATTTGATCTGCAATTATAATTTTATATGAAAATTATGATGAATTATTTAAACTTTAAAAATATAAATATAAATCTATAGTACGAAGAGATCTGCGATATGCATATTATAGTCTCACTCATAATTTATTACTCTATATTGTTTGCTACTTTGTATTGCCGAAATTTTTAATTGGAGCACAAAAAAAAAAAAAACAAAAAGGCACCAAATCTGGCACATTCTAGAACTAGCACGGCCGCAGATTGGCTGAGCGGCCCCATTTTCTGCGGACCGCATTTTGGCTGAGCGACCCCAGAAATGGGGCCGCATTTCGGCTAAGCGGTCCCTTGCGGAGCCTATAAATTGGGACTGCCAGTTTCATTTTTAGTGTCGATTCAAAAAGTTTCAAATCCCTTCGTACTCGGGTAAGTTTTCTTCTTCTTTTCTAGTTTAATTTTTTAGTTTAGGGTAGCAATTAGGTTTAGATTTAGGATTAGGGTTTAGAAGTAGATCTTAATTTAGAGTTTAGAATTAGAATTGTACCAAATTTTAATTGTCCGACTAATAAAATTGAAATAGACTTGTACCAAAAATTAAATAAGTTTATTTAACCAAAATTAATTATTTTAGCAACAATGCTTAAACTAGACTTATACCAAAAATTAAATAGGTTTATTTTACCAAAATCAATTGTTTGAGTTAACTAGACTTGTACAAAAATTTAATTAGGTTTATTTTGTCAAAATTAAATGTTTGAGTACCAAAATTAAACTGGACTTGTACCAAAATTTAATTAGGTATATTTTACCAAAATTTTCATATTTGACCAAAACTGTCTCCAACACTAATAGGAAAAAATTATCAAATACAACATGACACCTAGTAGAGATATACCGTCTTCCAGTAGGGGTGTACCATCTTCCAGTAGAGGTACACATCATGGCCCTACACCCATTCCGTATCCCAGCATATCGAGAGTGTTATTTCGAAGGCAAATGTTCCGGCCAGGGTAATTTCAGACAGAGCCCATCCCGGAGTTTCCTGGACAGTCCTCACAGCATGCCCCCATTGATGACCCCATTGCCAGACAGGCGCATTTATTCACGCAGCATGAGTCTGGACAGACTACTGTTTTAGTTCTGGAGTACAGTAGACATCCGAGATTGAGGAGGTTCGTGACGAGCTGGTCCAGTCTGCAGATGTCCAGGCGGAGGACTCTACGAACACTACAGACTCAGGAGATACTGACGAGACGCTATTCTCCAGGCGGGGTCGAGGGTTCAGGAAGAAGAAGCTGAGGAAGATGTATGGTTTGTAGATTATGTCAGATACTGGACTTATTTGTTAGATGTTTTGTCAGATACTGGACTTATTTGTTAGATTATGTACTTATTTATTTTGTTGTTTTGCTATTTGTTTTGGTTATTTTTTTTATTTTGTTCATTATATCACTATCTCCTCGTACAAAAAAAATATTTCAAACGAATGACATATATAAAATATTTCAAACGAACGACATTTCTAAAATACGTTACGACAAAATACATCAATTTAAACAACATTAAAAGCTTAAATTTAAACAAATACAATCATTTTTATAACAAACTAACAAAACACCAAAAAAAAATTTCGTTTCAAATAAAAAAAAAATAGGGGACCGCTCAGCCGAAATGCGGCCCCAGAAATGGGGCCGCTCCGCTCAGCCAAAATGCGGTCCCTAGTAAATGGGGCCGCTCAGCCAATCTGCGGCCGTGCTAGTTCTAAAATTTTCCAGATTTGGTGCCTTTTTGGTTTATTTTTTTTGTGCTACAATTAAAATTTTGGCTTTGTATTGTTCTGAGTACAGTCCAACCATCCTTGCCTTGTGCTTGAGGATCGGGACTGTTCGATTCGAATCCGCGACAATCTATTCCAATGTGGAGTGCACACATCTCGAGTGACAGATTCAAATCTGGAGACAATCCTGAGCGACGGATTTAAATCGGACGGTTCCGATCCAAAATCCAAAAATTAGGTTACTTTAGGGGATCCAGACCCGTGCTTGAGCCATTCATTTGTCTCTTCTCACCTAGAGTCTAGATAATCTTATTTAATATAGATAATATCAATGTTAATATATAGATTTTTTTTGTTTCATCTACTAGTTTTTCAAACATCAGCTCCAGATCTTATATAATTTAATCGATTACATACGCCGAAGTCATCCTAGGAATTGGGCAACAGATATTAATAATTGATGTAGTTGCTGTAAGAGAGACGTGGTAACTTAGGTCCAGAGCGGAGTATTTAAAGAGAAAGAAACAAATGATCAGAGGGAATTCCTTTAGAGGTGATGTTTCTTTTCATATTTGTTTATTTAGAGGTGATAAAGTTTGTTGACTTTATACGGCATCTTCACTCTCTTTTTTCTTTTATTTTTTCTATCTGCTCTCCTTCTGATTTTGATGTTTTGAAACAAGTAAGCCTCTATCCTTACTCTCGTGTAACTCTTTCTGAAGCACGACCTCAGAGAGAGACGAAGGAGAGTTGCAAGCTGAGATGATGTCTAATTCTGAGAGAATTTCTTTAGATCCCAAATTACATGAAGCAGCAAAGAAAGGCAAAACATTAATAAAGCAAATAGAACCTTTTGAAACATCAATTGAACCCGTCTTTTTATTTTCCTGAAAAGTACCAAACATTAATAAAGCAAATAGAACCTTTTGAAACTCATAAACCTAGCTTTGTAAACTAACAAACTTGTGTTAATAAATCTTCCATGTAGGTATGTTGTATTTTATACAAATTTAAATGCATCAAATTTAAAAAAAAAAAATTCTACTAAGCTTTTCATCTCTCTCCAGCCATTAGGAACATGACATACGTTGTATGATTCAAACTCTTCTTGCTTTTGAGAAATGCTATACTTGAACATGAAAATAATGATTACAATTTGTCTTTCCCCCTTGAATATATTGTTACAGATAATTAATCTTTTTTTTTTCAAAAAACTCCTTTTTTTGCCATATATAGTACTCCATATATAATCACACATAATTCTTTTAAATTGAATATATGTATTTCCTCACTCAATGTTTTAGTCAAAGAGAGAAGGGATTCTAAATTCACCAATTATATGATCATTTGCGTATTGTGGCAATGATTCTTGAGGGCTCAAATGCCCCATTACTTTTATCCTCCAATCATATCTCACATCATAATTTTTTATTTGAAAGTCTAAACAGACGATCCGAACCGCTCAACATGATATATCAACATTAAAATGTGCTTGGAGACCAAATTTTATGTGAAAATTATGTTGAACACTTCAGATCAATTATTTAAATTTTAAAAATATAAATATAAATCTATAGTGCGAAGAGATGCAATATGAATATTATAACCTCACTCATAATTTATTACTCTATATTATTTGCTACTTTGTATTGTTCTGCACAGTCCAGCCGTCCTTGCCTTGTGATTGAGCCGTTCATTTGTCTCTTCTCACCTAGAGTCTAGAGTCTTATTTAATATAGATAATATCAATGTTAATATATATATAGATTTTTTTTGTTTCATTTCATGTACTAGTTTTTTAAACATCAGCACCAAATCTTATATAATTTTTCCATTCCATTATTAAGCATGTTGGGAGTCTAATCCGCCAACGGCTAAGATTGAAAGATGATTTTTCAGATTGAATATCAGCCTTCTAATCAAATAATCTATCATATTTTGATTAAATGTATCTTTTTTATGTATAGAAGTCTAAATTTAGTTAAAATTGTACCCACTACACATATTGCCACACATATTTCCGTTCTTTTTTTCGCTGGAATGCTCGTCCATTCGCTGGAGGCGTCCAATCACCTCTGCCAGCGAATTTTTGTTGTTGTCCGTCCCCCTCTCCGATCCCTTCTTCCCAAAGAGAAAAAAAACCCTAATCGCCTCAGATCCACTCCCAGCCCTAAAAGCTCTCTGCCATCTCTCTTGCTCTCTCGCCTCAGACCCGCACCCCTCAGCATCAGCACCAACACCGATCTCAGCAAAGACGCGCCTCCCTTAGGGCGTGCTCCAGACGGGTTGAACAGAGGGGAATGAAAGGGAGAGCGGGGGGGGGGGGGGGGAGGGGGAGTCGCCATGTTACTCGCTCCGTATCACAACGAGAGTGACACGGTTACTCTAGACTGACGAAATTCGTCCATCCAAATCGGAGTGTAGCGGAAGGAAAAAGGGCACAATTGCGACAATTTACCGAGTTTATCCTTTTTTCCCCTCTTCTTTCGTTTTCCCTCCTCCCAGATCGAGTATTTCTTTCATCAACGTAGTGTTGTCTCTTTCTCCATGGCTTTGGAGGTTTTGGCCAGGTAAGCTTTCAAGCATCCTTTTATTTTGTTCCATTGCCTTCTTAATTTCATTTATCTCGCACAATTTCTTGCACAACCACCATATAAGAGTGCTATGGTCACAACATCAGGTTGATGCCCTATGGAAATCATGTCATGTAGAATCTTATAAATCATGCCTTTTAGAAATGTGTAAATCTTACGATGCACACAAGTTGTTCGATGAAATATCCATTTGAGGATCATATAGCTGATGTTGCATTCGAGGATCTTAGAGGGTTTGGTTATGTATTTGACATTTACTTTTTTTTATTGCAAATATATGTTTGACTACTTAAGTTGCTATCTAATTGATTAATTGAGCTTACACTTGAAAACCAGTTTATTCAGTATGAAATTATATGCTTTATTTTGCTGGAAAATGGATATTTGATAAGAGTGTCATGGTCACAACATCAGGCTGATGCCCTTTAGAAATCATGTCATGTAGAAAATCCATTGCCTTCTCAATTTCAACTTTTTCGCACAATTTCCTGCATTTGGACTTTCCTTTCTATTTTTATTTATTTGTGTGTTATAAAATCATTTTGTGCAGTTGATATCATCTTTTTTATAAAGACTGCGAGCTTGTTTTTGTCTTTGAATTTGCATTCCAAAAATTAACTTCGAGTCTTCTTATGCTTTTTTATAGCTACATATCGGTTGTTGTTCTCATAGATAAAGGTATGTAGAAATTTTTTTGTCTTTTTTTAATTTTGTGTAATTAGTTAAGCACCTTCCTAATTGGTTGAATTTGGGAGCAGATCATCCAAACTTGAAATATCTCCACATAAGTAATTGTGCTTGCTTTGAATAATAGGTGCATAAGTAATTGTGCTTGCTTTGAATAACAGGTGCCTATGCAGTTGTGAGTTGTGCAAAAAAATATAATGTAAATATTAGGGTCTAATTGCATTTTTTTCATTTTTCTATTATCCTGTCAGATTCACTTACACCAAAATATGCTATATAAAATTGAGAAGATAATTTGAATACTATAATTCATTCATTGTATTTTGTACTGATCAATATTCTATTATACAAAAGCTGCTTATACAAAGAGCAAAGATTATTTCTAACTATACTCTTGTATATGGTTAGCCAGTTGTAATTCTTATTTTGGTTCTGACAAATTGATTTACTGGTATCCTATTTTGTGATGCGCCTCTTATTTGTGTTGCTTTGTTCTCCAGTGATGTGGAAAGAGAGAGAAATCTCAGACAATAGTACTTTCTTTTTATGATTTGGTAACAATTAAACAATAGTATTTTCTTTTTCTTAATTAGATGGATGAGCAAAGAAACGATAGATGGAGATTGCTTTATCTGTTGGTAGTCGGATACAATTGTCTTCATGCCTACAAATTAATGATTCAACGGTTGAGGGAGAAATTTGATAGGAAGTGAGACATTTGTATAACTAAATAAGTTAATCTTATTTTTTTTTTCTCCTGTGCAGTACTGTTGGTGATATTTAATAAAGCTGCATTATCATCATATAATTTCTCAAGTGCTGATGTTATTACTCTCCTTCATGTACTGCTACTATTCTCCTCTAAATATTTCTCAATTTTGTAAATTTTTGTGAGAAGTTTATAAACGTTACCAAATGTACTGGGTCAACTTGGTACTGGTATCTGATAAAATGTGTTGTTGATTTGAACAAATCATTGATTGTGATAAGGAAATAAGAAAGAAAATGTTTAATTTGCAAAATTTCTAAGAATTGGTAAATATAGCTTGTGGGGCTTTAATGCAAAGAATTGGTAAATATAGCTTGTTCAACCTTGTTGAATGCATGGGATGAGTAATACAGGGAGAGCCCAAAATATTTTTCTTATATGGTACTGCTATGTGCAACGCTTTGGTGACATTTGAGATGAAAAATTATATAAACTTCTTTTTATTGAAATGAGGGTAAAATAGTCTTACCAATAACAAAGATATGGTGATATGTGTGATGAGTATATCTCTAACTAAGTTTTAATGTAGTTATTATTTGATCATTGGTACTTCAAAATAATAATCACATCATCAAATTATTATCAGAGATCACGGTTCCAGGTAATTAAAAATACAAAATCATATAAATTCTCTATTAGCATGTTCCTCAATTTTTGAAAAATATTATTTTCATTGGTATGTTTTTTATTTATGAAAATGTGTTATTTTGTATGAGAATTATTTTTATCTTATAGTATGTCTCCGTTGCAACGCACGGGCATGATACTAGTAATCGATTACACTCCGAAGTCATCTTAGGAATTGGGCAAGAGATATTAATAATTGATGTAGTTGCCGTAAGAGAGACGTGGTAACTTAGGTTAGGTCCAGAGCGGAGTATTTAAAGAGAAACAAACAAACGATCAGAGGGAAGATGGCAGCATAAATATTTTACTCTTCTAATTATTTTATTTAGAGGTGATAAAGTCTGTTGACTTTATATGGCATCTTTAATTACTCTTCTTCTTTTTTTTTTTTCTATCCGTTCTCCTTCTGATTTTGATGTTTTGAAACAAGTAAGCCTCTATCCTTACTCTCATGTAACTCTTTCTGAAGCACGACCTTAGAGAGGGAGAGGAAGGAGAGTTGTTAAGATTTTATATGACCATTCCATATCAACTTAATATTCTTTTGTTGTACTCTTATGTTAAAATTCGGCATTACTAAAATTAAAATGTATTTTATTTAAGAGTGAGTCTGTGGTAATTACCGATCGACCTGTTTTATGGATCCATTTCTCTATTTTCAAAATCCAAACAGTCGATTTGAACCATAAATATGATCTCCATATGCAAATGTACCTTGAGACTAAATTTTACAATTTTTATAATTTTTTATTTTTTATTTTTAAAACTAGTAGAAAATGACTTAATCCAAAAATTATGAATCATTGGAAGCAACGATTTTTTACCTACCTACGAATATAATAAAAAAATTAAAAAAAATATAAAATTTGATCTCCAATTTGTGAATCTCTACTCAAATCACTTCCCTATCAAGAAAGGACGACTCAACTATGATTCAACATCAAAGCCCTTGCAATTTAAGAAACATAATCAACTCTTTAATACTGACTCTGCGTGCCCAATTTTACAGAGGGCCATGATCATTTAGTTCTCGGCCCATTAGTCCTTCCACAGGCCCAATTTCACCTCGGGCTAACTGTTTCCTTTCTTTCCCAGTTTAACCAAGTCAATATATTTTTTTTTTTTTTGATGGCTGGCGGCAAGGTGCCGTCAACAGATATATTGATATAAAGAAAATGTTTTATTTACAAGGATATTCCCATCAAATGATGGCGAATCTCCCGATTAGCTCAAAAGTAAAACAAGATCAACTAGCAAATATTGCCATCAAGAGGATACAATAAAGGCTCGCATAGTTGCCCATCCGCATTGTCCCCCCCTCAGCTATCCTGAGCCCAAAATAAGACATCTGTTGTGGTATCATTTATCAATAGAAATTCTGGTTTGCAGTGCCCACTGAACACCCTCCTATTCCTCCTATTCCTCTCTAACCAAGTCAATATTGCCCTCTAGCAAGTAGCAACCCCGTCAATATTGCCAATTAAGCGATATATATTTTTGAAATTTCAAATTATTATCAAAAATCCTTTTCAAATAAACTAATTAGGGAAATTAAAAAAAAAAATAGTCAAAATCCGCTCAACACTAGACAAAAGTGTTTTAATTCTTCCGCTTATTTCAAAATATACAATCTGATCATGCAAAATTGAAAAAAATATATATACAGTCCCATAATACTACGGGCCTTAAAATTTAAAATATTTAATAAGATCAAAGTTTGTAGATCATTAGACACTTATGTCATATGTATTTTCTTTGATGTTGAAATATACGCTTGATTTTAAGATGAAATTAGTCTAGCTCAATTAAATGGTCTACAAAATACATAGTGCTAGCTGACTCATCATGGAGTAGTTTTATTATTTATTAGTGTGTGCTTGTATTAGTTAAGACCAGTTAATGGAACCACTTCTTTTCTCAAACAAACATGCAATAGGCAAGAACAACTTCCGAACATTTTACACAAAAAGATTTCTCCATCTACATTGTATGACATGCAATTATCAACCATCAACAATATATCAATTAACCATTATCATCTTCATGATCTAGCTACTAACTTCCAATGTCCATCGGCTTCCTTAACCATACCCTTGTTCTGTCGAACTCTCCAAGAAACTGGTACATGATAATCATCCTTCAACGCATCTATTGTTTTGTTGACAAGTGCTACATCTCGATCGACTTTTAGCTGAAAACCTCCCTTCTTCCCTTGTACACCAGCAACTCCATGCATGTATCCCTCCAAATTATGCCATGTCGTCATATTGCCCGGCCTTTTTAAGTTCGGTGATTTTTGTGTATCTACGAGTAATTCTACGCCCACTTCAGTGTATCCAACAAATGGGTAAGTAGGAATCAAGTCGGGTGCATTACGCACTCGTAGTAGTTTGAGGTTTTGCTTGCTAGAAAAGAGATTCTTGAAAGTGGAATCGCCAACCTTAGGGCTCGCAAATACTATGGCTGTGATCGGAATGGCTGTGGAGTATGAGCGATGGCATTTATTGAGGTGATTTGATGCTATGTCGATGGCACTTAAGAGTTGCAAGGCAAGCACCGAGGCTATGACCTGTAAGAGTTATGCTAATTTCTTCATCTTTGTACTCGTGAACTAGTTTTTGTATTTCTTTTAAAACCTGCATCCACATGAAAATTAAAAATATTTCTTAGGTTAATATATAAGAAGTCATCACATAGGTAATGAGACTTTTATATTGGAAAAATGAAATCCTCAGCTTTTTCTGGTTTTTGACATCAAGACTTTCTTTGCTTAGAAATGCACTGTTTATGGGTGAAATTACGCTTTTCACCTTGAAACTGCAAGTTGTATTTGCTTTGGTGTTGTATGAATGTGTGCTGCTACATCCATGGTTTTGAAATTCAGAATCGGAATCGGATGAAATAGCCCGAATCGGCCGAGTTGACTCAGAAACTCGGATTTTTATTTGTAGAAGCTTGTTTTGTAGCCAAAAAGTAGGAAAAAATTGGTAAAAAAATAATTTGTAGAAAAACTATGTTAAAGACAAAATATGCTAGCTCACATGTATTCTTTACAAATTTCACACAGAGTCAAATATGCTGTTTCACTCTCCAGCTGTATGCAACTCTCCTTTGGAGAACTTTAGTCAAATCAAATAAAAAGCTTGCTTTCTAGTTTCTACTTCAACAGGCATTTTACAAGCAATACTAGCAAAAGAACTAACTTGACAGAAATTTTATAAGCTTCATATAAAGCTAAAAAGAACTAACCAACTGAATTCTTACATGACTCGGCCTAACAACAAACATCTTTTTACAGAAAACAGTTTTAATCACTGCCCATGGTATTGACTCGGTCTAACTCGACTGACTCAGGTGAAACTCAGCCTAACTCGGGCTAACTCGGCCTAAAAATCGGATAACTCGGCTGAGTCAAACACTGTTCAATCGAGTTTTGCTGAAAAACTCGCATGGGCGCGAGACTCGGGTGAAACTCGGATCGGACACAACCGATACCGAGTTGACTTGGAATCGGCCGAGTTTCCAATACCATGGCTACATTTTTACCTGAAGATTAGTATGAGCCTCAATAAGTCTTATGTTGCTTTCATGGATACTTATAGTGGAATTAATTAACCTGAGTTCACCTCTGATCGCTAAGCAAAACACTCTAGTAGCCACAAATTCCTGTTAATTTTATCATTGATTTATAGTTCCATTAAACTGTGCATTTGTTATTTAGAGCATAGGTACAAAAAGAACACCGGACCCCTAGACATGAGACTCAGCATGAGAACTTACAATTATTTCTTCGAAATATATGAGGAAAAATAAAAGAGGAAGTCGAACATAGTACGTACCTTCTCTCTCGTGCTCACTTTGTCGTACTTTGACTGCTCATTTACTGATGTGTATATTGACAACCAGCCTGTATGAACCATCGGTTCACCACCATCTGGTACAGGCCCCAAAATAACTGCAGCTGACACTAATATGAAATCTAAATCATCGATCCATTAATTCGAGTGTTTGAGTAGTCCTTCTCCATGCAATCAACACATCTCTCCTACCCAAAACCTCTTTAATTTCCTTTGTCGGTTGCCACAGCCACGTACCCCATCCAATTCGACTCCTTGCTCCATGCCGCCTCAGATATCGGTTTGAGTATTAACGCCTTTGGAACGGGAACACTTGATGTGGCATAGAGAAACTTTGTGACTCTGTATATATTAGGGTTTAGTTCAACCTTTTCGAGGAGATCTCTCTGGAGTTCTCCAAGGCTGTAAGGGTATTTTTGGAAAGAACATTTTTTCAATGATGTTTTTTGACAAATACAAAGAACATTTTTTTCATTGCAAAATAATTTTACTTCATCCCACTTTCAGAACTAGCGGTTAATTACTTGATATTAAATTGTGTTGAAAATCAATGTCGTCGTCAACAGCGTTTTATATGTGTTGAAAAGATTTGATTTGATGAGACAGGTTTAAATATTTTTAATGTTAAAGATAAAAAAAAAATGGATTGTGGGATACATTTGCAAATAGGAAAGAGAATTTGAGTTATTTTTTTAGAAATAATAAATTGTCGTCGTCCTTTGTACTCCCAGCATAATTTTATTTACCTCGTGTGCAACCTATTTAAGAAGATAAAAACTAAAACATACAATCTTTAACTATGTTCTTAATTTATCTCAAAGAAAAAGAAAATAAAAACATCAGTAATTAAATTAAAAATGCAAAACACGCATGCATACAAGAAATTTAATTAAGAGAAAACAATGTCAAATATGAAATTGGAGCCTTCGAGGAGTAAAATATGCATTGACTAGAGTCCATGGCTCTATCAACAGCATATCACAAGTGAAGGCACATGTTTGCATAAGTTGCGGACCTCATCTTCCTTAACCTCATGGCCATTCTCCACCCATGTCAATTCTCGAAGGTTGGTTAGGTGTCCTAGCCCCTGAGGAACACACAATTCTTTACATCCATAAATACGGAGTTCTTTAAGAATGGGCATGGCCCCCTCCTCTATCTCCCAATCCTCTAGCCCGGTAATGTTTTGAAAACACAAGTCTTCTAATTGGTTGAAGCCTTTAGCTGAACATCTCATTTTTCGATTAGTTTTGACTCCATGTAGCATGAGACTCTTGAGGCAGTGTAGATTCTCCAGTACCGGCATTACATCTTGCTGGAATTGGCAATTAATAATACAAAGATAAATGAGGTGAGGAGGTAACTTGATAACATCAATGGTCATTTCATTAGGAGTCTCCTGACAGTTCTTAGCCCGTAATAGTAGTAGATATTGTAGATTCTGATAAAATGGGTAGTCCCTCATATCAAATATGTCTCCCGAAAAAGAACCAATTAGGTTGAGAGAGATCAGGTTCTTTAATGTGCCAAGGAAAGCGGCAACTACCGTCCATGAACATGATTTGTGCACTAAATCTAATCTACGTAAATTGGGTAGATGAGGAAACCCAGTTTTCCATGATTCATTTGTAGTAACCTTTGTAAGCGTTTGCAAATTTGGTAGTTTTGTTGTTGCTGGCAGTTCTAGATCACAGAATCCAGTCGCAACATGCCTCAGTGTCTTCATGTTCCTTGCACAATCAGGAAAATTATCTACGAATCCCTCATCACGTAATCTTAGATTGATATTAAGAGTCTGTATACACTTCATAGTGCCTATCACATTCTCCAAGTATTTTCTCCCATACTTGTCATCTCGTCCAGTACACTCTTCACTTAGCTCCCCACCAAGATTCAGATATCTTAGCTGAGTTAATCCCTCAAACATTCCCACATCTATGCTATCCATATGGTATTCAGTGCTTACCACTTTGAGCAGCTTTTGCTTAGAACAATTCGGCATGACTTTATGCTGAAAGCACAATAGAGTGCGGAGGTTTTGGCTCATCACGAGTTTATCACAATCTGGATGGTGAACTGCCACACGACGCGCCCTACTCAAGCTTTGTTGATCACAATCTGGATGTGAATACACCACAAGAAAGTTGTCCTCCTTGGCTTTTTGGATAGCAAGATCCCGTAGGAGATCGTGGATGTAGCAAATTTTTATAGCACCATCATGAGATCTAAATCTTACTTGAACCAAGCTCCTGTTATACATTAAGAAAATTTGTTTTAAACATACAAAAACAAATTTGGAGTGCTCATAAATGTCATAACTAAATTATTGGAGCTCACATTTTTCTAGGGTAAGTAGTTAAAGAAAGTACTGATAATATATTATAATATTAATTAACATTCATAAATTTTGAGGACAGTAAACATTTCATCAAAAAAAATATTTAGCTTCAGAACAATTTAGTTGGAAACTCTATACATAACATTTCATCATTAAATTATTTTTTTCCTTCTTTTCCTTTTGTTTCTCCTGTAGTGCTCCTTAATTATATTGGATTCCTGTTGGATCCAAATGATTTACTATAAGCCTAAAGGATTTTATGAATAAATAAACAAATTGAAACTAATACTTGTAAATAATTAAATGAAGAAGTAATACCTCTGTACGAGATCCTCCAAGTAACTCTCTGCAGTTTCTTCCAATGTTCTGTTATCCTCTTGTGGTACGAAGCCCTCTGCAACCCACATTCGAAGTAAAGATGTGGCATTGATTTGAACGTCTTCGGGATATGCAGCAAAGTACATGAAACATGATTTAAGAACAAATGATAGATCCTCATAACTGGTGCCTAAAATTTCACTGCATTTTTTTCCATCGGTATGCCAACTCATTGTTTGTAGCACCTTGCTCCAAGCAGTATAGTTGGGTGGCTTCTTTGATAATAGGCCTCCTATAACTACCAATGCGAGAGGCAACGAACTGCATTTTTGTACAAATTGATTTGTGATATCAGAAAGATCATTAAAAGTACTTTTATTTCGATCCTGATTTGGAATAGCCTTTTCCAAGAAAAGGTCCACGCTTAACTCCTTTGATAAGAAGCCAAGTTTGTATGGTTCACATGTGGGATCTGCATCCTTGGCAACTTCACGGGACCTAGTGGTTATAAGTACTCTACTTCCATTATTTTCGTTTGGGAGTGTTTTTCCAATTTGAGTCCATAGATCGTCTGTCCAAACATCATCAAGGACAATGAGGTACTTTTTGTCTCTAAGAGACGCATGAATCTCAGTAAGAAAATCATTTGATTGCTTGCTTGAATCGATAGGAAGCTGGAGTTGTTTCGCTATTTTTCTCAAAATGTCAATTAGTTCGAACTTTTGAGAAATAGCTACCCATATGCGAAGTTCAAATTGTCTCTTGATATCATTACTGTAAAAATAAAACATTTTAGTGGATTTTAGTATAACAAAAAATGTAAAGATAATAGACTCAAAAAAGAATAAATATATATATTTTTTCAGATAATAGACGCATGCACAATATCAATCCGTATTATTTTTTCAGATACGGATACGGATACGATTAGATATCAAACAAATACGAATACAGATACGGATTGGATATTACACGATACGAATACGAATACAAATATAATTCGGATTCTTAATTAAACAAAATGTATCTAATTAAACAACATTCTCTCTACAAAAAACTTAATTCTAAAATAAAAAGACATAATTCTGCCATTATGGCCTCAATTTTGTTTTTGACTTGTTTAAATCTACAATTGTAGAAAAACACCCTTATTGTTTTCTTTGATTAGAAACAAGGTTGTAATAACTCAGATTAAAGTGAACAAAAAAAAACACAGAGGTCTCCACAGGATAATGACATTTAGAATTAAATTTGGAGTTGCACTGTAGAACCGCTTTGTCACATTTTCTCATTAATTTATGCAACAACAGCAAGATACCAGAATTTCAATAGTTAATACTTAACATTAAAGTACCCTACTTTAGCAAAGACAAGAAATCGAAAACAAATTTGATGAGAAATGAAGAAGTCTCGCAAAATTTCAACAAGTCTCTCCGTCAGAGAAGTCCAAGGGATGGAAACAGAAAATTGGATTTGAGAGAAAGAGTCGGACTGTCGGAGTCTAATCCATATTGGATGAGAGAAGTCTCGCAAAATTGGACTGTCCGTTTGCACCCCTATCAGGTTAGGTTCATATTGGGTCATCAATATGTTATTCCTTTTTTGAACAGATAAGATTCGATCCGACATGTTTTCTTCAAGATGTTCGGTCATGATTGCTTCTGACATATTGCGTTTTTAATTTAATGGTTGTAATATCAGTAAGACCATTTGAACGGTCCCGATTTTGATGAATCATATATCAACTCTAAATTTGAGATATCTCAGAGGATGCTTGGATCTGAAAACCACTTCACTCTTCAGAGTCAAACGCTAGATTTCGACGAATTTTATATCACCTGAGGTAATAGAATATTTTTCTTCAGATCCAGACCGTTCAATCAAAATACGCAAGAATATATTAAAGGGACCCCATGCATTTCACCTCGATCTGATTGGTCCAGATTTTGATCGGACAGTGCGAATCTAATCGACTGACCAATAGTTAGGATGAAAATTAGGGCTGTAAATAGATATAGATTATCCGATGGATATATGCTTCGAATTCGTATCGAAACAGATAATTTTGGATACTGATCCGGATAATAATCTGGATTGGTAAACAAATTCGGATACGGATAATCCGTATCGAATATCCGCACTATCCGTCAGATAACCTACATCATATCCGGCTTACCCAGTTTATTCGGATAACCTGCATCATATCCTGCCTACCCAGATTATTTTCTGTATTGCTCCGAATCTGCTTCAGCGCTTCACGTGGGTTGAAATGGCCAGCTCAGCAGTATTTGGATTTCATCGTGGGACTAATGGTATATAACCTGTGCTCCGGACCGGAGAAAAAAATTGTTTTTCACTGTTTCAAAAGGTCTTTAAACTAGTGGTATTACTACTTCAACCAATGATCATTTATTAATGATTTGCTAGTGTATGGGTTTACCCAATATTTAATTTTGTTTACCTTTAATCTTAATTGGGTTTTTATTTCGAATTTCCTCGATTTTTTTTGCTCCCAATCTATATGATTCAATTATCCGACAATTATTTGTTTCGTATCCAATTCGAATCCTTAGTCGTGGATAATCCTCTCCGTATCCATATCCGTTTAATGTGGATTTGATTTTACATTTTGATATCTGTTTAGTATCCGTTTTCATATTCGTATCCGCTCATTGAAATGTAGATATGGATATGGTTATACCACTATCTGCTCCGTATCCGCTCCGTTTTCACCCCTAGTTAGGATGTATTCTGACTGGACTGACCAATTCGACCCATTTTTTTCAGTTAATTATAGTTAGCCTTGTGATGAATAGTCTCAATACATACTTTTCTTATAATTATATAAAATTGATTACTAAAAATTAAAAATTATATGGACTTGATTTAATAAAATTTAAGTTTTTACCTACAAAACTAATTATATGAGGCAGTTCACAGTTGTCTCGTAAATCATAAATTCACCAGAAAATTTGTTAGAAAATTGTAATACGTAATTGAGTGAGTTCGATAATTTGGCAAATCGATTTATAATTTCTACAAATTTATGAAACATATTTCATAATTTTTGCTAAGCATAAAGTTCAAATCAACACTGGTTAAGTTGGAAAAAAAAATTAGAATACACTTGTTGACTAAAAATATATAAAATTCAACCAGATTTATTGTTGTAAAATAAAGAGTGTAATCAATTCTTAAATCAAATAATTAAATTCTAAACTATTTTTTTTTCTAAGAATAAAACAAATATATAGCACATACCAATTGTATACTTTTTGTGCGAGAGTCATTTTTCCGAGCCCACCAACTCCCCAAATTGAAACGACAGAACGTCTCTTAGTGGTCTCATCTAGCAACTCTTTGATAACATGGTCTTGGTCCTCCTTGAACCCGACAACATTAGGATCAATGTCCGGTAGCACAGGTGGCCTAATAGGCAGTTTGAACTCTCCACTGTTCTCACCTAGAGTATTAATTTCATACCTTGATGAAATTAATAGTTTAGTCGGAAATAATAAACATAATAAGTTAGTTAATTAGTCAAATAATTTGAGTGAATATATTTGAAAATTTATACATAAATTAAATGTTTAGATTTTCTAGAGTTAAGAGAGTTGAAAAATATTAATTTAGTATGAAAATTTCAGCTACCTTTATTTTCCTCCTCATTCTCTCTTCCACTAAATACACAAAACAAAATTCTCTAAATCAAAATTAACATAGGTCGTGAATAAACTAGGGTTCTAAATAGCGTGCTATAGTATTTTTGGACCAGAAAAGCTATGACGCTATCGGCGCTATAGCGCGCTATTTAGCGCTATAGCCCGCTATTTAGCGCTATAGCGGCGCTATATAGGCATATCGCTGTTTTTTTAACCGTTCCGCTATGACGTGATAAACGCTATTTAACACCTTTGGAATAAACCAACATATATACCTGCGTCTGCTAGCCTCGATCTCATCCATCCTTTTCTGGATCTGAGTTATCTCATGAACAAGTTTGTGTACAGTCGATAGTTTTTTTGTTATCTTCAACTTCTTTTTCATGGACTCCATCATGCCAGTGGGTTTTTGCGGTATTGGAGGAACCTCCGAGAGAAAGGTGTCAATGACATCTTCTATTAAATGTGCTACATCTCTCACCTCCTTTACCCAATGCTTTTGTCGCTCATCTATTATCTGTTTTTTGTCAGCATCCTTCATGAAAGCCTGAATCCAGCCGAATTCACGGGTCACTGCCTCCACTTGCTTATCGACATCGTATAGGAGTAAAACCTCCTTAACTGCAGCATCAGTGAGCTTGCTCAGCACACAATTTACAATGCTCTCGGCCATCTCTCTTCTGTAATCTACCTGGCAGCTGAAACTAGTGAGAAACCAATAATGTTTGTGTATAATTATGAGAAAGGCGTGATAAAAGGGAAGAGGAATATAAATGCCTCTAATTAACTTGCCGCTGGTTGATGCAATGTTGGATGAGTCAAGCATTAATTGCGAACGAGATAGCCAGGAAATAATGCCTCTAATTAACTTGCCGCTTAACAGGCAAAGTACGTTAGTCAATTAATATAGCGTGTCTTGGATATTTTGTTAGTTTGTTTGATTTTTCTTGTTGTCATCAATTTGATAAGAAGCTTAATTTATTTTATAATTGTGACGTGTGTGTGCATTATTTCCTGGCTTCAACATCAACTATCAAAAGTATTTGACCAGTCAAAACTGGACATGTCCATTTTGAATCGATCTGATCACTATTTGTCATGGATATCGGTCCTTCAAAATCCATAATTTCTTTTTTGTAGATATTATAATGAGTGGCTGAGTTCTTATAAGCATATACAGATTCGAAAAAAAAAATCGGATCCAATATTTAAAGCTTAAAAATATCTTGAATTCAATGGATCCAGTCATCCAGCCACCACAGGAACACAAGAAATACCACTGAAACACAACAGACCACATAAATTCTGTACTATTGGATCCCAAAAAGGATGAGAGAGGGTGGGAAATAAAAAAGGTTTGGAGCTGGAAAAAAACTCGGATTCAAAGATTGGAGCAGCAGCTTGGATCTTCTGTGGCCAATTTATAACGAGGTGTATGGTGTTTGATAAAGGAATTGGATCCCGGAATTTTTTTTGGCTCCAAAATTGAGGTTGTATCGTTTGCAAATAATCATATTTTTTACGATGTTTTGAAGAATTTCGAATTTAATGTCACAATCAATTCATCTCAGGTACCGACAAAAAGAATGCCTTCATAGCCGTTAAAATTGAAGTTTGAGCTGCTACAATTGGGTAGGCATGTTAATACCATCCATCTTTTTCTTAAAACAAAATCTTCAAAAAAAAAAAAAAATTACATTTATAAATATTCCTCTATAAATATCATTCATTCCAGCTGTCGTTTCTTTTGGTAATGTAATTAATATTGTGCTCATTTATTAATTAGTTTATTTTCATAATTGCTAGATACAATTTCTATTCTTTTTATTTTGTATTAAATATGTATGAAAATTTTGGACCAATTACCCATCACTATAAACAGACTAGGAATAAAGTTGATTTTACTTAACTTTAGAATGATGGACGTAATTCTTTTTGTTATAGCGTTAGGTTGTACTATTAATTTTTTTAATCATAAGTTGACTATCAGAATTATTCATCAAAATTGGCATTCATTATGTTTTTTTATGATCAATTCACGTTTAATCTATATAAGTAATAATATCATTTTTCCGCCAAGCAAAAGTGCGATGGGATACGGCTTGGGCAGCAGGATCTTGGACGATTTGGAAGGAAAGAAACAGACACATTTTTTCCCAAGAAAGGAAACCTGAGCACATACTGATCAATGCTGCAGCAATCGACGTTCACAACTGGATGCTATTTGCATAATGGCCAACTGGAGAGAGGAGGCCTCGAGATTACGATGGCATTTTTAATTCTTTTAGCGGAACATTTTAACAATATTTGAGCTGGGGGACAATTAGTATAGCTAGTTGAGTTAAATTTGGAAAATGTAGGGACCTTGTAAATATTTTTTTACTCAATATATTTCTTAGTGGAAAATTTCCACCAACTCTCAAAAAATAATATCATTTTTCTTTAGTGATTTTTGTAAAAATAAAGATAAAATGTTAATTGTCAAAATAACTTTTTTAGAAGTAGATTTTCAATAAAATTTGTGGAATAATAAATCAATATATACAAAATACAAATAACGAATACTGCAAGAATATTTATTTTTAAAATCTAACTTTTAAGGAAAAAAATCATATAATAATAATGAGAGAGAAACAGATTTTGAATAAAAACAACATATTTTATAAACAAATTAGATAATGTAAAGGAAACCAATGCATAAACCAATGAAGAATAAAAATGAAGCAATGTTATCAGAATCGGATGCAGCTAAAGTATGTTTCTCACATACATCAAACGTAGTTTGGTGCTGTTATGTTGCTTATTACTAAATTAGTTTTAGTTCGGACATTTCATCAAACAATTTGAGGGCATTTCAATTGTTCAATACTACAATGAGGAAGGTTAGGTCCGTTAAGATTCGATGCCAGATTACAAGTGGCATTTCAATCCTTGCATAACTGACCCAGCTTTGGTAAGATTAATTATTGGCATCAATTGCAATTGTACTTTCCAGGTCCGGATACTAACAAAATTTCACTTGGGAAATTCATCATACACCTTCCATGCACAGCAATAGCTATTACAATTTCAAACAACACAGAGAGAAATTAAACCAGGAGCTATTACAATTTATCTAAATCATTTAGGCTATGAAAGTTATTTTCCATGCCACTGGTACTAAGGGTCTAGTTAACAATTGTAATAAAAATTGGGGGTCTGTTCTGTGCACTTTTACAATTTTCTCTTGTAAAGGGATTCAATTGAAACTATTCATAGATTTGTGCTATGTCTGGCAGCCGAGAAAGGAAAAGAAGAGAACATTTTGAAATTTGGGTATTTTTTGTAGGACAAGTCCACCCTAATTAAATAAAAAATAAAATTGAAAAGACTGGATTTAATTTGGTGGCCTACTATATTACATATACACCAACTTAGGATTAGATGGTCATATTTGGCATTTAGACATTTTATGTACAATACTGTTGCAACTGTATGAGTATTTATATAGTATCGGATTGTTATTGTGTGTCATATGAAAAATAATTTTAATTGAAAATATCCCCTATTTGATTTGATGGGATAGGTTTAAATATTTTTAATGCTAAAGATAAAAAAATATCGGATTGTGAGACGTTTGAAAATAGGAAAGAGAATTTGATCAGTACTTTTTTTCGAATAAAAAATTGTGGTTCTATGTATATTATATATGAGGTGGAATCCAGTTGTAACATTTCAAACTTACAACATCTTATAACAATTTAGTTTTGTGATTTTTAAAGTCTAAACTGTCGATCCAAATCATTCAACATGTAATCTGTACTAAAATGTATTTGAAGATCAAATTTTACATTTTTTTGAATTTTTTTATTATTTATTAAGTATTTTACAAAACTGCTGTTTTTCAGAACTGCTGTTTTTCAATAGTTCAGAATTATCTAAAAACAGAAGTTTTGTAAAATACTTAATAAATAGTAAAAAAATTCAAAAAAAATGTAAAATTTGATCTTCAAGTACATTTTAATACATATTACATGTTGAATGGTTTGGATCAATTGTTTGGACTTAAAAAATCGCAAAACTAAATTGTTGTAAGATATTACAACTTTCAGATGTTGTAAGTTGATCCCTCTTCATTATATATATATATTTTTTTCAATCCTGTATACTCCATAATTTTGTACACTCCCAGCATGATTGTATTTGCCTTGTGTGCAATCTATTTAAGAAGCAAGCTATAAATGTGGGAAATAAAACATAGAACATGCCCGCCCTTGGCTACGTACAAAATAAATACAAACAGTCAAACATGCAATCGAACTATGTTCTTAATTCATCTCAAAGAAAAAGAAAATAAATACATCAGTAATTAAATTAAAAATGGAAAGCACACATGCATGCATAAATAAAGAGAAAACAAAGTCAAATATGAAATTGGAGTCTTGGAGGCGTAAAATATGCATTGACCGGAGTTCATGCCTCTATCAATAGTCAAATGCCTTTATCAATTTATAGTTAAATTCAAGTGAAGGCACATGTTTGCATAAGTTGCGTACCTCATCTTCCTTAACCTCATGGCCATTCTCCAACCATCTCAATTCTCGAAGGTTGGTTAGGTGTCGTAGCCCCTGAGGAACACACAATTCTTTACATCCCCAAATCCAGAGTTTTTTAAGATTGGGCATGGCCCCCTCCTCTATCTCCAAATCCTCTAGCACGATAATTCCAAACATCATCAATTCTTCTAATTGGTTGAAGCCTTTAGCTGAACATCTCATTTTTCGATTAGTTTTGACTCCACGTAGCTTGAGACTCTTGAGGCAGTGTAGATTCTCCAGTACCGGCATTACATCTTGCTGGAATTGGCAATTACTAATATCAAGATGAATGAGGTGAGGAGGTAGCATGATAACATCAATGGCCCTTTCATTAGGAGTATCCTGATAGTTCTTAGCCTGTAATAGTAGATATTGTAGATTTTGATAAAATGGGAAGTTCCTCATATCAAATATGTCTCCTGGAAAAGAACCGCTTAGGTTGAGAAAGATCAGGTTCTTTAATGTGCCAAGGAAAGCGGCAACTACCATCCATGAACATGATTTGTACTCTAAATCTAATGTACGTAAATTGGGTAGATGAGGAAACCCAGTTTTCCATGATTCATTGGTAGTAACGCATGCAAGTGTTTGCAAATTTGGTAGTTCTGTTGATGGTGGCAGTTCTGATGAATGAAGAGGAATAACGTGGAATCCGGTCACAACATGCCTCAGTGTCTTCATGTTCCATGCACAATCAGGAATATTATCTACGACTCCCTCATCACGTACTCTTAGATTGATTTTAAGAGTCTGTATACATTTCATGGTGTCTATCACTTTCTCCAAGTCTCTTTTCCCATACTTGTCATCTCGTCCAGTACACTTGTCACTTAGATTCCCATAAAGATTCAGATATCTTAACTGAGTTAATCCCTCAAACATTCCCACATTTATACTATCCATATAGCTGCCTTCAGTGCCAACCACTTTGAGCAGCTTTTGCTTAGAACAATTCGGCATGACTTTATTATGAAAGCACAACAGGGTGCGGAGGTTTTGGCTCATCACGAGTTTATCACAATCTGGATGGTGAACTGCCACACGACGCGCCCTACTCAAGCTTTGTTGATCACAATCTGGATGTGAATACACCACAAGAAAGTTGTCCTCCTTGGCTTTTTGGATAGCAAGATCCCGTAGGAGATCGTGAATGCAGCAAGATTCGATCGAACCATCAAGAGATCTAGATTTTACTTGAATTAGGCTCCTGTTATACAGTAAGAAAATTTGTTTTAAATAGACAAGAACATCCGATTAGTAGTGCTCATAAATGTCATTACTAAATTATTAATGGAGCTCACATTTTTCTAAAGTAAGTACTGATTATGTATTATAATTTTAACAAATATATTTTGAGGACAATAAATATTTCATAACGAAATATATTAAGCTTCAAAACAATTCAATTGGAAACTCTGTAAATAACTTGTACGTGCAGAACCCTAAAAAAAACTTGTACCTGCAGATTGCATTGTGCTTTATTTGTTTTTTTTTCCTTTTTCCTTGAAACAAAAACTGCTCCTTATATTGGAATCCTATTGCATCCAAATCATTTAATATGTGCTTAAAGGCTTTTATGAATAAATAACTAAATTGGAATGAACACTTGTACAATGATATTAGCACGTTAGACTAAAATGTGCAAAACATTAAATGAAGAAGTTATACCTCTGCACGAGATCCTCCAAGTAACTTTCCGCAGTTTCTTCCAATGTTCTGTTATCTTCTTGTGGTATGAAACCCTCAGCAACCCACATTCGAAGTAAAGATTTGACATTCATTTCATGGTCTTCGGGAAATGCAGCAAAGTACATGAAACAAGATTTAAGAGGTAATGATAGATCCTCATAACTAGTGCCTATAATCTCGCTACATTTTTTTCCATCATCCACATGCCAACTCATTGTTTGTAACACTTTACTCCAAGCGGCATGGTTGTGTGGCTTTGTTGATAATAAGCCTCCTAAAACCACCAATGCGAGAGGAAGCGCACCACATTTACGGACAAATTGATCTGTAATATTAGAAAGATCATGAAAAGAGCTTTTATTTGGACCCTGATTTGGAAGAGCCTTTTTCAACAAAATCTCTAAGCTTAACTCCTTCGTTAAGAACCCAGGTTTGTACGGTTCACTCGTGGGATCGGCTCTTTTAGCAATATTAAAGAACCTAGTGGTTATGGGTACTCTACTTTGATCTTCATTTGGGAGTGCTTCTCCAATTTGAATCCAAAGATCATCTATCCAAACATCATCAAGGACTATGAGGTACTTTTTTCCTTTAAGAGACTTATGAATCATGGTAAGAAAAACTTCTTCTTTTGGTTGCTTGCTCGGATCGATAGAAAGATTGAGTTGTTCCTCTATTTTTCTCAAAATGTCAATTAATTCGAACTTTTGAGAAATAGCTACCCATGTGCGAAGTTCAAAGTGTCTCGTGACATCATTACTGTAAAAATAAAACATATATTTGGTGAATTTTAGTATAACATAAATTTAAAGATGATCGACTCTTTTAAGAAAATAACATGTGTGTTTGTTTTGATGGTTAAATTTATGCATAAATAGAAAATTGTTATTTTCGTTGCCAATCTAAAGGGATATGGTTTTATATTTTTTCATTTTTTATCTTAATTTCTTTCTTCCTTTTTTTTTGCATGCTATTGCAAAAGTTGTTGGCGCCATACAAATAGATTTGCCCAATATAAATTCGCACGATTCAGTCGTTGTTTTTGAGATGTAGCCGTTGATCTTGTTTTGATTTGCACAATATCGATAACCCATGCAATATAAAAAATCACAAGTAGCTAATACGGCCTACCCTCAATGACCTGTTGGGTTGGGTTACTAAAGGCTTCCAGCTATAACAATATAATTTAGTGGCACTGGCTAACCCTCAATGGCCTACTTTAATGAAAATGTTACAACCAATATTAATAAATGCATAATTAATGATTACATATGTTTAGATATGTCAAAATTTCAGATCAGGATTTTTTTTGGGACAGATATAAGATTCGATCGGTCATGATTGCTTCTGACATAGTGCATTTTTAATTTAATGGTTGTAATATCAGTCAGATCATTATTATCTAAATATATTTTGAAACACTTCATTATTAATGAATATTGTTGGTTTCATATATCAAACTCAAAATTTGAGATATCTCAGAACCACTTCACTCTTCACAGAATCAAATGTTAGATTTCGACGAATTATTTCTTTAGATCCAAACCGTTCAATAAAAATCCAGACAAATACATATTGTGATCGGACGATGCAGATCTAATCATAAATATATATTTTGTTGTCTCAGAAGATATAAACTCGATTCTGACTCGCCTGACCAATCGTTAGGATCAAAATTGTGTTGGTTTGAGTTCGACCCATTTGTTCAGTCAATTATTGTCGGCCTTGCGATGAATCGTCTTAATACATACTTGTCTTATATCATTATATACAATTGAGTTACTAAAAATAAAAAAATATATGGACTTGATTTAGTAAAATTTAAGTTTTTACTTGCAAAACTAACTGATTTAGTAAAATATATGAGGCAGTACGTTGTCTCATAAATCATAAATTTACTAGACAATTTGTTCGAAAATAGTAGTAGCTAGGTTTGATAATTGATCAAACATATTTCATAATTTCTGCAAAGCTTCAAGTTGAAATCAACAGGGGTCAAGATAGAACAAAACTGGAAAACACTTGTTGACTAAAAATATATGAAATTGAACCATATTGCAAAGTGTAATCAACTTAAATAAAAACTAAAGTTTTGTTTTAAATAAAAACAAATATATAGCACATACCGATTGTATACTTTTCGCGCAAGAGTCGTTTTTCCGAGCCCACCAGTTCCCCAAATGGAAACAACGGAACGTCTCTTAATTGTCTCATCCAACAACCCTTTGATGACATAGTCTTGGTCCTCCTTGAACCCGACAATATCAGGATCAATGTCCGGCAGCACGAGTGGTCTAACGGGTAGTTTGATCTCTCCACCGTCCTCGCCCAGAGTATTGATTCCATACCTTGTTGAATTTAATAGTTTAGTTGGAAGTAATAAACATAATTAATTATTTAATTAGTCAAATAATTAGAATGAATGTATTTGAAAATTTACACAAATTAAATGTTTAGATTTTCTAGAGTTAACAAAGTTGAAAAAATATCAATTTAGTATGAAAATTTCTATCCCTTATATATTTTCCTTCCTCGTTCTCTCTTCCATTAAGTATGCCTGTCTCCACAACTATGAAGAAGATCAATCGTTTGCAAATAACCATATTTTTATCAAGTAAATGTATGATCGAAGAAAGTAAATTCATGGTGATGAATGAGAATATTGTACATGTGAATTTACATTTTAACATAATACAACGAATTTCTTAAAACAAATTCTGAATGCTACTGCCATTCAAAAAGGAAAAAAACACTTTGAATGGTACTCTGTCATTTTTGGCTAGATTTTGAAAATTTCCGAATTTAGTGTCACAAAATTTAATTTTTAAGTTTAACGCCATAGATAAAAAAAATCAGTTACCAACTATAGCTGAAAAGAGAGAAGGCATAAGACTCCATGTGAGCCAGAGGATTTTGTAGAAATGATAAGATCAAAAAGTTCATGTTAGGTATTCGTTTCACTTATTAAATTACAGAAAAAGTACGTCACAGAGGATTTTATTCACTGATTTGGTATAAATTCGCCTTGTTTTATTCTGAAATTGAAGAATAAAAGTTTTTCTTGAAATTGAATTAGTTTTCATTAACATAAGCTAACTTATATTTTTTTATGCTAGTCTTTTAAGGTGTAACTTTAAGGGCATGTTTGTTAGTTATGGAATAATTGTGCGTGATGAGATTTTAGGGGTTTAGAAACACTCTATTTAATTTGTGGGAAGTCATACTCATGGGTAGTACGGAAATGATTATGGAAATGTGTTGAAATGAGTATTTAATTGTATCGTGAGATTAGTTGTGGAAAATATTGATTTATTTAAAAAATATGTATTTCTATTTAATTAATGTCTCTCTCTTTGAAAATTTTGGATAGGAACTTATGTTGACACTTCCAAGAAAAACAATAACCAAGGTACTTCCTAAGAATGTTTACAGTATACCAAAAAAAAAAAAAAAAATTAACTTAATATGTGGGCTTCTATCTCAAAACTGAAAAGTACAAAATGATAAACATAACTAATTGAAATAAAAGGATACATACACGAGTGCACTGAGTTGTAAAGATCATCAGCTGTATCGTAAGTGATATGCTGAATTGTTGGATTTATTTCTCTTATTTTTCTCTCATGGAAGCCACATAGCCCTGTCTAATTTAGCATATTTTCATTCTTTAAAATGGTATAAAAAATTAAACTCAGTGAAACTACTTCCATCAAGGATTTCAAATAACACCAACTTTCCAAAATATAACACCAGTTTTGCACCAACATTTTTTTTTTTGCCCTTGCTTGCTGGAATAATTGAGTGCTATTTCAAATCAATATTGTTCAATTTATCATGACTACTATAGAGCTACGATAGTAGGTAGATAATTTGTGGAGAATGCTTAAGAAGGTTACCATTACTATATATGACTTGGGAAGGAAGCAAATCTACATGGAAAGAGAAACATAAACATGCATGAGTACTCATTGCTAGGCAACATTTAATAGCAACACAAAAGACAAATTGCAATATATTAAGTGCTTGAATTCGCCGGGAAGCAAATTAAAATTAATTTTATAACGAGAAGAAATCCACCTACAACATTATATAATTACAACATCTTATAATATGAATTTTCAAAATCTAAACAGTCGATTCAAACTGTTCAACATGATATCTACATTAAAATGTGCTTGGAGATAAAATTTTACTTATACTATTTATTAAGTATTTTACAAAACTGTTATTTCCTGACCATTGAATTTTGTACCAATAATCTTAATAAGTAGTAAAAACATTCAAAACAATGTAAAATTTTGTCATTTATCTAAATAATTTGAGTTCTTTGATCTTTGAAATTTTACGTCAATTTATATAAAATATTAGTAAGTTAAGTGTCAAATGACAACAATACTTTCGTTTCTTGATTTACTTGTTTTTTAAAGTTCCAATATATCCAGCCTCTATTAGAATTTAATCAATCTTTAAGTTTTTACGGTACATTGGTAGAACACTTAATTTGTGAATACTATTAAGAGCGTGATTTCTTGATTCATTACTCCTATCAATTTGTTGAGGCAGTTCTAATGATCTTAATTACAATATAAACAATTGGTTTAGGCTGTACATTTTCTTTTCCCTTTCCCCAACCGGCACAATATATACTTCAAGTATGCTCCACAAATTATTATTAAAAAAGAAGCAGAGTAGGTCCGATAGGCTCTAGGACCGTTTGATCTGCTTAAAGATCCGTGCAGTCTGCTTTAATAGCCTGTTTCAATTTCTATACACACAAATCTTAAAGCGAATTGGACGAGTCCATCAAACTAAAAAGAATAGTATATATTTTGTGCTTGACTTTCCTTTCTCTTCACCTTGATTCTCCTTAAAAAATTTAATTATTAGATCTTAAAGCGAATCGAACAGTCGATAATCGGAGTTGCCTTCTCCTTGATTCTCCTTAAAATTGTTAATTATTAGAGCAAGTAAATTTAGTTTAGGATTGATCATTTGTGGGGTTGGGAAATGATTGGTACGAAACCTTAATAGGATCAGATCCGTGCTTCTATAACATTCATTTGAGTCAGTTATGTTTAAACATGTCATTGGACTTAAATTTGTATATCCAGCCCAATCTTAATAGGCTATTTTGTTCAAGCGAAGCCCGGTCGGCCCGTCTCAATCTGGGCTATTTTGTTCAAGTCCAGCCCAATCTTGGCTCCTTAATATTTGTTTGTTGCTTCTTAAATTAATAACAGAGAATTTGCTTTTACAAGCATAGAAATCAACAAGAAACATCATAACTTCTCCAACAAAACAAATGTCAATACCACTGTAGCGCTAATAAAAGTTATATTGTTTGAGATATTGTTCATCTATTTCCTGCACTAAACAAAAGATCAATTTCATAGGAAATCAATCAACAAAGACAATTTCGGCAATCTTTGATAACCTTGGAAACCTCACCAGCTTCTTCAAGAATGACCTCGTTTCTCTTCTAACTTTCATTTCTCTCAGAACCAGCTTCTATAGCACAGGTGCAGTGCGCAGAAGGAATTTTGCAAACTTTAGAATTGGCTTAGGATATCTAACAGAATAAGTTATCTTCACAATTTGAAGGCAGCTAAACATGTTACATTCTATTCCTTCCACCTCCCAAAAAGATTGAACAAGTGATGATGAATGTAAATGCTCCTCCATCTCTGGAAGCTGGAAAAAAAAAGATAAATACAATGTGAAAATGTGATCAGATAAGATAAAATTAATTGTAGAAAACAATATAGTAGCAGATAGCCAATTAGGGATCGGTTTCTAGGACGCACCTTTAAAGATAGCACCTTTAAGTTGGGGGAACTTTTGAATAAAGATAAAGCAGTTGCAACCTCTCTCGTGTATACATCATAGAAGTCGATATGAAGCTCTGTCAATTGGTAGAAACGTGCCGAGAGTGCCTCTGGTTGAGGTCCCTTGGCGAAAAACTAATAAAACAAGTCAAATAATAGATTATCATTAACATGAAAGCATAATACAAGCTATAGAGAACATAAAAAAGGTGTGCATTAATCACCTTTAAGGTAATTGATGGGAATTTTTCTCAAGTATGGATCTCTTACCTTAAGAAAATTAGAACATAGTTGAAGTTCTTCAATTGCAGAAAGGTTACCAAGTACTCGCAAAATATCACAATGAAATTCTGGATTGACAGAATTCAATAAAATTTCAAAACGGACACCACCATGATAAATTTTGCAAAAAGCAACTTAGGGGTTTCCAAACAGAGATCCATAAAATACCCTGTGATACTCAGCCATCTGAGGTTCGGTGCACAGATGACACAATGACCAAAGATGGATATGTCAGATAACTCCAAGATCTCAAGTAAAGGACAACTTGAAATGAGTTTTGCTACAACAATCCCAGTTAAACTAAATTGATCAAATTGATCGAATAGCCTTAGGGTGCGAAGAAACTTGAAGCCTAGGAAAGATGGAGGAACATTTATGGCGCCGCAAACTATATGCACATGTTCTAATGCAAGACAAGAGAAGAAGCTGGAAGGAATCATGAATCTGTTATTTTCCCCCAGTTTTATATGAAGATTCTTGATTCCAATTCTGGACAAGATAAGCATCCATCGATCAATTGCCTCATGACACGCATGTCTACTGATGAGTTTAAATTGTAGAATTGGACCGTGATGCACTAATAATACTTGATCAACCTGTCTAATTAGCTCTGACTGTGCACAGTCTTCTGTGAACACCAAATTTGGAATTGACATCCATGCATATTTCCATTTGGTTGATAGAATGCTTGTCCTAACCGCCTCTTTAATTGGAAGTTTCATAAGAACTTCCTCTTTGACATTTGGGGGCATGTTGCTGATATAATCTCGTTCTAAATTGAGATCAACACTACGCTTTCGGGGCTGAAAAATATCCATCGTGTATTGTATTTTAGACCTGGACAAAGCATTGGTAATTCTTTAGCAATTATTAAAAAATAGCACAAGCATAAGATTGAAACTGGTTATTGGCAGAGAATAGCAACAACTAATAAAGCAAAGAAAAGATCATTTGGTTTAGGTTATAGGTGATCATTGGAAATGTTATTATCACTCAGAATAGAAATGCAGGACAGATGTGGAATGATCCGTTTACTAGTTCAGTAAAGCAACAAATAGTTATTGGATCATCCAAATAATTAATTTGCCCTTTATGATTAGTAGGAAATTAAGTTCCAACCATACTAGAGTGGTCTCATAGAGTCTAACTAGAAAATGGGTGGAATTGTAAGGTAATTTTGCAAATAGTACCTACATAATATCAGGGCCGGTCTTGAAGATTTTGGGGCCCGGGGAGGGAGAAAATTTTGAACCCTTTATGTAAATTTTTTTTTATTAATATGCTATATCATACAAAATAGAGAGGGACATAAATCCAATACCCCTCAAAATAAAACATATACAATGATGAACATACCCACACCTTGCTTCTTGCTTGATTCTTGATAAACCAATTTTGAACACTTATATGTTGTACCTGCAAAAAAACACATCTAAATCACATCTCATTTGAAATGACTCTTTCTTGTATTTTTAGAAGTAAAATCATCAATTATATGTTCAGCCTAAGCTTTAAAATTGGTAAAATG
Organism: Carex kokanica; assembly: GCA_025461125.1. Classification (NCBI taxonomy): domain Eukaryota; kingdom Viridiplantae; phylum Streptophyta; class Magnoliopsida; order Poales; family Cyperaceae; genus Carex; species Carex kokanica. The sequence continues at coordinate 585,792 of JAJGRX010000932.1, forward strand.
TTCACTACTATCTTCATGTAGTTTAATTTTTTCACTTAGATGTTTCCAATCATCAACACCTATAGTTGCTATTTGACTTTTAGAATGAACATGTCTTACAACTTTACAACAAAAACAAAATATTTTATTTAAATTTTTTGAGTAAACCAACAATTTCCTATCAATAAGTTATCAATTTCTTAATTTTTGATCAAAATAATATGTGGAGAACCCTCTATTGTAACTATCATTGGGAAAATTAATATTAGAATCTCTAATAGGGCTATTCTTAATAAGCAAATCTCTCAGTTTTTGAATCTAAACCATCCCACACTCTAGGATCATATATATTCATAGATAAAGAAGAATCTAAGCACTCAGACACATGATTAATTTCTTCATTATTTTCACTAGTCTTATTTTCAAGCACATTTGTTAGTTCTTCATTTACCTCATTCTCATATTTGTTGTTTCTTCATTTACCTCATTTTCATTTTCAGATACATATCTTGTTTCTTCGTATACCTCAGTTTTAACTTGGTTTTCCATAAACTCATTTTGCAGTTTAATTTTTTTCCAAAGTTTTTGAATAGAACATTTTTGAGGTTTTAGTTTTTTTTCTCCCTCTCTTTTTTTGTTTCTTTTTTCGCTACCTGATACATATTTTCTAGGAAATATTGTTTTAAATTAAAAAAAAACAAGTATAAAAGTATACAACCTGAGTAATGAGGCACAAAAGCAGCACTGAGCCGCTAACTTAGATCTAGCTATGAGTTACTTAAATTTGATCTTTGCTCTTCGCTATAAAAATAAAAAAAGAAATTGCTTTAATAAACAAATTGCCTTAATCAGAAATCCTAAATTTGACCTTCAGTAGCTGCTAACTCTATTAAAAAAAGGAATTGCTTTCATCAAAAACACTAAGTTTGACCTTCGTTGAGGTGCTCTGACTTTAACCAAGAAAGAAATTGCTTTATCAAATGCTTTAATCAAGGAAGAAACGGAGGGGCGGAGAGCTAGAGGAAACTTTCATTTTTTTTTTACCGTATACACTGGAGCCCACAGCCTCTATCTGAGCCGATTTCATTTGTTCACCTAGGATTTTTTTTTTTTTACGGTATAAATTTTTTTTTTTTTTTTTTTGGGGCCTCTGGGCTTTTGGGGCCCAGGGCCATCGCCCTGGGTACCCTGGGTAAGGACCGGCCCTGCATAATATTAGAAGTTAATTTGCCTAACAGTTCCACCCATTTCTGGTTAGAATCTAAGTAACCTCTCTAGATAATTCAAACCAGACACCCCGTCGAAGAATTGGTTCACACAAAGTAGCCCGAAATTAGATGATCGCACGATCAATGTTTTCATGAAAATAATTGCATTGGAGACAAGTGAACAATGAGAATATTCATTAAGGAAGCTAATTACAACATAAAGGAACTAATGAGTAATGTAAATTAACAATCCCAGCACCTCAAATCATTCCCATCTCCCCGCTTCTTATTCTACTACCTAAACATAAACAATTCAAAGTTTCACAGAAATATTTAGTAAAAAAATACCTTCAAATTCTCTTTGAGAGAAGCAGTTGACGGGATCTGACCGGACCTGACCGGACCCGACTACTTGCTCCAACTCCAAATTCGCAAATTTGGAGAGGAAGTGAACTTAGCTCCTTGCTTTCTCTTTAGTTCTGTGCTACAGACTACAGTGTTGCCTCTTGATGAGTTTGGAGTGAGAAATGAAAAGTTAAAGAAGGAATAGTATACAAATGCGCCCTTGTCTTTGCAACATAATTACAAACTGGTCCCTTCAGTTCTCTGATTTAAACTAGACTGATAAATAAATTTGTGTAGGACCCACAAGGGAGCGGGTGTAAAAATCCTTCAACTGAAGGAATTCGTATCCTCTGTGTTAAAACATCTGCAACGTACGATCCGTTTTAAGATCCGTGCAAACTAGATTCACATTATCGATGGTTTTGGAGTGAGAAATGAAAAGTTAAAGAAGGAATAGTATACAAATGTGCCCTTGTCTTTGAAACATAATTACAAACTGGTCCCTTCAGTTTTGAATTTATTTTAAAAATCATCACTAAATCTTGAAAATTTACGAAATCAATATGATTATAACTTTTTTTACATAAACAATCTCCACCGGAAATGAGGCTCAGTATGAAAATTAAAAACCGGATATAGTATTCGGTATTACATGCCACACAATGGTACACAAATCATAACCCATTTCAATTTTAAAATCGTACCAGAGACTGGGGCCGGTTTTTATTTTGAGAAACCGAATAGCATGGCCAGTTTTAATTTTTCTGATTTTTTATTTTTTTTTCTTTGCATTACCGGAACTGATGGCCGGTTATATATATATATATTTTTTTTTTGTCAAATTTGTCAAGTAAATTTAATTTGTTTGCTTTTTTGTTTTTTTAATTTATATCTAATGAAAGTGGGATGGGACCTCAAAGCAACAATAAAATAATTAAAGTGGAAAACCGAAATTGGAGTCCGATTTTCATTTCTCACCAAACCGAGATTAGGATCTGGTTTCTAATTCCACAAACCGAGCCTCACATCTGGTTTGTATTTCTTTGATTTCATGTGGCAATAATAAGAGGGAAGTAGACTCAAATGGGTTCAAATTTGATATCGAATATCGTATCTAGTTTTTATATTTTTATACTGAGCGCTATTTCCGGTGGATATGATTTTTTTTTAAAAGTTATAATCATATTGATTTCGTAAATTTTCAAAATTTAGTAATGATTTTTTTAAAAAATTCTTCAGTTTTAGGTAGTACAACTCTACAAAAGAGGTTGATAAATAAATTTGTGTAAGACTCATAAGTACAACTCCACAAGGGAGCTGGTGTAAAACAGTAAAAATCTTGTGGCACCTTTAACTGAAGTGGGCAGGTGAGGTTCTGAAAACATCACCTAAGGCCAAGTAGGCAAACCAAAATCATCACAAGGGAACATCACGAACATGTATCCTCTGCATTAACTGAAAAAGTTTTTTGAGTTAATGCACCTTGGCCGTCTGATATTAAACGGAGCCAATCCGGCTGTCTAATTTTAAAAGAGATTTTCTTTAATATTAGTGCAGATCTAATTTGCACGGATCTTAAAAGAGATCAGATGGTTCAGATGCATTAACTTAAAAAATTCCGTTTGAGTTAATGCAGAGAATATGAATTCGAACATCATGCCAACCACCGCTATCATTAAGGCAAAGTAGGCACCTTTAAGTCTAATTACTAACCATGTTTGTCGTGACCGCTGTTGAACCTCTTTGCTTATTGTTGTAAGACTATTGTTTATAATATTTAATATGGCATTTATATGGATATTATTGATAATGTATGTGATGTGCACATGCTTTATGTGTAAATACGTGAAGGGTTGTTCCGGAGTGTGACACATATAAATTAGATTATTATGTCCAATTTAATCTCGAATTTTGTTTTATCATGTGGTTTGGTGCGATTGAATTATAATGTATTCAATCCCAATTAAATTCACCATATCAGAAACTCTATATATGCACCTTAGGCCTTCATATCAGAATCCTATATATTGTAGTCATGTGTTTGGATATTTTGTGTGTTTTTAATTTAACCTTCGGTTTAAATCTTGGGTACAACGAATTAATGCCATTGTGTTTTGTGTAGGATTTGTATTGTTGAAATAAGTTCTCAAACAGCACTAGCACTAGCACTAGCACTAGCACTAGCAGTATATAATATGTTTCCAAAATAGCACTAGAATATTCTAGAACGTACGTTTTGTTTTGTTTTACATAATGTCACTTGCCCTCCTGTTCTTAGTTGAACTTCCCTTTGAAGTTTGGAGCTGCTGGTACTGGCCCAATTCACTACTGGTAGATTGGACAGATGTTCAGGAGCCAAAAAATTGATAATAAACTGACCACAAGAAAATTTTACCAGGCATCTGCACTTGGGAGGCCAAGAAGCCACTGTAGTTACTGATTACATAATCAAGGTACTTCATTTTAGATAGGAAAGTGTTTTTTAATAATCAATAGCAATGATAGGACCGGAGGTTTCTCTGTTTTTCATTTTTCTTGTTTATACAATTTGCAGATATTGGGATTGGACATGTGCAGATATCATGGTAGAAATGACATGATTAGAGGTATAAAAGTTTTTTTTTTAAACTAAAATAGATTTTTTTTGCAATAACCTATTTTCTTTATTATTTTCGACTAAGGCCTAAAAATCAAAGTAAAAATCAAGCAAATAACAAATTTTATCCAACAGTGGATTTCCTCATTAACTAATGAAAAAGGTCCTTATGCAGGAAGGGCAATTTGGTCATTTTTTCTGTGTAACATAGCATTTGAGCACTTGGTTCTAAGTCAAACACAAACCAACATCTGTAATTATGCAAGACTAAATAATCTTGTCTTTATAAATTACATTAAATCAACTACACTACAACAATCTTTCTAGAGGAGGGCTCAAATGCCTCCATTAAACAGGTTGTTGCCAGAATGCTTGGCACTGACCCAGCAACTAAACCCAACTGTCAGTTCTAGCTTCTTGATAAAGATGTAATTTCTTTCTTTCTCCTTGTTATATTTTCTTTGTTCTATTGAGGTTTTCATGGTATCAGCATGTCGTCAGTTGATTTTGGGTCCATCCATTTTGCTTTGTTTTATTGAGGTTTTCCCCTTGAAGTTGGCCAAATATTCAATCAAAAAGTTGGACCCACCAACAAAAGCCATCTTGTCAGTACATGCAACAATTTGATTATGTAATTTCAAGTTTTTTAGTTTTTAGAAAAAAATGTGTTGATATTACTGTTTTTCCTCTCAGGATCTTACTACAAAAGAAAGAAAAAATGTTGACCCAACAGCCGTTCCTTTTGCTAGAGGCTTTGGTTCAGAGATCCAAGGGCATCGAGAAGGGTCTACTCTACTAGAAGTGGTATACAAATAAAACTTGTCTATGCTTCTTATCTCTAGCTCTTACTTTTAGACTTCAAAAATTGTAAATTGAATTACTAGCTGTTAATCTAGGCATTGCCCACACTTTGGCTAGCTAATCTGGGTAGAATAGGAGGTTTTAATTATGTTGGTTTTACTTTACCTTTATTTTCAACGAGTGCTTGATGTAATTAAACAATGTACTGGTTTGATATGTGAAATGGAACCCTAAGGGCATTTGTGAATGAATATGGGTTATGTAAATTTTGTTTATGTTGTCTAAATTATTTGCATGATATTTTGTTTAATGTCAATGAATGTCGAATGGTAATATATGGCTAGTAAAAATATGGAGTCTACCCTCGATACAAGCAGAATTATGCCAAAAATTTTATACCAACACTAACTATTTTTTAAAGAAAACAGTCGGTGTTGGTACCTACACCGACTGTTTTTTAACAGTCAGTATTGATACCCAACACTGACTGTTTTTAAAACCGCCAGTGTTGGTTATCTACACTGACTGTTTTATTTAAAACATCAGTGTTGGGTATCTACACAGACTGTTATTTACCCGTCATTAAAGATATACCTATACTTACGGCACCATCACTGACGCCTCAATAACAGTCAGTATAGGGGTTTTGTAACAGTCGGTAAAGGGGTTTTTTGTACTAGTATCTTTTCTCTCTTTCTTAATGTAATTAATATGCAGATAAATTTACACTACAAATTTAATTTTATGGATACCTTAATTAATATGTAGTGTAAAAAAAAGTTTGTTTAATTTTTGTAGTGTAAATTTAGTTTTTTCTTTAAGTTTAAATTTACAATGTAAATTAGTAAAATAGCTTAGTTAATTAATTTCTATAATTATTATGTTTTTTAGAATTTAAATTTACAATGTAAATTAGTAAAATAGCTTAGTTAGTTAATTTTCTATAATTATTAAGTTTTTTAGAATTTAAATTTACAATGTAAATTAGTAAAATAGCTTAGTTGGCTATTTTCTATAATTATTAAGTATTTTAGAATTTAAATTTACAATGTAAATTAGTAAATCATTAAATTTATTGTAACCTTTCAAACAATGACAACCGTTTATTACACATTAACATAATTAAACTACATTTTCAATCAATTTAATAATTACAGAAAAATAATTAATTATACAATTTACTAATTTAGATTTTAAATTTCAACTCTGGTTAATAAAAAATAATAATAAAAAATAAGGTCACCCGGGAGTAACTTCAACTCTAAGTTACATTGTAAATTTTGGTTACCGGGAATTGTGTAAAAAAAAAGTTGGTGGTAAAATTTCGGTTACCATCTTTTGTAAATGAGCAAATTAAATTAGCCAAATTGGTGGTAACCGAAAACAAATTTCGGTTACCGGGGAGTGTAAAATCGGGAGTAAAGAAAAAAATTTGATGGTAACCGAAATAAATTTTTGGTTACCGGCAGTTAAAAAAAATGAAGTTGGTGGTAACCGAAAATTATTTTCAGTTATCGGGAATTAATTATTTTTTTATTATTTGTGGTATCATGAGGTGTGGCCTTCTGTATAAAGGGGTAACAGAAAAAAAATTTCGGTTACCCATAAGATAACATAAATGTTTCCGAGATTTTTATTTTTACCCCAAAAAAAAAATATTTTAATATAAATAACCAAATTTTAAAAAAAATTAAATTTATACCCAAACCGTAAATATTATTTACGGTTTGAATTCCGAATTCAAACCGTAAATAATATTTACGGTTTGAATTCTTTATTCAAACCGTAAATATTATTTACGGTTTGAAAACGGAATTCAAACCGTAAATAATATTTACGGTTTAAAATTTTTTTTTTTTTTTTTTTAAATCGATTTTTTGGCTATAAAAGAGAGTTAGCATCAGAAGCTAGAAAGAGAGAGAAAGAGAGGAAGAGAGAAAAGAGAGAAAGAGAGGAAGAGAGAAAGAAGAAGAAGGAGAAGGAAGAGGAAGAGGAAGAGGAGGAAGAAGGAGAAGTCTGCTGAATCAGGTAATTTTTTTTGTAACTTTTCACATACGTTCATTACTGTTCACATACGTATTTACTGTTTATATACGTATGTACTGTTCATTACTGTTCACATACGTATTTACTGTTCACGTACGTATGTACTGTACATTACTGTTCACGTACGTATGTACTGTACATTACTGTTCACGTACGTATGTACTGTACATTACTGTTCACGTACGTATGTACTGTACATTACTGTTCACGTACGTATTTACTGTACATTACTGTTCACGTACGTATTTACTGTTCATTACTGTTCACGTACATATTTACTGTACATTACTGTTCACATACGTATTTACTGTTCATTAATGTATTTACTGTATATTACTGTTCATATACGTACTGTTCATATACATATTTACTGTTCATTACTGTATCTACTGTTCATGTACCATTCGTATATGTATTTGCTGATCATGTACGTATCTACTGTTCAAGTTCATATATGACTATTTACAACTGTTCACGATTGAAATCAGTAAACTGACAAAATATTTACCATTTTACAAATGTAGTTTACTGGCCATGCCTATTGGAATTTCAATACATTTTGGAGGGAAATTCATTTTTGACCAGAATGGGGCACGTTACTCCAAACCTCCAGTAAATACGTATTGGGTTGATGAAAATTTATCATTCGAGCAGTTGCAATCGCTTATTTATGGAGCGAGCGGCTACAATAGAAATCGCTGGAAATTAGAAATAATGGCCCGAGTAGTCCACGCAGGAAAGTATGTCATAATCGCATTAGGAGATGACGGGGCATTGAGAGGCCTGATCGCGCAGGTTTTGATGTCTGGCGAATCATTATTGGAAGTTTTTGCATGCAGAATTCGCGGAGAGTCAAGGGCCGGAAGTTCAGGCCAAAATTCGGTTGCAGAAATGGATCAAGCAAATAATGAACCATACACTCCTTTTATCACAATGCCTGTACTAGACCCGGAACCAGAAATATACAGTAATGCACCCCAATCTCCACCTTTTGTCCCACCACGAGTACAATCTCCACCTTTTATCCCACCTATATCCGTGTATGAAGGTCATTCATCCTTACCTGGGCCTGAACCAAATCCTCACCCCAGACCGCCACCAGTACAGGAAGATCCAAACGAGTCAGAATTTGAATTTATGAACGAGGTACAGGAGGAGAATGTGCAAACTGAGGATGAATGGGGGGAAGGAGAATGGGACATTAATGATGAAGGAGATGAAGAAGATGAAGAAGAATACACAGAGCCCACTGTGAGGCAAAATAGGGAGAATATACCGTTAAGTGGCCGTTCTGAGACTCACCCGTTTGTAAACTTCAATGACACATCTGCTTTTCGAGAAGCAGATGTTTCTTACTATGGTCGTCGGGTTGAATACAAGAGTGAGCTCGCAAAAGGACAATACTTCGTAAGTAAAAATCAACTGACGAAAAAGATCAGAGAGTACCATGTTGACAAGAACAAGGAGATATACACGAAGAGAAGTGACACATCCCGGCTGGAAATTAGATGCAGCACTCCGGGTTGTCGTTTCAAACTGAAGGCCATGGCAACAAATGCTGGAGATACATGGATGATAACTGAGCAAGACACGCCTCACACATGCACGTCTGAGTACACCAGGACCGACCATGCACAACTCACGGCATCAATCATCGCAGATATCATCGAGAGCAGCATTAAGAAAGACCCCACTATGAGCATCCAGAGTGTGGCACACTGTGTGAGGATTAGGTTTGGCAGTATAATCCCGAAGTACAACAAACTTTGGAGAGGTCGTGAGATTGCAGTAGCCCGTCAATTTGGGAGTTGGGAAGAGTCGTACAATTTTATGAAACTATTGCTTATCGGGATATGTTACACGAATCCCGGCTCGAGATACCAATTTTTGACAAGTCCGAGCATCGATAAAAATACAGGACTGGTCAAGCAAGGTGTTGAGGAATTCAGGGCCGTGTCATGGGCTTACGGACCATGCATCACCGCATTTGATTACTTGAGACCAGTGATCAGTATAGATGCAGCCTTCCTTTCTGGGCGGTATGAGGGCAGGCTTTTGATGGCTTGTGGCTATGATGCCGAAAACCAATTGCTGCCTCTAGCATTTGCAATTGTGCATAAAGAGAATGAAGAGAATTGGGGTTTTTTCTTGCAGTGGCTTAGGATTAATGTGATTTGTGTTAATAGGTTCGTGTGTGTTATATCAGACCAACACATGGGTATCAAAGCTGCATTGAAACCTGAATACGGATGGGACAGGGATAATTTTGTGCACAGATACTGTATCCAGCATGTTGCTGACAATCTAGTCCAGGCGTGTGGGAAGGACAAATGGTACGGAACTAGGTTCAAACTAGGAGCTAGGAAGAGGAAGCCGAGAAGGCTGAAAGAGATGTTCGAAGATTTTGCCTCGGTATGTCTAATATTGTGTAATTTATATCATTTTTGTTTCTTTTAGATGCATTATGTCTAACTTTGCTTTGTTCTATTGCAGCAAAATCCGAGGTGTAATGCTTTTCTGAGGAGAGTGGGCAAAGTACGTCCTAATGATGTCATGGAGCCGTCAAATTTTGAAAATTTTTTCCAGACCTGTGATGGAGGTTACCGATTTGGTATCATGACAACAAACGGGTCCGAGTCCCTGAACGCTGTCTTCAAGGATAGCCGGATGTTGCCCGTTGCTGCACTTGTAGAGGAGACATTCTACAAGTGCAATAGGTGGTTTGTTCAGCGGCGACAGGCAGCGACGGAGCAAAGAAATGCAGAAAAGCCTTTTTCTGAACGAGTACATGTTAAGCTCGCCAAACGGTGGGAGAAAGCTACAAAAATGGATGTCATCCCATACTCACACGGCGAAGGTAAGTACGAAGTCACGGGACCAAATGAATATGTTCCAGTAGTCCAAACGCAGGATGGAACTATGTCCATGATTCATAGAAGGTTCCAGTATACCGTGACATTCGGGCCGGATAGAAAAGTGGAATGTGCATGCAGAGGTATCCAATTAACTGGAATTCCGTGCGCTCATGTGTTAGCGGTTTGTCGCCATAGAAGCTGGTCACCCGACCTATTTGTTGCCAACTGGTATAGGGTGGATTACCTTCTGAGTACTTGGAATGAATTGTTTGTTCCTTACGGCAATCCTGAAGATTGGCCTACAACCACTACCCCTAAAATTGAGCCAAACAAAGATTGGATACGGCGTGGTAGGAGAAAACACATCCGTCATGAAATGACCATGGATGAAATGCAAGGTAGGCGAAGGGGGCATCGTCCTCGCCGTTCCACTTCTGACAGGCAAAGGCGAGGTATGTAACATTGAACCCTGAGTATATTTCATTCCAATATTTGAATAGTTTACTAACTAACATATATGGGCTGCAGATGCTCATATCGCAGCAAATGCAGCAGAAAATGAGCGAGTTATGGCCGAGGCAAGTGGATCGCAAGGGCCGCGACGAAGCACAGCCAGAAGCCGTACAGCAGACCGTGAAAATGCAACTATGATGTTTAGGGAGGCAATGGGTGAAGTACTGGCAGGAAGAGATGCGGTTGGGATGCAAGGTCCTTCAGGTACTACACAGCGAAGAAGGAGCATATCTGGCGCAGGAAGGAGGAGCACATCTGGCGCAGGGACATCTGGTACAGCACACCCGAGGGAGGAAGCAGTGCAACCCGCTAGAAGGAGCACATCCCAAGTAGGGCCATCTGGTACAGCTAACCGAGCGCAAGAAGGCCCGTCTGGTACAGCTAACCGGCAAGAAGAAGCAGTGCAACCAGCTAGAAGGAGCACATCATCATGGAGATCATTGGGATTGCATTTTAGGCTGAGTGGTCGCAGGAATTAACTTGCGATCTATTTTAATTTGTTGAGAACTTATGTAATTACATGAATTGTGGCCTGTGAACATTTATCATTTTGAGGTTTGTATGAACTTATTTAATTAGATTTGTATGAACTTTATTTGTAATATATTATGTTGCTGTTTTTGTAATTATTTTTTTGTAATTAATTTGTAGCCGAGAAAGATTGACATTAATAATCGAGAAAAGAACGAGGACAAGAAAAACTACTGTCGCTGGACTGGAATAAATAAAAAGGACTGTCCGAGATGCGTGGAGATAAAAGAATATTATCGGTTCGAAATATTAGTTTAGTTTGTGTTTGGAGATTATGTTGTTCAGTTGGTTTGGAATTTAAAATATGTTTGAATTGTTAAGCTAGAGGTTTGTATGAATTTTATTTGTATGAATTGTTATGTTAAAGTGCATCCGAGCCCTACTTTGCACCTCTGGTTAACATACCAAGGCAACTTCAAAAATCATGAAAATTTGCCGACATGCAGTCTTGACTTCGCAGAACAGGACTGTGAAGTTGGTGTGTAACATAATAAGTAATACCATGAAATGATAAAAATATATAACATACCTCCAACCGTATCATAATAAAACATAACGAAAGTACACTACACTAAAAAATAAACTGCAGACTAAACTAAAACATAATAAATGATAACATAGCTAAACAGAACTAAAACTACCAAAATAACCCTCTATCAACGGTACTGCGAAGGGGTGTATCGGTGAGGTGGTATACCCCTATTTTGCCTACTGAAATTTCGGCCCTGCCAGTCATTCCATTGTTGTTCTCCATCCTGCGCTCTGAGAGCTGGTGTAAACTCAGCGTATCGGCCTCTAGGCTCATCTCGACTGCTCTACTCCATGGATCCTCGGCCGCATGGGTGGCTGGCGGTGGAGGGGGGGTACGGAAGAAGGAATCCGCAAGCTGGGACGCATAGTCCGACTGCGTCCCGCTACCAGAGGCCTCCCAATCGTGAGCTCTCGGTGGATACGGCTGACGCGGTGACGGGGAGGCGGCTGTATCCCACGGATCAGCTGGAGCAAAATCGGCAAGGCTGAAAGTCAATCCCTCATCCTGCACAGACGGGATCTCTGGAGACCCATGCTGCTCAGGCGGTGGCGGCATGTATGCAGGACCCTGCACGGATGCCAATATTTTAGTAAATTTGAACTATCTTTACTTAAAATAAAGAAATAAATAAAATAAAGAATCACATACCGGGGGAAGAAATGGACGTCCGTGCCTGTCACGGTAGGCATGCCAACCTTCCATGCGCAGTACCCAACGATGATAATCCCAGTCTGGCTGCTCTGAGGGCTCCGGTGGCATCTCACTGTTCAGAACAGGTGGCGCGTCAGGCTCGTTCGATTGTACTGCGCGCCAATCAATATTCTCTCCGGCGTCTCGTAGCATGGTGACCAGCTTTGCCTCGTGGCCGTGGTCCTCAATGCACGGGGCAACCAAGTGCAACATCGCATGCCCGACCGCTCTGTAGCCACGTTTTCCAAGACAAATGATTGAACGCGCGGCACCTTTAAGCGCTACCAGCAGCTAAAAAAATAAAACAAGGTTAGTTTAAAAAAAAAGCTACGAAAAAGGTTTATACTGTTAAAAAATGTATTCTTGTAGGTGCATTACCTGGCGAGCACCTTTTCGGCCAGTGGGGGTATAACCATCATCGTCGAAGATCATCGAGCGAAGAAAATCACCGTAATCTCCCTCTATATACACCGAAGCCATGCCGACACGCAGGTACCAAGCCTGATATCTCAATAGGGGATCTCCCTGGAACTGCATCGCATCAACCTCCGACATCTGCCATAAGTTGGCACTCATATTCGCTGCCTTGTTGTAGTGCTCCAAGTGATACTCACTCCAATCTCTATCCCAGTGATTACTGTGCCTTATCCTGTAATTCAGATGTTAGTTGCAATTTAAAGCAAAGAACATAACGCTAAGTACAAAAATGCTAAAAAGAACATAACTTACCCGTGTAGACTCATGATCACAGATCTCGGGACGTCTGGATCTGCGGGGATGTATGCAGGAAAATCAAACTGACGGAGCACCCGGTCTGGGTAGTGGTGCTCCACTATCCAGAAGCACACTAGCGGACCCCTGTAGAGCCACATCTGATGATCATCCGCTACAATCTGTGGCAGCCTCCCCTCAGTGTATAGCTCATGGTACGGAGTCCAGTTCACCTGCGTCTCACCCAGACTCTGAATTTGAGATCGGACCACCCTGATACCTATTGTCTTTCCGTGAGGGTTGTCCTTGTACACATGATGTCCGTACCATTTCATGCCAAATGCCGGTCGATTCCCGCTTTCGGGCGCTCCCCATGGATCCTCGTTCGGCTCGGGTACTCCCACCGGCAGCCGTGACCATGACCAATGCTGCAGTAGTAGCACCGGCCCGTAGATTTGTTTAGTTTTCCGCTATATTTTGAAGAATATTAGCCGTTAGGGGTTAGTTAAATTGACAGATAATATAATTTCCCTATAATTTTGATCAGATTCAAAATTCATTTTAGAGAAAATGGCTACATGGATTTTTGTGTTCTTTATATCAAAATAAAGGTATGAAAGTCTAGTTTCCAGATAATATAATTTCTCTATACAAAAATATTACAGATTAGTACAGTTTTAGCGATTAATTGACAGAGGTCAGAATTCAGAAAAGCTGAAATTCCAGTGAGCAGTCCTATAATTTTGATCAGATTCAAAATTCATTTTAGAGAAAAGGGCTACATGTAATTTTGTGTTCTTTATATCAAAATAAAGGTATGAAAGTCTAGTTTCCAGATAATATAATTTCTCTATACAAAAAGATTACAGATTAATACAGTTTTAGCGATTAATTGACAGAGGTCAGAATTCAGAAAAGCTGAAATTTCAGTGAGCAGTCCAATAATTCTGACCTCTGTCAATTAATCGCTAAAACTGTACTAATCTGTAATATTTTTGTATAGAGAAATTATATTATCTGGAAACTAGACTTTCATACCTTTATTTTGATATAAAGAACACAAAATTCCATGTAGCCCTTTTCTCTAAAATGAATTTTGAATCTGATCAAAATTATAGGACTGCTCACTGGAATTTCAGCTTTTCTGAATTCTGACCTCTGTCAATTAATTGCTAAAACTGTACCAATCTGTAATATTTTTGTATAGAGAAATTATATTATCTGGAAACTAGACTTTCATACCTTTATTTTGATATAAAGAACACAAAAATCCATGTAGCCATTTTCTCTAAAATGAATTTTGAATCTGAATCAAAATTATTGGATTTCTGACTGAACACAGCAGAAAAAAAAAATTGATTTTTTTTTTTTTCGCGGGACTTAGTCTGGGATGGCGTCCCTC